>BNST01000573.1:0-240769 GCA_019650275.1 Xylocarpus granatum | reverse complement strand
TTCATTTTTATGGCTAACCGTGCCCAATGCCTCTGGGTTTCGCCCCCTCGGTCAAAGAAGTTTCTGGATGCTCTAGCTACATTCAATTTGAACAAAGAAATTTTCCTAAAAGTTTTACATGACCCAAGCTCTCCATTGGCTCAACACATCTGCAATCAACAGACACTCAATTCTAGAAAGGGATTGATTAAGTCTGAAACTTTCCCTACGCCTGGCTTATCAAGCAGAAGAGTTCCTGGGTTAAGCAAATTCAAGCACAAGCAGGATGTGATTAGGTCTCGTGGAAAGGAAGAAGGGAAGTTGAAAGTTGGTGGACAAACACAAAATTCAACAGAATGCAAGTCTATAGAAGATATCTGCAAACAATCAGTGCCATCATCGATTGTTGAGGACAGGGTGGGTGAAATTCGAAAAATTAACCAAGCAGTGATCCATGGTGATAGTTCTTCTTCAGGTTCACACCACCATGTTAAGAGTCTTGGTAATAATCAAGTGGTGATTGAGCGTTTCAAGGATCTCAAACAGAAGCTAAGGCACGTAATTAACAGAGAGTAAAAATGAAAGGCATCGAATTGCCATGGATGCAGTTCTTCACAAAGTTCCTCATAGTCAGGGTTTCTCCAAAGACTTGAAATATGAAACTCTTGAACAACTAAAGGACCCTTCTACCAAGAGTGACAGTAAAAATAGTCCAAGTAGTTTAAAGAATGATCAAACAACTCTAATTGGCAAGAGACTTCCTCGCATGAGAAGGACATCGTCTCTAAATGAATCCCTTGATAAATACTGTCAATTGTACGAGTCTAGTTCCAACAGAGAAGGCACACAGCATACATCTGGACACTAAAATTAAAAAGAGAAGAGACGGCTTCACCTTCTATGAGCACTCCTAAAACTCTGGGAAGGATCTTATCCTTACCTGAGCTCAAATCTTTATTTTATCAGAGTGAGGATGTTTCTGATGCCCTTTCTTCTTGGATGCCAACTAGGCTTCCTGTTGAGGGAACCATGAGCATTATTTTAGGTGAACAAAATAGTACAGATATTCCTATAGCTTTGGAATACTGCTCGCAGTTAGACACTCCTGTAGAAAGTCAAATTCAAGAAAACTTGGAAGAGGTTAGTGTCACAGAGTTTGGTACTAGAGATCAAGTGGGATCTAGATCAATTGCAGAGAGTAATGCAGAGGAGGATAAACTTAGTGATGATTTGAGCAACTTGATGGCAAGGGACAGTGCATCTGACAGTGAATGCGATATTGAGCCTAAAGAGGTCAGAGAAGGTATACTCTGCAACTTGCTTTCCTTACACCTCATCACCTTCACCTCAGTACACATAACATAATCTTGCACTCATAGGCCAGAGAGAGATAAATTGATTAAGGCACAAGTACACAAGAGTATAACTTGATTTCATAACAGGGCATAGCCATATATTTTTCTACATGTTCCAAAGATGATGCACCAACTTTAACTACTTTTACTGAATTATCTGTGTCCTGAAAGATCCTAAACTTCGTACTTACATTCTGGTGAGAAGATAATTTGAGGTTTAATAGGTAAGATACTATTAACTTTCAGAGCATCATATTGAGAATTTTCCAGAACAAGAACAACTGAATTCAATTCAGTTCTCTGCTAATTTGATTCTCTTTGAATCAATTCTTGGAAGCTTGCTGTCCTTGTTCACTAATATTTGTGTTTCGTGTTGTTTGTAACAATGCAGAGCTAGAAGAGCAGCTAGGATTCCTACTTCCAGGCATACATGGTTCATTGATCGGCCATCAACATGAATACAACAGAGATACTGCTAGAGTGGCTGATTACAGTGAGAAAGTTGAATTTCCAAGCAAGCAAGTAGCTATTGAGATTCCGTACGTTCAAGTGGATGCAGAATACAAAGCTAAATTGATTATGTAAAAAATTATTGGAGCTATCTTGGCTTCAGTGGTAGTGAGTCTCTTGGGACATGGCATTCTGATTGCCAACCAGTAGATCCTTCTGTACATGAAGAAGTGGAAAGCTGCATACTCCTTGACCCTGATTGTTCCACATACGAAGGGGATACCAGCAATCACATTATTTTCTTTGATTAATCAATGAGGTGCTGATGGAGATACACGAGAGATCATACTCCTATTATCCCAAGCCCTTGTCTTCCCTTTGCTGCATTCAAACTACACCAGCAGGATACCATGTTCTCAAAGAGGTCTGGGCAAATATAAGCTGGTACTTGAGCTTAAGACCTGAACTTGATCAATCATTGGACTACATCGCGAGTAAAGATTTAGCAAAGAATGATGGGTGGATGAACTTGCAATTCAGCTCTGAGTGTGTGGGGCTTGAGGTGGAGGACTTTATATTTGAGGAACTTTTAGAGGAAGTACTATTTTCCTGAGTTTGTTGCCATCAGGTTTTTTCTTCCTAAGCTTCCTTCCTTCACCTTGCACATACAATTTTGTAACTTGGTTGACTGAGTAATTAACATTGTTGTGTTCAACACCATACATAGATGGAACACAGAAGAGGTGGGAAAGACAATTATCTCTCTTTTTCATAGTCATACATAACGCATACTTGGACAAAGTAATTTATTCTGTAGATTCAGATTGTTGTGTTTGTGTATTTATCTGAAAAAGCTTTCAGAATTCACATAGCAGTGCACGCTTCAATCTCAGATATAGTTTTTAACATGTCTCTCATTTTCACTCTACACCTTCCTTGTGCTAATTTACCTCTGCCTTCCTTCCATTATCTAAAAGCAAGGGTTATAATTAAGATGGTCCAAAGTTTTCAAGAATTAAATCAGTCCGTAAAATATAATTTTAATATTAAATGAAAAAATAAAAATATATAATTTTAATTCTATCTATATTTATTATATGGTTGTAATTAATGAATATAATGTAAAAATATATTATGATATAAATAATATAATAATTATATTTAAAAAAATAATATAATTATAATTTATTTAATTATTTTTATTTATAATAAATTTTTATTCTAAATTTAATTATTAAAAAAAGTTATATTTAAATTTATTTTTAATTAATATAATATTATATAAATATAATACGATAATTTAAATTACGACTTTATATTTGATTCTAGCAGTGTAGATAGATTTATTCTTATGGACTTCTTAATCAAGGAAGAAATATTTGGGACTTGATAATTTTAAAGAATCAATTCCATGCAAAGTTGGCATAAAACCTTTATCTCATTCCACTACAAAATTTATTCGCCAAGTAAGACAAACGTTAAGAGTGCCAAATGGCTGGCTTGTGGGCCCAAGATCTCCAAATCATTGACGTTTGATCAATTTCATCGTAACCAGCTTCTATCGAACGGTGTAGAACAAAAGGTGATGTACACTCTAGAAACGAGTAGAAATCACTAAAGTTGACAGACAGATGAGAGCAAACAATACGTGTAAGGATAAACAAAAGCAGGGGAGAGAATCACATCCGTTTCTTGACGTAAGATCGTGAAACGTGGACGGTGGAAATGTGACTTTCCGCTCCATAAATTCCTGACTTGCTTGGTATCTCAGCAGAGAGTACACTAATCACAAGTCAGAAGTAGCTTTGTCAACTGAAAAAATGGGCTTGTTGTGGTGGAAGCGTTCCGGAGACTTCCAAATGCGGCTGTGAAGGGTAAAGTTCTCGACCAAGCTCTGCTTTGTGCTGTGATCAATTTCTATGAACGATTTATTTATTGTGTGATGTGAAATTAATTTCTTTTGCTGTTGTTCTTGTTGTTGATCATCATGCATGCAGGGGCAAGGAGATTGATACTCCTAAGAACCTTGTTCCTGAAGTTGCACCTCAAGAGGCGTATGTTGTTTTCTCTTCAAATCCAAATATTTCTCCTTGGAATCTCGATTTGTGATTGTGTGGGGATTGATTCATGCACGCAGGCAAGAGGAGGTTGGAACCGGCGGTGAAAGCGAGAACAGCGGCTGCAATTGCGGACCCACCTGCGACTGTGACCCGTGCACCTGTGAATGAAGATCATGCCTTTTAAGAAGCAGAGATGACTGTTTCTAAATAAAAATGAAAGAATATTTAGTAGCCAGTAATACGTGTGAACGTCTTAAGAGACTTTTTGGGCTTTTTTTGGGTCAGCTGTGGTTTCTCGTCGAACTCGTGGCTGCCTGCTTGGTCTTAGGACGTGGTTTCCATACTACTTGTGTGTGAGTCTCTGCGTCTCTGCTTTTGGTATTGTGTATGTATAACGTGAACAGGATGATATAAATGAATACAACCTTCTAAAATTGGTCTTGATTTTGTATCTTTTTGTTGACCATTTATGTCCCATCTTTTTCAACTGTATACGCTTTCACTGAAGGGTAACAAAATTCCATACCCGTTTCTACAGTAAAATAGGTATAACTAGGGCCAACGAAAGTAAGTTTCTGCAATGAGGACTACTGTTAGAACATATCACACGATCAATGAAAATGTTCCGACCAAATACAAACGGATGAGCAATGCAATCCACAAAGTCTCTTGACATCAGAGAGTTGCAGCAGCTTCTTGTATATTAAAAATTCCTTGTGCAGCTTTACTAAACGAGTTATAAACCTGTAATGAGTTATTTTTCAGATTAGTTCGCCATTCATCTGTTTTCCTGGCTAACACACGGGGTTAAATTAACCGTTACCTGCTGGGTTGAGAGCCCTGTCTTCCCTAAATCACTCGGCTGCAAACAGTTTAGATTTACAACGTCCGGTGTTACTGCATACAAATTGCATATTCTCATCTCGTAAACTTTGGTTACCGATTTCAAGGGGGCTGGTTTCTTTAAGTTCATGTGTCATCTGCCAATTTGTTTCCAACACCCTGAATGACGGACACTCAAGAAGATCAATGAAAATTAAAAAGAGAGAACAAGAAATTATACAGGATTACTTGAAAAGAATTAATCAGCATTGTTACTATTGATCGGCTGCAGCACACCTTTAATCCCAGTAGCTCTTCTCTGCAAGTATGAAAGCCAATTGCAAATTTTGATATGCCTGAATAAAAAGCGTGCAAGGTGTACAAAGAACAAAAATGGAAACAGAATTACCTGCTGGCTGTATTCAGAAAATCAATGTATTCTCGGAGAAGATACCTCTGTGAATCAAATTTCAAGCAAAATCAGAAACACAATCTCAACTGTTTTAAAATTAGATTATGCTTTTAGTTGTATCCAATATACATTCAAACAAGAACTCCGAGCACTGAATTTATCAAGTGGAGTTTTGATAGGTTGTAATTTGTTGGTTGCACTAGTTACACTAAAAGGTGTTTTAGGGATCTTTGGTTCAACTACTGGACAAAGTTGATCTTCGCCTGACAGTTTCACATGGGGCTTCTGATAAGTTGAATTTGTGGAACGAAGATAGAACTCAGAAATAAGGAAGAAAAGAGAAGAAATTAAGAGAAGGAAACCTTTTGTATTTTTTTCATTGTTCTCTCTTCTTTTTACATATGAACTTTAAAATAGATCAGCGATAACAACACTAAATAACAGGAAGCACATTGCCACTAACAGTAGTTTCAACCCACTAACGGTAGTTTAAGGCCACTAACGGCAGTTTTAAGTCATTTACTCTGATACCTAAACCCCACTAACTTTATCCACCTTGCATGGATTGCATGTGGACATATCATTCCATCCCCCTGAAAGTGTCCTTGTCCTCAAGGACAAAGGTTGGGTACATTCGTTGGAATCGTCATGTATTTTTCCATGTGGCATCTTTTGGTGGAGCTCTGACAGTTGGTATTTTTGTTGAAAATTTGAGTAGAAGAATCCGTATCCTGTAATGTTAATAACTGTAGATAAAATTCCACCCTTGTTAATTGTTGAAGTTCACTATCATCTAAAGGCTCGAGGTGAGTTTGACGCAATCCCTGTAATAAATGTTGTCGTCCCTTCTGAGCGAAGAATAAGGTGAGTTTACGATAATCAAATTCGACTGGGCCTAAAGTTTCCAACCACTGTACTCCCAAGACTACTGGACTGGCAGCAATTGGCAAGACATAAAAATCAGCTTCAATGGAATGACTTTGGATATTCAACATAAGGTTCTGACACCGGCCAACACACTCAATTTTTTCACAATTTCCTACCATCACCTGAAAGGATCGATCACGCATTACGGGCAAAGCTAGCCTCTTGATGGTTGTTTGGTCGATAAAGTTGTATGTACTACCGCCATCGATGAGCACCGTAACCTTCTGATTTTTTATTTTTGCAGCCATACGAAGGGTTTGAGGATGATTGGCTCCTGACATGGCATGAAAAGAGATTTCGGACAGCGACTTAACGGATTCTTGTTCATTGCCTACAGACCATTCTTCTTCTTCTTCTTGCGTGGAAGAGTCTTTTATCATAAAGAGTTGCGGCCGTTGGCAACGATGTTCGGACACGTATTTTTTGTCACAGTATAAACATAGCCCCTGTTTGCGACGCTCTTTAGTTTTCTGCGCAAAAAATTGGCATACAGGTGGAATTGGATTTGGCTTCTGGTTTGGGAAAGGACCAAGAATGCTGGCTGTTCGTTGAACATGCTGGTCTGGTTCCACCTTTTGGAATTCAAAAAATTGTTCGGCCTTGTAGATCCACCTAGTTGGGTCTTCTCTAGGAAAGTTAAGAAAGGTTAATTTAGGTTGGAGATGTTTGTCCAGTGAGTGAGAAGGATTAGCGATGGCTGTGTGGGTTATGGCTCGAGAGGAATCTGCTGGTGCAAAGGGGTTGATTTCGGCAGCAAAGGTATGATTTGTTTGGGAAGCACGCAGGGATTGGATTTCATTGAGCACTGTCTGCAAGATAGACTCATGTCGGCTCAAGATTTCCTGGACTTCACTTCTAAACTCGGCGTTGGATTGATGGGCTTTTCCCTGAGTCTCCATTGTTGAAACCGAGCTCTGATACCAATTGATAAGTTGAATTTGTGGAACGAAGATAGAACTCAGAAATAAGGAAGAAAAGAGAAGAAATTAAGAGAAGGAAACCTTTTGTATTTTTTTCATTGTTCTCTCTTCTTTTACATATGAACTTTAAATAGATCAACGATAACAACTAAATAACAGGAAGCACATTGCCACTAACAGTAGTTTCAACCCACTAACGGTAGTTTAAGGCCACTAACGGCAGTTTTAATTCATTTACTCTGATACCTAAACCCCACTAACTTTATCCACCTTGCATGGATTGCATGTGGACATATCAGCTTCATATTTACAATGAAATTGATCGAGGAGATTTCTTTTCTAAAAGAACTTTGCATTGCAGTTTCCGACTCACAATTTGGTGAAGATGCCAGAAAGTTCATGAAAGTTGCCTGTTCTTCTGACGGTTCATCTACAACATTTTGAAAACCTCAGAAACTCTATAAATTACTCTAAAAACATCAACCAATTCAGCACGACACCGTATTGCCTAGAGCACCAAGTCTGTTTCAACAAGTCAGATACAGTAGTAACACACCAGGCAAGTGTCTAGTTGATTCTGATACAATCCCATCATTACCAACAGTTTCTTCTACATTGTTGGCGACTTTGTCGTTCAAACACTGCAATGATTCATAAATTCAATTCATCAAAATCTCATATCCCCGTCGTAAAAGGAAGAAAACGCTTCCGAAAGAGGTATGAAAATTGTTCTGACAGTCGTTATTCTGTCACTTTGACTTATAAGCACCTATTTCCTACTCTCACTCAAGTATGAAGCAGTTTTGTCTTTTATTATTTTATTAATATTTTAATATATTTAATAGTAATATTTTTTAATAATTTATTTATTTTATTTTAAATATTTTTAAAAATAAATAAATATATTTAACTAAAATTTTATAACATAAATTAATTAAATTATAAATAAATTAGTATTATCTACTTACTTGAATTTTATATTTTGTTATTTAATAAATATAAGGATTAATTTTTGTAGCTGAAACGTCCCTTTTTTTATTAACTCTTGTATTTAATAGCCGGAGAGGACTTTCCCTTTTTGGTATTCGGCCGTTACGTTGCATTTGAATTTGTGCTGTTGGTGTTGCCGTTAGGCGCTGGGCCTTTTGAGGGTGCCTGCATCAGGCGGTGCTGCGGCGCATCATCCGTGATGCTGTGGCTTCTCTTGTTTTATATTCAAATTATGGGACATACTATTTACATTATTAATTAATTTCAAGAGTGTTCATTATCATTTCTTCAATAATTTTAATTGGTAATTTTTTTTATGTAAATTATATTGAAATTAACTATAAAAATATTAATTATTGTAAAATAAAAATAAACTTTAAATATTAAATAAAATTTTAAAAGAAATTTATTAAAAATTAACGTTAATAAATATTTTATTTTTCAAAATTAAGAAGATCAAAAGTATTCGCTAGTAGTCTATTACATGCATGCTCCGTGATACGAAATATGGGCCGTTGATAATCTGTGATCTAAAAGTCTTGGTCAACGTTAATGCCCTCGTATCAATTAGTTAAAACGCTTCCTTCCATTTAAACATCCTGCAATTTATTCCAATGCCAACGGCTGAAAATTACCCGCGAATCCATCTACTCGTGAAAACATGTTCGACATTTAAAGGAACAGCTTTCCCATTACACCAGCGAGAGAATGCCGTTTGAGGTTCACTTTTTGACACGTTAACCGCCGTTAACCTTAGGGTTCTAAAACCCCCCTACAAAAAACATATTGGCTTTCAATAACGGCGAGTAACGGAGACGTCGGTGACAATATATTCGTTAGACAATTTGTTAATTATTTAATTAATTAAATAATTTTTTTCCCTTCACGTCTCTGTTCAACGGGCGAGGATTTTTCGAAACAACGGCGCTTCGAGTTTTTGTTGTATTAGAAGAAAACGCTTTCATTCCGTTCACAAGGGTTTCTTCTGACGAGTACGAGTTCGATTCCCGCCACTTCTTGGTAAGTTTTTCACTTTCAGAAATCAATGCGTTGTCTTTTCCCGTTTTCGATCAGGTTACCGTTATTTTTAGAGCCACAAGTAGCTCTTATTGGCTGAGGATTGATTCTTTGCTTACTTTAATCATAAACCGCAGAATAGTTTGTGATATTTTTGGTGTTGGTGAGTTGTTTTGGATCTGATTCGACGAGTTTAAGATCTGATTTTATGTGTATTTGTGCAGCGGTGATGTGTTTGGAGAATTTTATTTAAGCTCATAGCTTTTAGGGTTTTCAGTGGTATGATTCATTGTTTTAATAAATTTTTCTAGTGTTTGTTGTTTTTTCTTAGTTAGTTTTTGGTTGATTAGGATTTTGGGTTTTGTAGGCGATGTGCAGCAAGAGGAAATGGCAGAGATGAAAATAGAGGAATGTTGTCTTGAGAATAAACAATTAACGGCTGCTTCAAGCTCTTCTATATCTGAAGGTAGTGGTAGTGCCATTCTCAGGTCTCCTGGGTGGTCTAGTCCTGCAACAACATCACCAACTCATAGGTATTTTTACTATTAAGTTGTTTCATTTGTTGCTTTCAGCTATATCTGCTGATAATTGTTCCATAAGTTTGATAAATTTTCACCTCATAAAGGACTGGATACTGCTAACATGCAAGTTAAAAAGCAACAATGGTTCCTTTGCTTTGATTGATTGTCACAATTGATGTGTGCATTGATTTTGCAGGAGGACCACTGGACCAATTAGACGAGCGAAAGGTGGTTGGACTCCAGAGGAGGTTATCATTTTTTTTCTCTTCTACTTATGTGGACTTGCATGGGTTGGTAGAGCCTAGTCAGAAGTTATTTAGTATGCATACTTTTTTTTTCAGCTAATTTATCAAAGAATGAGGTCAGTTTAGGCCAGTCGCTATGTCTTATGATCTGGAAAACTTTAAAGTTTTATTCGAGGTTCCTGGTCTACAGCTGGTTTGGATAAAGTAAAGCCATGAAACATTGCTAGATATGCTAGCATTTAGTGTTCCCCACATACAAGTTCTGTTGCTTTGCCACTTGCTGCTTGTTTTTTAAATATAACCTTTTTGGTTATTATTAATTACGCACAACCATCACAATTTGTTTCAGGATGAGACATTAAGAAATGCTGTGGCAACTTTTAAGGGGAAGAGTTGGAAGAAAATCGGTTTGTTTCTTTTCATAATTTCTCATGTGCTCTACTTTATTTGCTTAGTTTTGTTCCAAATGCATTTTTCTGTTTTTATTTATGACCCATGGTGTTATTACAAATCTATTCTCATGCCAAATATGATTCTTCGAAACTTTATCAAATTAGATCAAGAATAAGAAGAAACTTTCCTTCGGGTTAACCAAATAGAAGACAATAAGAAGAAACTTTCCTTCAGGTTAACCAAATAGATGACAATTAGAAGTTAGAACTCCAACTTTATGACTAGATTGGACGAAACCTAATATTTGTGAATAAATATAATCTGTTATAGACATTAGGAATTTTTCTTCTTAGGTCTATTGGAGTCTGGAGGTGGTACTTCAGAATAGTATTGTTGGTTATCGTCTAAAACTGGAGCTGAAATTGGCTGGAGATTCAATCTACCAAGTAATTTAGGAAAACCAAAGTGGACAAGTTATCATTTTTCAATATTTTGTAGATTGTGATGATGCTTTTCCAATGTCTAATATCATGTCTTTTTAAGTAATCATTTTTCGTCCCATTGGTGGCTACATGAGTTAGAAAATAAATCATTATCATAAACATTGAGCATGTGCACAATTGGGTTTTGCTACATTTAGTAGTATGACAATGACATTCTGTTTATGTTTGGGGGTGTGGTCTTACATTTGAAAAAATTTCTGTGCAGCTGAGTTTTTTCCTGATAGATCAGAAGTGCAATGTTTGCATCGATGGCAGAAGGTTCTCAATCCGGACCTTGTTAAAGGACCCTGGACTCAAGAGGTTGGCAACTGCTATCTTCCTTTATATTCTATTTGCATTCAAGCACTAAACTCCCAATTGTTTGATTCATAGGAGGATGATAAGATAACTGAACTGGTATCAAGGTATGGACCCACAAAATGGTCTGTCATTGCAAAATCTTTGCCTGGTCGCATTGGGAAACAATGTCGAGAAAGGTAGCTTGTAAAACAATTATAAGTTTAGATTGTTTGTTTATCCTTATTTTTTTACAACAGCAATTTGCTTTGTTATGCATGGATCTGATAGATTTACTAGAATTTGATGGTGATATATTGTGACCGCACTAATGTTGTTGTTTTTGCCATTTGTGTTTGCATTACATATAGTTCTTTATGGTGAGGATGATTAAGATTTTAAGCATTTTCATCATTCGTTCTTGCTGGTTGGATTTCCAATTTTGGTTATTCCTATGAAGAGCAAAGATACTAAAACCAATTTTTGCAGATGGCACAATCATTTGAATCCGGATATAAAGAAGGATGCTTGGACACTAGAGGAAGAATTAGCACTTATGAATGCTCACTGGATACATGGGAACAAATGGGCTGAAATTGCTAAGGTTTTACCTGGAAGGTACCAATTTTATTATCTTTATGGTACATATTTAATCTAGGACATGTGGTGCTATAGATTATAATGCATTTTTTTAAGTTACCACTTGACCCAAAAACTCGATCTTATAAGTAAGGGCTCAACAGATAGTATTCAATCTCTTACATGTTCCCATGCTTGCAAGGCATGTGGATCATACACAACTACCACAAATGAGGAGATTCAAACACAATTTCTTATAAATTAATTAATACAACCGGGGATTCAAGCAGTAGATCACTTAGTTGAAATTTAGAACCTACTCTGGTGCACTATGTTAGGTAAACAATTGACGTAAAAACTTAAACTTATGATGAGGGCTCAGCAATAGTATTCTAGCTCTAACAAACTTGCAATAGGAATTGTAAAATATCTTTACCGTAGAGAATATTTGTGTCCTGTACTAGTAGTGATATGTTGCAAAGCTATAAACAGGCAAGGTTGTTAGTTATACGATGTATCATCAATTGCTGAATCTAGCATTTATATTTTTACAGATTGCTACGTTCTTCTGAGGACCAGAAGAATAAGTCCAAGTAAAATTGAATATTTGTGCTTTAGCACTGATCAAAAGACACTGTATTTCATTAGGAAAGTTAAGTTGAAAGTATTAAGAAAATTTCAAGAACACAATATCACATGCAGATTAACACACAGATTCATGTAATTTGTAATGGTGGCCCAGAAAGTTTATGACTTATATGTGTAAAATTCTAATAACTTCTAGTCTTTTGCTACTGTGAACTTTTCCGGTTATGCTGTGAACCAATAGGATAGAACTTTCAGAATATTGTAATTTTAAGTAGTTGCAAAAAATGTGACTTGATTTTATTTACGCAGGACGGATAACTCCATAAAGAACCACTGGAATAGTTCATTGAAGAAGAAGTTGGATTTCTATTTGGCAACTGGGAAACTTCCGCCAGTTGCAAAAAATGGTCTCCAAAATGGCACCAAAGATACTAATCAACGTAATGCAACTAAAAGATATAGTGCTTGTTCAAATAGAGAATCAGATTCAACTGCCCAAACTTCATCAGGTACTACAGACATAGGTAAGCTAGATGAAGACGGGGCCAAGGATCTGTTAGAGACCTTAGGTCTAGTTCCAGATATGGCTGCATCATCTAGTGTTCGTCAAAATGAGTCTGTGGATTCTGAAGGTGCAGAATGTAAGCCACTGTCACCAAATATCAACCTTACTTGCTCAGAGTCAATGCCAAAGCTTGAGAATTGTGCAGTCAACCAAGAACTTGTTGAAGATAGAGTTATTGGGACACAATTGCAATTTGGATCTCCAACTTATGGTTCTCTATACTATGTCCCACCTCAGTTAAAAAGTTGTATTCCATTAGATTTGGATCCTAGTCCCATGATATCACCTGTTAGTTTCTTCACTCCACCTTGTGTGAAGGGCAGTGATTTAAGTGCACTAAGTCCTGAATCTATATTGAAAATTGCTGCCAAGACCTTCCCGTATACTCCTTCCATATTTCAGAGAAGAGAGCCAGTAGATGAAGCTCAAGTGGATGGTATTAAAATTGGGAAAGTAGATGGAGGGACAGTAAGAGACCGGTTTCAGCTGTCCGTCAGACAAGAAAGCCACATGGATGTTTCAGAAAGTTTGTTTGATAGTCCTGCTTGTCATGCTAGTGGCACCATTGAGCCCACTGGAATGACCTTTAATGCATCTCCTCCATATCGGTTAAGATCCAAACGCACTGCTGTTTTCAAGTCTGTGGACAGGCAGCTTGAGTTCACAAGCAAAGAGAGGCATGATGATAATGCCAAATCTACAAATGTGCCCATGAACGAAAGGTCTCCTGTTAGTTTGTGTACAACAAAGAAGGGAGTGACCTAGTGCATAAACTGTAAGTTGTTATTTTTACTGTTATGTTCTAGATTCTAGCATTGCTCCCTTGTCTTTCTTGTTTAAACTGTGGTATTATTAGAAGTAATTTTATACTCTCACTGGATTTTCTGGTGAGATCATGGTCCTGTCATGTGAATGGTTGAAAAACTGGTAATGAATACTGAGGATTTGCTGGTAAAAATTGCCTCATCTTTCTATGATTCCTTATGAAACATATTCTGTCCATTAGAATAGAAGTTAAAGAGGGTATTAGGGTTTTGTTGTCTTCTCTTGTCGCATTCTTCATCTATGTCCACACACTCCCTTGTGTACCTGTGCATGCAAAAAGGCTGGCACATGTATGGAGGACCCTTAAAATATTTTTGACGATGAAATGTTCCTACACAGTTGATTTCTTCCAGATAACATTCCCAACCTGCATTAGATCGTAGAGAGGGTGAATGAAAAGAAGAAATAACTCAGCTAGGAAATCTCTCCTTCTGAAAAGATCAACATTTGGCAATCTCCAAGCATTTGTTGTGTACTTTCTTTGTTTCTCCTTCTCCTTGAAGTAGAGTGGTATGTCCCCCTCTTGCACATCCGGTGTTTACAAGGCGCACATATGTTTCTCAGTTGGGATCTGTTTATCTAGAACCAAGTACGAGTCTGAATGTTTTTTCTGTGGCCCTTGTCGGGCCCCTCTGAGTTTTGTTGTTCCTGATATGAATTTAGGATTGGATCAGTATTCTTTATCTAGAGCCATCTATGAGCTCTAAATTTTCTTTTTAGCTGTCTTTTACTTATTTGAATTATGTTTTTGTGTGTTGCATATCAGTGTGGAAAAGCCAGGACAGGTTTCTCTCTGTTATTTAATTGATTTTGTATTATTTCATTTAAACTGTGTTGACAGGAATAACACTGATGATACCACTGAAATTGGGCAAATGCTGTTAAGCGACAAGTCACAAATATTATTTGTATGCTTAGAATCTTGCCCCTGCACCTGAAACGCTCAATTACATTGCAGACATGGCATCCCCAGTTTGTAATGAGAGTTTTTCCAAAATCCATCGAAGATGGAGTGTCGTTGCAGAAAGCCTCCTGTCGTTGTAGGATCATAATTAAGTTATTGTTCCCAATCCCAATCATTTATTCGTGAAGAAATACTGACTATTAACAAATTTGTACAGAATAGCTGCCTCCTGATAAAAGAATCACAAGGTCTGATGTCTTAGATATTTGCTGTAAGTATTTAGTAGTAATTGTCATTCTCTGCCGTACTAGTCCTTTGACAATTCTTGATACTATTCTTTGAATGGTTTGAATTAAAGACCATGCATGCCAGCTGTGGAAACTATGCTGCCTGTATCACTTGTATATCAAGTTAAACCGTTAATACATATTGTACGCACCTTAATGCAAAAATTATAACATATATATAATAAATAATTTAAAATAATTAATATAAAATTTAAAATAATTAACTAAAAATTTAAATATTAAAATATAAATTATTTTCAAATGCATTGTAGACAATCCCACAATTTGTTAGGGGGATTTTGGTTTTATCTTTTGAAGTAAACCTTGCGGACACATTTATTTAACCTTCACCGTTTTGTGCCTGTGAACACATCCATGAGAACTACATGTATCATCCATTTTCATACATTGTTGACAAATACCAAATTAGAACTTGAAAGAGTGATCACCTAAGATTTTATTGAAAATGTGTAAAATGGCAACAAAGTTACTATATATATATATATATATTTTATATATACACACATATGCTGCAGAAAGGCAACACTTCATGGCATACATGGTGTTTTTAAGTTCAACTACCCCCCAGTTAGACAGAAGGTGCCTGATTCCACTGCCAAATGAAGAGGGAAAGAAAGAACAAGCGACACAACAGAGTCAGAATCACCCATCCTTGTCCACAATGAACAAAACGCCACAGAGATTATATCATTCCTCGAGCAATGGCTTACCATGAAACGAATGGTAAATAATATACCAAGAGTTTCGAAGGAATGCCGGAATCTGCTAGTTGGATAATACAAAAATGCAACGAGTATTCTTCAAGCTTTACAAGATGACTGCACAACCATGGATTTTGAAAGGAGGTATACTTGCCATGCCAGCAGACTAGCTCTCCCTGCACAACAAATTCATTCAACTTCAAGCTGGTGAAATCTGAAGTGCCTGCAAATTCACATGATAAGATATTTCAAAGTTTACCAACAATAGAATGTTTCATCATTTTTTATTAGGCTGGTAACAGAAACATCAACTCAACAGGCAGCTCGGAGCAACATGCCAGAAGATGGGTATGTTTACAGTGACAATATAATCTGAAATAATTAAAACAAAAATAATAAAAACTTGATGTGCGGACCTAAAGGAGCTGTACATTTAATCATATTGCGCTAGCAGCTGCATAAAAGATCCTCTGCTTATTCTCCACAAAATAAATACGGGTAACTTGGCAATCTGTATTTTGCAATAGCATTTCTATCCCTGTGAAAATTGAGATGAAGTGTTCAAGAACACAACAATAGCAAGCAACAAAATTATCGAGTAAACATGGGAAGATAAGAAGAATGCCAGCAATGCAGTTCACAAGAACCTTACACATATTCCAAACTAAATCAAGAAGAAACCACCAATGGTAGTTTGGCCGAGCACTTTAGAACACCGATCGAGGCCATGTGAAGCAACCTACCATGCACGTCAATAATATATTAATATATGAAAAAAAGAAAGAAACGAACCTTTATACAAGGCATAAAAGTTCCACAGAAGCAATAACCCAAGTCTCAATGTTCAATATTCATCATGTAGAAAACTTCCTATACAAGGCATAAAAGTTTCATATAAACAACAACCTAAACCCATGTGTCAATGCTAAATAATCAAGATATTATGCACAAAAAAATTCATTACAGAAAGAAGGCAGTAAAAACTCTTCACCATGTATGTTAGAGCAGCATAGCGTTCTTCATTCAAGTACAACGGTTTTCCTCTGTACAAATCAATATCCTGCAACGATAGAAATTTAAAATGGAATGGACCACGGAAATAAAATGCAGTGGCAGAACAAAACATTAACAGCCTTTACTTCCAATACCAACCTCCAGCCCAGCCCCCGCACCCAACAAAACAAAAAGGAAAAAAAAAGGGAAAAGAAAATAGTTTACCTCTTCACCAAATGCATCCAAATAGGGAGATGGCCAAGGAGCCTGACGAGCACATCTTTGAAGCAAGATTGTTGTTCTCTGTTATGATAAAACTATTAGTCATCTATGCAACAAGAGATATCATCTCTTTCTGTCAAAGTAATGAAAGAATATAGAGCATACCTTGATCAACAGAAACACACCAGTACCAGCACCGCAGGCCATAACATGATTTTGGCATCCACTTTCCCTTCATGGTAAAAAATATTTAATAAACGATTGGGAAAATATGGATTTAGCCGTTCAACTTAAACATGTTACTATATTTTAATATACATAACATCCAGCCAGATTTGATTGTGTGTTGTAACCACATCATCTTAATATCTTTAAGAATGGCAATGCATCATCTGTATACCTGCAGCATGACTTCCAGCTTTGGGAGCATAATCTACCACATAACAGGCATAAAGCAGGCTCAACAGGAACAGATTTGCAGTCAGGGCAACACTGTTTTATATACCTGATGAAGCGCATGTTTTTTAAATAAGTAAAAAATTTCTTTAAAAGGGGCAAAGCAACAGCACATGGTGAAGAATATTTTATAACAGACCTCTGCAACAAATCCTGATAAAGACGAGGCAGACGCACTAACTTAAATGGAGCAGCAGGGGTGGAGTATAAAACATGTTGAAACCTACAAACTTCAAACTCCTTGCAAAAATGATGGAACCATTTCAAAACTAACGAACGTAGCACTTCATCTTTGATAACAACATCAAATGAGGGAATCTTAAACATCTTCTCTACTTCATGCACTTCATTGAGATCCGAGAAAGCCCCATCACTGCTATCCATCATGTCGTTGACATCTTGAGATGATTGATCCAACACATGATCTCTGCCAGTGTATGGTGGAGGAACAATAGAATTCAGTAATTTCCAAAGCAGCGCACACCTCCGTAAGTAGGGGAAACTCAATCGACGAATCATATCCTTGATATCACAAGAAGTGTCAATGTAGTTTGAAACAAAGTACTCCTGAGTAGATCCAGATTCTCCCAGAAGTTTGGCTATGTCAGTGATCAGGCAATCACATAAACCTAACTCGTTAATCTTGGATTGTTGTTTCCCACAGTATGAAATTACAGCCTGCATTCCAATATATTGGAATTAGAAAACTAGTAATAGAACACTGAAATTGCTAATAGAGAGAACAAAGTGATAGTAACACACCTGTGCCAGAGTGACAGCATAGAAGATATGCACAAGGGATAAAAAGGATTCCTTGCAGGATATAAATTGACATGGAAGACAAAAGAGAACCCACATCAATGATGAAAATGGATCACAAGCAAGGACCGGATCAGATGCCCGATTCCAAAATTGGATATCAGGATATGACACTTCCATATCAGCATGTTTCAAGATACTTAACATATTACCTGTGAACCACAGGATATCTCAGGTCAATTTCAAACAAATAGAATTGTTTTCCAAATCAACTAAAATTCAAATCTGAAAATCCAATTGCCTTTCTACAGTGATGACAATCGCATACATGGATGCTGTGCCCTTTCAAGTAATGTGACAATTTAACAGTTGATACCATTAACTTAATGCAATATAAAATAACTTTAGTTGATCAAAATTATGGAATGTACACAAAATGGCTAACAATACACTCTATTGTTATGGTAAGTTTCCTAGTGTCGACATTGCTTTTGTACATCATGCCGCTTCAACAGTGACCTCACTTTCAGATCCTTATCCTAGCCATTGACAATATGTTCCATTATAAACAGGATAACTTGACTATTCTAAGAAAAAATCCAGGGAACTTCCCTTGCAATGTTTTGGAAATAATTATGAACTTAAACAGGTTTAAAGTCTTATCAAGTGCAAGTGACATAAGAAGCAACCAAAGAAATATATCTTTCTTATAGAAACACTGAAAGCTCACAGAAAACATATAGCATCACTGTTTTTAAAAACACTTGCACTGAGAAAATTAACACCAGACATACCTCCTTGTCCAGATGTTCTGCCTGGATTATCAATGGAAATCCCAGAGCAAATAGACTCTGCCAAAAGCTGAATACCTCTAAATCGTTGAAGCACGTGAAGAAAATTATTACTCCTCATTTTTTGGGCAACTTTTAGCAACAAGGACAATACAAATCCACTAGAAGATTTGAGTTCCTTATGCAATGCATTTATGTCATAGATTGGAGTCATAGAAGCCTTTTCACTACGAGCAGAAATTTCCATTGACATGAGTGAGTACTTAAGCGTATCCCACATTATCAGTGAGTGGTTTACCCTGGCAGATCCGAAAAACTTATCCTGTTTGTTTTGAAAATACATTTTACACATCCGTCGAGTCACAGCTTCAACATTCAATGTCATTCTTTCACTTCTCATTGGGGGAAAAGAATTAATAACATCATCCTTTCCTACCACATTGGCAGTTGATTGTAAGAGAGACAAGGCATGCTCAAGCCTAAGGGAATTACTTTCTTCCTTCAATGTCAGCAATGAGTTTGCATCAACTGTCGAATCAATACATGGAGGAATAGGCTGCTTGTAAACCCTATGGAAATCCCAAGGCAGTGCAGGCAAGATTGAATTTGCCAACTGTCGACATACAGGGCAGAGAAACTCACCCTGACAAAAGACAAATAAACAAGATCAACGATTTAAAAAAAAAGATTGTCAAATCCTAAAAATAGAACACCAAAATAATCCTCAGTATTAATAATTACCTGATCTGGATCCACAATATGACCTCCTTCAAAAATAATTCTTCTGTTATATCTGTGCAATGATATAAGAAAATATATTAAGCCTTATTGTAGACATGCTTGCATACAGATATAAGTTCATAGATCCAGATGTATCATTCCGTCAAAACTTGTCAAAGTAACACATGAGAGGCAAAACCTGTCAGGATGGCCAACTCTTGACAACATTGACATGGAAATTCTCTTGAGACAAGATAAAGAGTAAGGACATTAATAAACCAGTGGCATTAATAATAAAATCTTACCATGATAGGCAGCAACAAGGTTCATTTAAGCATTTTCTATGCCTCAAGACAGAGACAATATACTTATGTAATTGACCATTTTTAATAGATTCAAGTTGCCAAGTGAAGATGTGTTTGATTCAAACATGCATATATGTTCTTATTTATAGCCAACCAGAACCCCAAATGCAACTATGACCTGACGTCATTTATCTCAATAGACATAATGTTTTAATATTTTATCACTGATATGGTGCAATATTTACTTATTTATTTTACATCTAGGCATGTAAAATTTTGAAAAATAGGTTTAACAATTTTGAGCAGATAATCTAGTTTCTATTCATGCTACTGTACATTCTTTTGCACTATGAAAGCATAAGATGAGTTGCATCAAATGATTTATGCACAGCAAGACACTAGAAAAGAAAGAAAACAAGAAAAAGCGGGGTTGGGAAGGGGGAAGCGGGGTGCAGTAACTCTGGGGTGAACCTGGATAGAGATTTAAAAAAACAAATAAATTTCCATTTCTTGTGAAGAGAACTTGCCTTTCCTTCAATGATGATACATAACGATCAAGACATCCCTGATGCACAGCATGCCCACAGGACGAAAGATGGATTCCATCACAATCCACAGGGCCAAATCCATCGTAAACTGACAGTTGTGAAGTAAATTCTGTTGCTATTCTATTTCCACCAGAAACTTCAGAAGCTGAAGGATTTCCTCTTGTCTCTCTTGAAAGACCAGCGACATATTTTCCAAGCAAGAGAGATTCAACATTCCCTCGGTTTTCTGGACTCCCGCCAGCAACTGGATACCTTTCAACCTCCATAAAATTTGAACATGGCATGTTCTTACGCACTTCTCTGCAAATAGAGAAGTATATATCTTGTTCAAAAATCTCCAAGGTAGAGGCAGTACTCTCCATATCCAAGTTAGAGGCAGTGCTCTTTCTTCCATTGCTGAGTGTGCCAGGTACTTCAATATTTCTCGCTGAAGGAAAATGAGCCTTGACAAATTCAAGAAAAGCATTTACTTCTTCAGGCAGCCCATTAGAAGCAAATTGACTAACTGCATCCTCGGCAATCTGTAGCAACTGAGATGATGAAATCACTATCGAACCACTAGATAAAGTGTTTGTTCCACTCTCATCGACCACCTTTTCTGAGGTGATACTGCCATGCCCCTTGCCTAACCAGTGAACTTGATCCCATGATGGGGGACCTCTATCAACAAAGCTCAAAAGCCTAGATTTCTTTTCCATAAGAGAAAAATATCAGGTCACACAGCAGCAGAAGTTGCTCAATAATACAAAAATCCTTCAACCGAAAACATTAGTTAACAAGCTCAAAAGACAGCGGACACACAAAGTAGCTGCTTACCTGGAGAAGAACCAGGTAGGAAACAGGAGTTTTGGAATTTGGATCATGGCAAAGAGCACACACATCTTGTGCAGACTCTTCTGTATTGTGTTCAGCATCAGACTTAGTTACATCAGGTGAAGACTTCAGATCATCTGTAGTGGAACTGATGCTGGACAAAAATTTGAACTGTTCAGCTTTCATTTTTTCCTGCATATCATACCAGGTAAACATGAGAAGATAATCCATACCTGGATCAAAAATTAAGTTGACCAATCCAACCAAAACAAGATTCTGTTTAATTCAATGTTTTAAGACACCCTAGTTGATTCATAGACACAAAATGAGAAATCATGGAGAAATAAGACCGATGGCATTTTAGATACATTCGCTCCAACACCCTCCCCCCCACCCCTCTCCACTTTCATTAGTATTTTAGGAAGATGCATGCCACCTGGGCCCTTCTAATTCTAATCATCCAAATTAACAAAGAATAAATGCACTGCTCATCCAAATATTGCATTGTAGCCATAATTACTTAAAATGATATCTTTTCAAGATTTTTTGTCTCCTTTTTCTGGCAAAACTGACAGAAACAAAGGAAAATCTCACCAATATTGCAGCCTGTCTTTCTCGAGCTTTGGCCTTCCGTCTCTCACTATCAGAAACTGATGAGAACTCATTAGTATTGCTTCTTGTAAGGGATTGTGACAAATGACTGACAATTTCAGGTGCAAGTTGCTGCAGTTTGGTCATGCATCTAGAATCAATCTCAGCAAACTTCTTCAGTAAACTTTCAATTAAAGAAGAAAGATTCCAATTGCCTGCTTCCAGAAAGTTGTCCATCCTTTCTTTCCTGTGCGTCCCCATCAAGGAAACAAGAAGTGACAACAAGCTTTGTTTGCCGGCACCATAATTTAATTCCTCACCAATTTCTTCACCAGCAAAATCTAATATGGGAGTTGAATCTCCAAGGTGACATGACTGATCACCGGACTTCCTTTTCTGAAAACAAACATCTAATGCTATTGCAAGTAGGTGCAATGCAGTTAAAATAACTCCATAAGGGGCACGGGAGTCGGTTGATTTTTTGGAGAAAACAGCATAAAATAGCACTGCACGAATTAATTGAAGAACCACTTTACACGTAGCTACACCAGCTATGTTCTCAAGGGGATAATATATCTTTGTCCACTTAGGTAACTGAGTGGTCAAGGCAGAGGCACTGCAGAAACGCAAGTATCTTTCTTCAGCAACTTGCAAATCTCTTGAGCCCCATCGAGGATGGTAAAGATCCAGTTCTTTCCAATATGCCCATCTCAACGAATACATTCCCTATGTATTACCAATAAAAATTAGACTGACTTATTCAAAAAGAGATCAATGCAGGCACATTAACAGATATTTCAAATGCAAAACAAACCTGATTAAAACCAGACGGATTTGAGTACACAGCAACTGTATCCAAAATTTCCTGAAGCTGATCAAACTTGGAGAGATCACGTGGAAGAGATTTTACCAATTGACTTCGAGTAGCATCTCCAATGGCCAACTTATGAACCAACTCTCTTTTCAAACTTTCAACTGTCGTTAGCCCACAAAATCGTCTTTCTTGGAGTATCTGTATAATAAGAGTCAGCATCTCCTGTACGAGAACTGGTTCATACCTGAAAACATAGATATCTTTAACATAACATCAATATGATTCAATAAATATCAGATCAGACTCCCAACCAAAACCATTAATAACAATAGAAAAGTGAGCACCTTTCAAAGGAAACATAAAGATAATAAAGAGGGTTGGTTAACCTGAAAAGAGCATGTAACATATTCATGTACATTATGGAAGTTTTAGTAAATACAATAGCAGCCAAATCAAATCCAAAAGACATTCGCTTGTTGCCTTGTCCATAAACCCCACACATTTCCCAAAACCATCACCCATTAAAGGTATTTGTCTAATTTTTGGAAAAGGCAAAGCCACTAATGAGAGCACAAAAACATTCTGTACTAAAATAAGTCAGCTGTGATGAGCAAGGAATTGAGAAGTAGAAACAGGCCATACTAGATTTATCTCTTTTTGCTTCTTAGCATTGGCTTTTCCTACATTTGATACCTCACTTCAAATCCTTTCAGATCTAAAAGTATGACAGATTCCATGAGATTTTAGATCTAAATATTATAACACATAAGGAAGCCAATTTACTTCCAAGCAGCTTTATCTGTAGTTAGTCTCTAACATATGTAATCTCTAGAAGCAACATGGCATTATCTTAGCAAAACCAAGAAAAT
Source organism: Xylocarpus granatum (assembly GCA_019650275.1). Lineage (NCBI taxonomy): Eukaryota > Viridiplantae > Streptophyta > Magnoliopsida > Sapindales > Meliaceae > Xylocarpus > Xylocarpus granatum. Next base: position 217,548 of record BNST01000573.1, on the reverse strand, counting down.
TAAGTTTACAACTGTTGCTTAGATCAATCCAATCAGATATGGTAACAGGTATATAACTCCTTCAAAACATTTGATGACACAGGTAGATAGTGGATTGGTACATACTCGCTCGACTGTTCAAGATTAAGAGAAAGATAGTTTGTCAGCCCAAAGCGCTCTATAATTCTATTGACATAGAGATCAGCTGGAGCCAACGCAGCACAGCACTGCAACAAAAATAGATCAAGCTCTAAACCCTGTTCAGACCTAGGAAAATAAATCAGAAAAACAGTAAGTAATGCCCCCATCTACTTTTCAAGGAAGAGGAAGAACAATTACTGTGTATGGTATCTTTCTTAAACAAATCAAACACATATGAATAATGAATTACCTACCATCGAACTGCACGATACCAGTCACAAGATGAAAGAGCAGCATCCCCATTCCTCCGCCACATTCCAGCATGAACCTGCGCACAGAATACCCTAATTCGCAGTGGATGCTCCATAACAAAGGCAGAAAACCCACACGGGTGGCATCCCCTAAGGACACGCCCAAAGAAGTTCATAGAGACTGCTGATGATGGATTTTCAGACACATGTAGTGCAGCAGATTCACTATAACATCTTCTTAACGCCTTTTGTAAAATCAAGGAAAGTAATCGATGTAATGGAGTGTGAACAGATACATCTTCCAAACTGACATCATAAATTATTTCTGGCCAGTAACACAAACTCAGAACACGCAGATCATCTAATTCCATGGCAGATTCTCCTTCCATCCGACCATCACTAAAATCAGAAGACCTGCAAGAATTCTTATCTCTTTCACCACTATCCATTGTTTTACTTTCCTTCCCCATACTGTTAGAATTCTCCAAGTCACCACTCTCTGCGATACGAATAGATGCAACGGGAACATCACTTGAGCCAGCAAGTCGACTAAAAATAAATTTACCCTTTTTAATCTTTGACAATGTTTTCTTCAATGCCAGAAAATTATTACCAGAAATTCTGCTGGTATTTGGAGATAATACCTCATGAAGAGAAGTGGATCTATTATCATCAACTTCCCACCAATTCTCCATAGCCCTTAGGCACTCATGTGCTAACCATGTGACGGGTGGCGGAAGCAAATTGTCACAAACAACATCAGACATAGCATCATCAGCCTTTGATGTACCAGCAGAAGAACCACTCCTCCCCATCGCACCAGGTACAGAGCTTTCCTGGGAAAGGCGTCCGACTTTTGCATGTCTTAGGGTATCCGCATCGCTAATATCTTGTTTGTACATGTTAAAATCATCAGCTGTCTCTTCAGTACCAGCAGAAGAAAATGCTCCATCCACCAGAAGCGGTTGAATGTTTGCAATGGAATGATCTAAAACTAAAGGCCAATGCATATGCTCATTTTCTTCTCTTATATGAATGCCAGTTTCCCTCTTTTGAGGGTTCATCCCTTGCACAAAAGTCAGGAGTTTCATCCAAGATTTCGAGATATTTCGTTGGTCATGGGTCGCATATTTAGAAACTACAACATGGCTCATAACAAATCGAATATCACCGATCACACGATTAGTGGTCTCGTACAAATTTGCCCACTTTGAAACCTGCATAGTGTATGTACCATGACATGAAGCAACAAGGAAGAGAAAATACAACAGCAAACTACAAAAAAAAACTGAAAGAGACATGTTGGCAAAGTTAAAAATAAACACATGAACTAACATGAAAAACCATCAGCATTTCCATTATAATCATTGCACTGAAATATGAATAGGTATATAGGGTCCTAAACATCAAACTGATTCTTGTGTTACTTTATTTTCTCCTTAATTATTCTTATATAAACTAAACTAGAAGAATTCAAATTGAAAATTCCAGATGCACTTTTTTCTCCTTAACTATTATTATATAAACTAACTAGAAGAATTCACATTGCAAATCCTGCATGTATGTTAGATCACAAAACTTTTATCCTTCCCTTATGCTAGCTTTGCATATAATCTCTTTAAAAGAAGCTTACAATAAATTAAAAACAGTATGGGGATTATAAAAAGTGAACAAGCTGTCCACAAAAACCAGGATTAAAAAAAACCACAAAATCTATACAAAAATAAAATTATCCACACAATGACAGAACATTAAAAAAATAAACATGCTATACAAATCTCCCAAAGATCAAAAATGGATATTCAACTAGCACAAAACCCCTTCCCAATTTAAGTTAATAAAGGAAAAAAATTTCTTGAAATCCTTTGTCACCGGTACCCAAAGAGAAGCTAGCAAATGAACTCTATCACATAAACAGCCATGCCATGCACTCACACATAAATAAACATATGTCCAATTTCCTTTATAAAAAGAAAGAAAGACGTACCAAAAAGAGAAAAAGTAGGATCAATAACCTTAATAATTAAATAAAAAATAAAGTTCAAACTACTAAAACATGTGCAGTTGAAACATAACTTTTACAAGGGCAAAATGCCCATGTATTAATTGTAGGTCTAGAACCAAGTTCATGCCAATTAAGGCCTGTCCATAAGACCACCATGGAATTCTACTAGTATGCATATATTGTATGTTCTTGAATAAATAAACTTTCAACAAAAAATGCCAAAACCAATGCCACCAGACTTGATGGGAGCTATAGAAAAGAACCACCATGTAAGCTAAATCATAAATTTTGGTTTACGTATAACTCCAAAAAAGAATACTTATACATACAAGAAGTGGCACAACGCCACTTAGTTCCAATCTGATGCAACAAGACAGATATGTTTGAACACCTAAAAGCACTCTGTTTCTATCATTCCTCATGACCCCCCTCCAACTAACCAATAAGTCAGATAAGAGTTTTTGCCTCACCCAGATACACCCGTAAAAGAAGGGACCATAACTCATGAAAAGGAGGTGATCAACTGTTTTTTCCTTCTATCTATGCATTTAACTGCAGGTGGTTAAAAAAAACTTTTTCCTCTTAATTTTTTGACTATTAAACAGATGCACAAGTAAATAAAGGAAGACCTACACACACAAACAACTATCTCAGCAATATATAAATATATCATTAAATTGGGCAGAACAAAAAATTACGTATAAATGAAACAGAATATTTACTGACAAAAGACTGGGGAACCAAATAGAACAGAAGAACCAGATACATAGAAAGCTAATGCTACCAAAGTGTTTTATACACAAGGATCTATATAATTAAAATCCTTAAATATCTTAATCGCATGACAATTCAATCAGCATATCTATAAAAATGTCTCTAAGCCCAAAAGAATTTTGTACTCTTATTCTTGTACATATAAATGACTGATCCATGATAAGAAAAGGACAACAAAATTCAAGTCTCAAATCTAAAACATCCAAAACTCCAACGGTGAATAGAAATATCAAACGTTTAGTAGACAAAAAATCAAGGAAATAAATTCCTCTAGGCATCCATCTTCAGATATTCAATAGAATTATTATCTACAATTTATTTCCGTCAACAAGTTTGATGGAAAACTTAGCAGAACCATGTCATAGGCATAATTAATGCACCCCTAGAGTGACACATTTCAAAATCTCAACCATTCAAAGTATTTTCATCTAATGGGTGGCATGCTGTGTCATAGATTTTGTAAAAACAGGGATTATTGATCATCTAGGTTTTCATTTGCTTCAAAGGGAAGAAGCCAGGGGCAGGTGGGGTTGGGTGTGGGCAAAGAAATAGAATCTGATAATATAGAGTAAGAAAGCGTTATAGAGTTATACAGGGAATACATGTTTGAGAAAACCCTACTAATACAATTAACCGCAGAACTCATGGAGCCTACGACAAAGTCATCTTAGGGATCGCACAAGCATATGAATATTATGATTTTCATAATAATTCAAAACAGAATAATACAATTACCTGTAAACAGCCATCTTCTCGAGCACAAGAAACAAAAATGTCTCCCAAGCATCCCAACAGCATTTCCAGCAGTTTCATTTCTTTAACAAGGCATGGTGTTAGAGTTGGTACTGTGAAGATTTGCACAGAAAATGTAGACAGCAGTTGATTCTTCTTAATAGTATCATCACTGCAGTCTCTAGTGGCATCATTCACAAAAACTGGGTAATAATTTAAGAATACTTTAGCAAACTCATATTTGAAGATGGGCTCTCCCAGCAGTTTTAAGAGCAACTCATGGAGTTTCCTGACAACTATATCGATTAAGAACCTCTCTGCCCTGACCAGAATCTCCAATAAACCAGCCACAGAGATCACCCTCTTGGACACAAAACTAAGCAAACTCTCGCTATTTTTGCAAAACTCTAAAAGCATCTCAGCCACTGCAAATGTTAGTTCATTTGCAACCTTCCTACATTCTGCAACATGATCACCCACTCTAGGGTTTTCCTGACAGATAGTTTCTGCAGATGAGAGCTTGTTTTCCCAAAAAATGAAAAGGGCATCAAGGACGGGCGCTGCTGAGTTTGCAAGCTTCTCTGGAAGTAGTTGTATCTGCTCAGCACCTTTATGCTTTGAGCAGAAGCCCTCACGTTTCCACGCTGTCGCATCCCCACAATCACAGCATCCACCGCCAGTGTAAATAATCGAATAATCATGATCATAGTGGTTTCCATTCTGGAAACAAGGAACACAAATTGCACAAGTTGGGTCATGTTCGCATGTCCGACACCTGTATGCTATATCATTATTTCCCCAAACAGCCCCACAAACACCACGATGCCCAACTTTTGATAGCTTCCTCAGAACTTTTTCTGGTTCACTCTCAAACATTAACCATTGTAACCATACCATACTCTCACGAAATCCACTTTTCATATTTGGGGCCACTGAAGCCTTTTTATTCCTTGCCCTAGTTTCTCGTATAACTTCGGCTAGTTCCTCATCGGTGGGCAAGATAGCAGATACTAGCTCTGGTATCCGGGACCCATTATTCTTCACAAAATTAACTATACCAGGATAATCAAGGAACTCCTCTGGAACTCCAAAATTAACGAGCCTCTGGTTTAACAATAGAACACAAAATGTAAAGATGATTTCACTTTATTCGCATTACAGTAAGCTTATATAACAATAAATCTCTGATTTGCTTCTCTTCAGCCATGCCCAAATAGCAATATTTTTTGTTTGAGATACAAAATAAAATACCATAACCGCATAAAAGCGTAAGAGAACCAAGGACAAATCCAACATCCAACGGAAACCAGTATTGTCCCCATAAATTTTATAGTGACACGATTAATCACTTGAAAGGAATAAAAAAAGATCCTAAACAATTAGGATAGAAACAAATTAAAAGAAAATTAGGAAAAGAATAAGAATTAAGGAAATGAAACTATAAGCGTACCTTTATAATTCGATCGCTAGGCTTAGGGGAAGTGAAATCAGAAGGAGAATCGATTTCCATAATGTCAATATCAGAACCAGAACGCCCGTAACGTACGAGCCAATCCGTACAAAACCCCAAACACTCCCTCAATCGGGAGCTTACACTCCCCAGTTTGCTTCCAATTCAGGATTCACTCCTTCCAAACCCTAATTCTCAAGTTTAGCATAACCAAACAACAATCAAATGAACAAATTTCCCCTTGACTTGCTCTCCCCTTACTCTCCTCTATCCTTTTTTCCCACCCACCCTCTTCTTCAGTCTCATAAGGCGGTTCACGCCACGTCTCGAATAATCCACGGAGATTTATTATTATGCTTCTGTGATAAATCATTTATTTACGTAATTATTTAATAATATAATTATCGAATTGGACTATCTTACGTCACGCGTTCTGTTGATCACATCTCTCGTTTACTTTTATACTTCCTCCTATTCTGGGTCCATTTATCTGGTCCGTAACAGTGGAGCTCGTATTTGCTGGCAGTTCTCACGTGTACATTTGTTTCTATCAAACAGGCCCAGGCCCAGATTCGGCCCAATTTTCTATGGGCTTTGTTTAGCCCAACAATTTTTCTTCAAAAATACTTTCACAAACTATTTTTTAATTCAATAAAATAAGTGGTAACCATACAAATTGGGGTAGGTTTACTACTATTCTTTTTTAATATATTAATTAGTAAATACATGGTGTTACATTATGTCATTTCATTGAGAATAGTATCGTAGTACTAAAAAAATTCCGAGACTTTTGCACAGCAAATAGAGTTATTGTAGTATTAAATCTATGTCACTTTTTTAAAAAATTAATTTGTGAATAATATCCTAGTAAAAGAATTACGAGACTTTTACACAACAAATGGAGTATTTAGTATCACACTTTTTCTTATTATAGTGTTAAATTAAATCTATGTCGTTTTATTTTTTTTTAACAAATTAATTTGTTAAATATATAATATTAAATTTATATCGTTTCATTGAGAATAATATCCGGATAAAAGAATTACGAGGCTTTTTCACAACAAATAGAGTATTTAGTATCACTCTTTTTCTTTTAATAGTGTTAAATCTATGTTGTATTATCAAGAATAATAAGAAAATAATCTTCTTATGGTATGTGTTCTTGGCCAAAATATTTGTTCATGTTATATATTTAATGGCCATTAGTTAATACATCTCTAAACACAATTTAGACATGTAAATTAGTCGATTTCAGTTCATTATCAAATCACTAGAAAATGTGAATATCCATGCTTAAATATGATGTTCATTAGAAGATAATATCGTGTTAATTAATAAATTAATTTAAATTAATTATGTAATAAACCACAGAAATTGCTAAGGATTTATCATTTTCTCAAAATATATAAAACTAATTTATCTGCAAAGCAGAAGAGGAATCTTGGGCAAAGAAATAATAATAAACCAACATTATTATCATTGAACGTTATTTGGAGAATAGTGAGGGAACTACAGTGTTGTTCACCACCTTTCCTTGCCAAAAACAGGCATGCAATCTCAACTGTCAGTTTCATAGTCTCTCCTTTCTCCTCTTCTTTGTTTCCCTTTCTTCTTCCTTTTGGGGTTTGTAATGATTCCAATTACTGATCTAGGAAGCATCTGTGAGAACGATAATCCAGATAATCAAGTCATGAGAGTTGAGTCTGTGTCGTTAATGGGTTCTAACCAGGAGCAACACCACGAGATTTACTGCTCAGGGCAGCACGGCCAGCATATTTCGAATGCATGTAACGGAGAAATGGATGCAAAGACCTCTAATGAGCCCTACGTTAGCTTTATATGATAGTTCATGTGATTAAATGTCTTAATAAGTTACACTAGTATTAAGATAAAATGCGCCATTAGGGTTAAGGCAAGGGGTGTTGAGAGGTATAACGTTTATCATTAGCTTATCTGATATAAGATCTTATAGTTTGCCCCTTTATATGTAGTGACTATCTAGCTCAATTTTGAGAAATTTTGACGAATATAGAATATAATTAGAAAAATGTAAGCAATACTTGAAGGATTTCCTTGTTTGCATCAACTACATGATTTAAGTATAATTGTTATGAAACAAGTTACCTCAAATCTTTATAATAATTGATATGAATAACGATTGATCATTTATTGTTAATAATTACCCATTACAATACAAGATATAATAGTTGATCATTCATCGTTAACTGTTAATATATAATGAAACAATACTTTCTATAAGTATATACTAATCATTTTACACTATTTATTAAAAGAGAAGAGTGAAAGCAATACATTTGTATGCAAGTTTAAATGTAACTTGATCGCTAATTATTTATGTGAGTTGTATGATCTAAAATATAATTATGAAAATATAACACTAAGTTATTTAAAATATTGAGAATAATAAATACTATAACAATTGATCCGTTGGTTATTTATAGTTAACTCACATAATAAAGATATGACAGTTAATCGTTATTCTATATAATTAATTTACATTAGATATGACAGTTGACCGTTAGTATTTATAATTAACTTACATAACAAAGGTACGACAGTTAGTCGTTATTCTGCATAATTAATTTACATAAGATATAACAGTTGACCGTTAGTATTTATAATTAACATATATAATAAAAGATATGATAATTGATAGTTAACAGTTAACCGTTTTTCGTTTATTATTTATTATTAGTTTAATGAATATAACGCAATTATAAAGATAGAAGCAAACAAGTAAGGTTAATGTGTCATTTCCTTTTTGGTCCTGATATTTTTTGTTCCTTGCCTTTCAAAGCTTTATTCTAATTTGAGCTATGATTTGCAGGATTAATGGCTACTAGTCTCATTGCACACACAGCCCAAAGGCTGGTTCCATAGGCATGCAGACAACTATTGGATTGGATTGGATTGTAGTGACCGGATAAATATTACAACTGTAATACCAAGATAAGCAGAGTCAAATTATGCAAATATGGGGTTACAGGGCAGCATTGTGATTCTTGGATTTGGTATATAAATTCGATTTTGCCTTCTAGTCTAACAATATCTGGCGAGTGTGAAATAGCTACCCTCCATAACTTGGAAGGATAATAAATATTTTCCTTCCTGCCATTTATAAGAATTGTACAGTTCTGGCTGAATGTACCTGCCAACTTTAAGAGATTAGATATCTGCTGTATATAGGTTTCTCTTGTCTTTGTCACTTTCACACACAAGCCACAGCGCAAATTCTCTACCCCTATAACCTTCCGTAGTGTCAAGTTTCTCCTTTTCCCGTAGCGCAGATGTCAGTGTTTGCAAACAACGGCCTCCCAACTGCGACAATCCAAACGCAGAATCCACCGATGTCAACCCTACTGATTGGTGCGAAACAAGATGATCAAGAATATATTAGAAGGAAATTGAGACAGTTGGTTTATGTAAGTTGGCTGTTCATTTCTCATGATCTCTTATATATTATAAAGAAAATCTGCTTCACAAGTTAATTCTAATCTGTTGATGTGCATCTATCTCTGATACAGCAAGCTGTGGCGCAAGTGAAACGAAATTCTCAAGCACAGATGCGTGCAGCTTCACAGCCACCAAATGAAAGGGCCAACAAAACGCCAGAATTCCAAGGCATGCCAGAAGATAATGACGATGCTAAAAAGTTATCCTCAAATGGGGTAATTTATTCCTCACAATAATTTCCTCTCTAGCCCTAAGGGAAATGTTCACTATTTTCCCCGTAATCCTCAGCGAGACAAGAATGATTAACTTAATATCGTATACTCCATATCTTTACTGCAGAAAACGCAACGAAACAAGGCCAGGCTGGTCGGAGAAATATTCGTATCCTTCGAACTGCCTGAAGATTTTCTTTTTAATGGCATAGACCTCGACAATGTACACTTAATCAGTTCTTAATATGTTCTTGTTTGTTCAGTTTCATGGAAGCTTACAAATAGATATGTCTTAAAATCGTTGATGGCTTACAAATGTATTTGTGACTACAGTTAACCGTGCCTGCCTGCCTGCTAGAAAGACTTAAACCAGAAATCAAGTACAAGAAAAGGTATACTTTCTCAGAGAGACAAAAAGATTGGAAGATTGAGCGTAAACTCCGCTTTAATGGAAGGATTTGTGATACGGTAATTTGAATGGGTTCAAATTTAGATCCCATTCATGAACTCTCACTTCCCTTAATCTTTTGAATATCATGTAGTTACGAGATTACTGGCATCTAATATTATCTAGACTTTTTGCTAACACAAATTCTTCCCACCTGCAGATTTTGTAACTTCACCATTTCATATCATTCAATCTAGTTGGTAGATTTTGAAAAATGTTAACAACTGTATATATTGAAAATTATATGATATGTCTGGTGTAAGAGTTAAGAAAGAGTTTAATTCATATTTCTGCTTACTTATAACGATGTTATTAATGCAGTATTTCTTTCATCGGACATCAAACGAGCTTTTTCGGTCGATATCCGAAATTATAAATTTTATAACGTATGAAATACATCCGAATCATTTAATAAAAATAAGTAAGGGAGGCTTCAAAGAAGATAAGCACTCGGTAAGTATTGTATTCAAAGTAATTATAAAATTGTATCACTAGCAGTCTATTATTACCCTTTATAATGTTGGTACAGGGATTAAAATCGTGCAAAAGGATCCATTGCGAGGAATTGTCAAAACGTTTTGTTGATAAAGAAAACGAGAGCCATATCGTGGAAACGGAATTCTCAGAAGAATTTCAGGAAATTCAAAGATCCAAGAAGGATACAGAAGCTCTACCTTCAAACTCAAGCGAAGCTGTTGATACGTTGGCTCGAAAGCTTGACATGATCCTCTGTAGCTTTTTCAAGGAGGTCAATATGCTAGGTAATTCATTCTTTCACAATGTTTCATTTTCTTTCCATCTCAAAAATTAAAGTAATCGTTATCACAATCTTTCGGTATTCATTTTTGTTCATCTTCTTTTAAGATTTATACATAGCAAGTAGAAAGCGCGGGAGAGAAGATGGTACTGCAGAACTCATATGCTATGACACAATTGACGACTTTCTAGCTCAAGAAGTTGCAGATATCTTGTATGGCCACTTTGCGAGAGAAAATATGCTGGGTATGTGTCATTCTTCTACTGAATCGTGTTTCATCTCTGAGGAAAAACTTTTATAAAGTCATTTGCATGATTCTATCATTATCATTCTTCAATCTTAATATATGTTTACCTTGTTTCTAGACGTGTACTTGGCAAGTAAAAGAATGGCAACTAAGGAGGAAGGAAGCATACCAGCTGACTCCATGAAAGCTGTGGCTGATGATTGTCCGGCCTCCCGAAGGTTTTATGAGATCTTGCAGCGGTTGTTCGAGGAAGTAAATTTCCAAGGTAATTACCAATTCATGCATGCTTTCCCATCTAAGGTAATATTAAATAGCAATTTCAGTTTTGGTTCTTGACATGTGTTTATCGTATCTCTTTCCGTTAGATCATCTCTTTCCAAGCAAAAAGATGGGAAGTGAGGTTACAAAAATCCCGTCTCAATCCGGCGAAAACATGGTTGATGATAATTATTTGGACAGCGAGCTTGATGCTTCACTGCATCACTTCTTGAAGGAAGCAGATTTGCTAGGTATAATTCATTCTCTCCATTTAATGTTTTCTCCTCAGCCATGTTGCAATCTCTCGATCTCGATCTCAATTTGTTTATCTTCTCTCTCCCATGTTAGATGTATACTTGGAAAGACAAATGATGAACATTAAGGAAGCGAAAGAAAATGATCAGAATAGGGTAGCCCCATCTCCAAAATCTATTTCAGCAACTTCAGAAGAAGTGAATCAATTCGTAGCTTCTTCACCGGTTCATGTTATGACCACATTCGAGGAAGGACAACGCAGTGTAACACAAACCCTAGATGCTATTCCCGACGTTTACCTTGTTGAAGAGCATTACAATAGACTGCCAATTGCAGAAGCTGATAATATTTTTCGAGAGCAAAACAATATGCTGCCAATTCTAGAGACTGCTAACATCTTTGAAGACTATCATATGCTGGCAGCCCCGGAGGTTATTAATCCAGAACCCTCAGGATGGCAAAATGTCTGTGCAAATGCTGACGATTTTTGGGGACCCTATTTCTGAAGTTTTTGATACGATTCCGGTGCTCTTGAAACAATACGCAGAACAACTTGCCAGGCAAGAATGGTATATCCGCCTCTCACAGTACTTCTTTTAATGTTACAACTTTGCAAGAATGTACATGTGGGGTGTGGAAGAGTTGTAAATTCATGGTAAAAGGGCATAGCTTGAAACTTGCATATGGTTGTTTACATTTCGGTAATTAGCTTGATACTAAATTGTTGTCTCTGCCAGATCTGAATATGTCGTTTATTTTTTTGGCCAGAACAAATCTGTTGAAATTCACGTTCTCGGGCATGGGAATGTCCTAAGGTTGAATTGCTTCTGCAACGAACTTTGATTGCTTTTATAGTATTTCGGAGATTCTTAAATAGAATAGAATCTCACCAGATTCTAACTCACTTGATGAGGTTGTCCTTGCAAGTGTAATCTGAAAACCGTTTGATTTGTCCTTGGTCTGAAGAGTTTGATTTCTTTGGAGGTAAGTAAGTTAATCTGACCCAACCTCAATCCTTTCACACATGGTTGAGGACAAAGGAAATGAAGCTAAGGAGAGCTCTTGACAAGAAAAAACCTATTATGTCGATGTGGACCATATATGCTGACACAGAAGTGAATTTGAATAATTTGGGAATATGACGACAACTCAAATAAAAGATATTCGTCTAAATAAGATTAAAATTATTACAGTGTTAAATGTAATAGAAATTGAATTCAAAAGAGGATATAGAAAACCCTAAGAGTAAGCCTGGACAATAATTTCCCTTATCCAAATACAGCAAAGCCGTTTCTTTCCTATCCTATGCGTGACAACCTGGGCATTGTCAAATGACACTTGTAGTACTTCTTTTCTTCACTTGTGCCATCTTGATATACAACTCATTTTAACATTCTTTCATCAAACCCTATCTGGGTCGGTCTGTGAGAGTCGTGTGTGTGCATATTCAGAATCAGAAATGGAGAACAGCAGCAGGCAAACATTAGTAGTCCCTTCAACTCCGTTTAATGAACTCGAAGTCATCGACGCAGAGCCGCTGGCAGTGGTGCTTCCTAATTTTAAGCCAAGAAGGAGAAAAAATTAGAAAGAAAACTTGAAAAATCGAACAAGTATTGGATTGCCAGAAGGGCGGTCGTACCAGCTAAGGCCACGCAGAAATGTCAATTACCATGGGATCGGGTTGTTTCATCTCTCTAACTTTCTTTTGATCTCTTCAGGCTTTTATACAGTTGAATGTTATATGATACACATTACAAATTTGATGGCATTTGCATGTGGGTAAAAAAAAACTAGGTCAAAAGGCTAGGGTTTTGATGTGGTTTGTCTGTTCTTATCGGCTATGAAGTTTATCAGAACTGATGTTCGTTTATCTATGGGTTCTACGTTGATCTAGAATGCAATAAAGGTTTTATCTTATGAATTTTATTAAGCTTAGATCAGGCTCGGCTTTTGATCTGGTCTAGGTTTTCTCTTAACCTCATCAACATTTGTCATACAGATAACTACATATTACTGCTTACTGTGAGGCTTAGAACAATCGGTATGATCAAAGTTGTGATAATTGTAGACAAAATTATACTGAAATTCATTCTTGCCATAATTTAAAGTAGACAGAATACCAACCTTGCAATGTATCTGACAATGAACACTATAAATTAAACATAATCAAATTTTACTTGTATTCTTCATTGGAGCTGTTGAGGATCATTCATTATGTATGCTGCCTTCTAACTTTTCACAAACTTAAAATATAATGGATTACTCAACTTCAAAATTTTGGACATCCCAATTTTACATGTAAGTAGAAAATTTTACTATCATTTCTCATTTTAGAAAAGAAAATTTGTATTATATCACACGCATGTGTACACGTATACAAACATTTCATACACGTATGGTGATACAAATAGAGATGTCGCTTAAGTTGAAATAATTATGTAATTTTCAACAAAACTTTGTTAAGTCATGTAGGTTTGCTTTCAGAGACTTTTTCTAATTCAAAACAAGAATGCCAATATTCAATGCCATACTTTACATTTCTAGTACAAAATTTGACAATGACCAAGTGTACTACTGCTGGTACTATGTTATCTTAACATTTATCAGTTAGTCCAAACGTGTATATGCATGTGCATTTACATGTATGTATATCTTTGTATAAAAATACGTGTATACTTGTTTTTAATGTATTTATCCAACTAATGTCTAACAAAACAATTAATACTTTAGTTTCTACTCCAATCCTTGTTAAGCCTTTTATTCCTATCACTATTAATCCCGAATGTACTAATCTTTTTCTTTCTGTCAACTTAATCATAATTTATCATGCACATAAAGGGATAACATTCATAATTTACCTTATGAAATATATTTGAATTAGGATCATCTCTTGATCTGAACTAAATATCCGAGTTTTGGTTAATCTTTAAATATATATGCACAGTCTATGTCGTATTTTAATAATACATAGTTATTAATCTATATTTACTTTTACATATTTACTTGCGTAAAACTTACAGATCATGACAGAAGACCCAATCCTATAGACTTTGTGTAATTGATCATTGCAAGTGTTTCAAATCTTGGGACAAACAAACAGTTCAGGTCATTGAAATCTGTGGAGAAGTATTTGGAATCAAAAGGGCAAAAAATTAAGCCAAATACTCCTGGCGGTTTACCAGGAAAGTCTCAGCGGGAGGTTATTGTGGCGCCAGCACCAGTACCATTTGACCTTGCTAATGTGAGAGAGCATGCAAATCTAAACCCACTCTTTGGCTCCCCTTCCATGACTTAAACTGTGTTTTGTGTACGCAGGCTAATTGTGAGAGCCCTAACCCAGAATCGAACAACAATTCCAGCTAGATGAAGAAGAAGAAAGCTAACCCTAATCTTTACTTCAACTTCAAAGATACACACCAAGGGGTAACATGGGTTCTTTCAGTTGTTCAGAAAGGTAAGTGGACTCCATTCCTGGGAGATATCAAGGTTGGAGACGAAATCCTCAAGTTCTGGGCTGAAACGTTTATGATCATCAATGGCGTAAAGGATGAACATCATGACGTTAGGTAAGGCATTAGCTCTCCGGCTTATGATTTTCACTGCAACTTCCTTCAACTCGCAAATTCATTCACTTTGTTAACTTTGCAGTTTATGTTCAGCACAGGGCATGCATTGAAAGAGCAAAAACAATGAAGACAAGGCTGCAAGTGTTCGGTTTGAAGAAGAAGCTGTCCGAAAAACTTTACTGACTAGTAGCAACTTTCATAAAGTAGACAAACATAAAGATGCCATATTCGGACAGGCATGTTCATTACTTGGTGTGTTTCAGAAATTAGCCTGTTTCACCTTTGATCTTTGTTAATATTGATCGTGCTACTTTTTAATTACGGTAATATTAGCCTTCCCTATTCTTATCCCTGCTTTTTATTCCAAGTAGTAGTATGAATTTTCTTTTAATTATTCAATAATAAATAATCTTATTTTATTAATTAATTTATAAAAAAAAACATGTTAATATTTAAATCAAAATTAAAATAATACTTATAAAATAAAATTTAATTACAATATATATATATGTTAAAAAAGAGTTTTGGATAAGATAATTTTATTATTTTATTTAATTAAAAAATTATAAATAAATAAAATAAAATAAAAAACAAAAAAAAATCTTTAATATTTTTTTATTTATTATCAATTCGCATTCCCACCGCGACGCTACGTGCTCTTACGTCGTTACTCTACGTGCTGTACATGTTGTGAAGCCTTTCACGCACGAGACCAAGCTAAAGCAGATGAGTCAGACAAGAACCAAGCCAAGGAAAACCCTCCTCCGGTTTTCTTTTGCAGAAGGAAACGGATAGAAGAAGAGGCAGAAACAGCAATAATCAGCAAGGCAGATGATAGGAATATATGTTTATGACAGTAGCTGTATATTTCTTCAAGTAGAGAACAAAATAGAGCAAGTTAAGGCAACGCTGCCATGCATTCAATCAGTCCAAGCAACTAGTAAACATGATTACGGTAATTATAGATAGATATCTCTGCAGCAGAATTTCACACATAATGGAAACGTGGTCAAACGATGAGTCGATTACTTAAATGCACACAAAATTCAAACCAGGCCGCGTACAACATTCCCAGAGGTGGATAGAACAGATGTTCCTCACCGGCAATTGGGCTCAGAGATCCTCGGTCTGCAGCCCATCTGCTCAAGAAACTTAGTAAGACGCGAGTGCTTTGCTGCCCATTGCTCAGCCAGTTTCTGCTCCTTGGCCTCTGCATCCCTCCTAAGTCCAGCTATTTGTTCCCGATAGTCGGCTTCTATCCTATCCAAAGTAGCCATCTGCTCCTCCCTAAGAGCTTTCACCTTAGCCTCTATCTCATCTATTTTCTCCCTTCTCCGGCATGCCTTCTCTGATTCCAGCTGCAATTCTACCCTTCTCAACCTCCATGCTGCTTCTTTCTTATGTGCTGCCCAAGCACGGTGCCCTTCTTCCAACTCTCTGCAGCATTCCACCATTTCAGATACCAGAAGGTTCTCTCCGCGTGGAGGGACTGACCCATATGTTGGCATGCTTCCCAGAACAAGCTGGGTGTTGTCTGGCCCTCTGCCAGGCTGCAGCCACGGGATTGGAGGAGTGGCTGCAATTGTTGAGGGAGAAAGGCTCAGGGTTATAGAAGGAGATGGTGGCCTGATATTGGAGGTTCCATTTGAATTCGAAAGCCACGAGGGAATCAGAGATGGAGGGGTAGATGGGTCAGTATGAAGAAAACCTCCATTGGAAGTAGCCATGACAAATGAATGATCTTTAACTAGCTTCTCTGCAAAAAATCTCCAGAATCTGGTCGTATTTGCGATCCTCAATTGGATCAACTGCTCTGATGCTCCCCTTCTGCTCTCTCTGCTGCTTCTCTTTGAACACTTCCCACCACTTGCCCAGTCCCTTAGCAGTTCGACCAGGAACTTCTGGTGCAATTTTCTTCCACTTGTTGCCGTGTTTTGCCTGCAAATGGATAACAAGACGCTGCTCCTCTTCAGTAAGGGAACCCTTTTTGATACCTGGTTTGCGATAGTTCTTCCACCTTTCTAAGCACGATTTTGCATCCCTGTTTAGGGGTCTGTTCATGCGCTGTGATACAACGTTCCACTCCCGTACTCCGTATTGTTTAACATATGCACGCAATAAAGCATCCTCTTCAGCTCTCCAACGTTGTCTCTCCTTCATTTCCAGGAGTAAACACCACTGTCCATTGTGTAAATCTCTTCATACTGTGTCTGAAATCTAAAACAATGTCAAAATATTACTCACTCTATTGCAGGTCTCCATCTATTAACATGTATAACTGTGAAAAAGTATCCGAGGAAGTGAAGTTCACCAAACGAATATAATTATCATAATAGCAGTGTTAGCATAAATAACTCAATTTATAATCTGTGACAAGCTAAAGAAACAAGCAAGACGGAAAGCTTCTGCTCTGCTCAATGGACTCCTTGATTAGAACAAGAATGAACTAAGGAGTAGTAACGAGTAAAAACTTTGAATGAAGATGACAAACGTTATGCCCCCATGTAACCTAGAAAAATAATCAGGAAAATCAGTACATCCCCCATGCAAGTTATCTTTCTATAAAATCACTATTATGAACAATAATTATGGCAGAAAAATTAATTTTTTGCTTTAACAACCATTACCTCATCAAGCAAGACATGCAAGATGCTTACAGGAAATCGTTGTTCGAATTTAGCAGTGAAAGATCCTCTGCTTAAGCAGAGAGTAAATATGCGAAAATTTGTATGCATATGGTGATGTTAATTTCAAGTCCGTGTCAATGTGAGTGCTCCTAAAAAAAGCTTGGCGTCTATCATCCAACCAAATAACTAAAGAATAAACTGAACAAGCAAGCAAATAAAAACCAGATAGGTTGAGCATGATAATATCAGATACCAGTCCTTTAACCAATGATTGCACAAAGAAATCAATTTTCACAACTAAGAAAGGAACTGGGATTTGCTATCATCCCAACAGTACAAGAAAGAAAATCTAATATTTTCTACAAGTAAAAATTCATAAAGGGCCACTGACAACATAAGTAAGATGCCCAAAAATGCACAATACAACTACAGGGGATGAAAACTCAAGGACCAAAACATGATTCTTGGGCTAGAACTAAAACCAAAACATCAGATTTGAGAATAATTATGGCGACAACGGGGAATGCGTTTGACAAAAGTCCATTTGGTTTGAAGTCAAATGTTTTACTAGCTGGCTCAATTAAGTTTCAAGTCAAATGTTTTTCCAGCTGACTTAATTAATAAGTCCCGAGAACGACACACTCTTTCAAGAATTAAGACAATAATCACATCCAGCTACAGTCATGACAGAGATATCATGAATGCGTAAACGGAGGAATCTCAAACAGAGGATTAAAGAATCAGCTCTATGGGAAAGTAATTAGGATTGCAACTTTGTTATCTAACTTGAATGACCAAATCCCCGTTCAGACAATAACCCACTAAAGCTAAGACTCTTAACAGAAGCTCCAAACCTTTTCTCAGAAACGAAACAGAGCGTCACTTCATAGACATTTAAAAAGCAAAACTTCAAGCACCAAACCTAATATCGAAAACACTGAAACATATTTAAAGAAGCCATGCACATCACTTTCAGATACACAAAGCGAAGAAACATGGTAGATAAACACGCTTACGTTTCTTTGCTTCAAGTACAAAAAACCCGACTCGGAGTTCTTCGCATCTCCAGCTACCTTAGCTTCTTCGATGGAACATATAAACCAAATAAACAAATCACAAAACGGCAAACCCTCCGACCCTAGAGAGCAAGGAACAAAACAAAGAAATCCTAGAAAAGAGAATGAAAACGGACAAGGAAGACACCAGACACTCGCCCAAAAAGCAAATAAATAAGAAACCAGAAAAAAAATATATTTTTTCTTTGTTTTTAGAAAAATGAGAAGACTAGACTCGAGAGGGAAAAAAAAATGTAACAGTACAACAGACAACAGTATTTTTGTAAAGAGAAATCTGACAATGGAGCGTGAAAAGAGGGCACGCGAATGGGATGGAAGAAAAAGCAAAACGCTGACGTCTTTTAGGGAATGTTAAATGGTCAGCTGCCGGAGTTCACCTTCGCCCAACAGTCACCCTCAACAGTATCTCACTCTTTTCCCATTAACAAAATTAAATTAATTTTAGGGAAATATGGTTAAGCTTAAAGGGATACACGCAGTTCTCTGCATTAATGAAGCGTAAGAGAAGAAACAGAAACGCACACTCGATTTCAGCGCCTAAAATGCGCCACCTTCCGCCATTTTATCGCGGCTTTGCGGGAGTAATTACACTAACACACCACATTATCACCGCTGTAATTAACAACAATGCGACCGGTTAATGAGTCACCGACGGTCGTTTAAGGCAAAAGAACAGGGTAAATCAGGCCCATGAACAATAATTCAGCAAATTTTCACCCAGTCAACGTTTCACCAGGGTAAAATTCAGTCCAAGAAAACAACGCCAGGTTCAGGAGATCGAACGTTCAATGGCGTATTGCATTATCGGGAAGAGGGACACAGCTTGCATTGCACATGTATTCCACCGTGTTAGGTATTATTTTTCCGACCCACAACACCCTCGTGGTCCCCCATCAAACGCCTATTAAGTAACACATCATTAACTAGAGATTAAGATTTAAGGAGCTAATTAAGTAATGATTAGTCAACAAAAGTCAAAGCAAAAAAGCAAAAGGAGAAATTTTCCGGCCCAAAATAGCAGCAGATGGTCATTGGAAGTTGAAACCGGCTTTGACTCGGGGTCAGGAGTGAAATGCCAATGCAGTGCGGACTGGACAATGCCCTGAAAGGAAAAAAGTTAAGCGTAAAGATAGTGGTACGTATGCCTTATTCGTGCTTAACATCTGACCGTCCATTTAAAATTAAATAAAAAAAAAGGGTATGTTGACATTCGGATCAAATCAGAACCAGATCATAGAAATTAGGGACAACCTTCATCTTGATGCGTCCCAAGAAAATTCTGATTCCATTACGTCACAGTCAGAGAAACGACAGTCGGTATCGTTCAGTCTACGGAGCTCACGCACACACCCCCTGTAACGCTCGTAAATAGTCTCTAGGCCTATGGTAACTAGCCCCTATACTGGAGTTGTACCATACTCTGTGTATTGTATAAAATTGTTAGCGTTGAAATATCCTACAGAAATCATAGTTTGTGTATCACATATGCCCTCAAATTATTGAGATCACATTTTACACGTGAGATAATTAAATTATTACAATAAATATTGTAAAAGAGACTGATGAGACATGACATGGCAAAATAATATAGCAGAGAGGCAGGGCCATGATTAGGAGAGGAGGAGGAGGAGGAGGGAGATTATTGAGAGGAAGGCTGCGACGTAGGTGGGGTGGGTGGAGGGGGTGCTGACAAAGGTGGGGAGGACTGTAGTCCGCGTTTCGCGGCACAAGGAGACGCGTTCTGATTGCGACACGACATCACCACCCCTTCTGCTCCGCTCAGACTCAGTCTGAGCCGACAGAAATGTCAGTGATACGTTACGTCGGTTTTCTCCCCCCTCTTCTCTCTTTTTCTACCTCCCCGGGTCCGTTTCTCTCCTTCGCTTTTATTTCTCCCGAGCCCGCAATCAGTAATAATCTTATTCCTTTTTTACCCTTCCTTTCTTGTTTCGCGAATCGTAGAAGAGAGTTTTGCTTTACCAGGGTAAAAGGGGAGGGAAGGAACCAGAGGAGAAGGGTATTCTTGGGAAGAAGAAAAAAGTGATTTGACATATCAAAGCAATGGTAAAATTGAGGGAGATCCTCCCTAATCTTTAGACTGAGCCCACTGTCTGAAAAGACAAAAGCACTTTAATGAGGATGGGAGAAAATTCAATTGAAATCCAGGGGACTGCTTAACTATTCTCCCAGGAAACCGCCATGCCATCTCCACCGCGTTTGATACCAGCCCAAGCACTGGCACAGCGCAGCAGAGCCACAAACTCCCAACCAAGGATTAAAAAAAAGTAAAGGTGCAGGTTCGTATAGGGATCGGTGACGGAGGATTTAAAATTCGGATCCTCTGGTTGAACCTGAGCCTGAAAATCCGAGCCATTCTTCTGTATCTTTGAAGTCTAAATCCAACAATTTGACCAACTCCTGGTTCGGTGAAAGTGAAACATCCCTTAATCGCTTCACAATATAAGGCTGCCCGGAGCCCTCTGTAAGGCCGCAACTCCCTTCATTTAAAAAAAAATTAAATTTTTACTGCAGTAATTTTATAATATATAAAACCATCAATCTTATCCTCACGGTGATAATTATTTACACAGCCGTCATTTATCATAAATTTGTCATAAATTTATATATTTAATTAATATAAATAAAATTATATTAAATTTTAAATTATAAATACATAAATTTATTTATAATATAATTAATTATTTATAATTTAATAAATTTTTTTACAAAATTCAAAATTTTAATTATATTTATTATATTTTAAAAGAAAATTAAATACCGCTCGAGTTCGTGCATATTATTAAACTTACAATTTATTACAATATTTAATAATTAAATAAAGTTAAATTTTTTAATTATTAACATAATTATTAAATAAATTTAATTTCAATTAATTTTATTTAATATATTATAAATATAAAATAATTAAAAATAATATAATAATTTAAATTATCACACCACAATACGTACAGTTTTTAAAGTAAAAGGGCTGAATCCATTAACAACTTTCAACATACAGAAGCCCAAAATAAATAAATGGACCAAAAACCTCACAACATGATGCCTATGTTTCTGTTCCCACAAAGTTTAATACCCCAAGATTCAGACCCTGACCCAACAAATCAAATCATATCCAAGTCACCCAGTCCTCGATTCTAGTTTCCGTACATTCGTATATTATATATATATATATGTGTGTGTATTATGTGCCCAGTGTCTTATAATTTAAAATAATTATTATAAAAAAAAATTAAATAAAAAATATAATTTTTAATTTTATTTTAAATTATAAATAATAAATTTTTTTTAATATATCGATATATTAATATACTTAATCAGATGGACCCAATCCGACTTAATCTATTAGAAATGAAGTTATGTAAGTTTCAGGGGTCACTTCCAATCTAACTTGTTTGATACAAAGAGAAACACAAGATAGCCCTTGAGCTACATCCATCCATGAGACTAATGGACTAATTTTGTTTAAAAAATAATTTAATTAATATAATAAAAAATAATTAAAAATATATATTTAAAAAAACTCATGAATTGATAGTATGGTCTTATACTAAACGAATCTATGTCTTGGCACCATGGATGGATCGTACGGCACCTATCCCTCGTGATACTATGATAAATAGAATTATAAAAAATATATATTTTTTTATTATTAAAATAAATTTTATATTATTAAATATATAAAATTTATATAAATTATTATTAATTTAAAAATTAAAAATTATCTAATAAATAACGTATTACATTTTATTAAATATAATGGCAGTAGTTATCATAACGTGAGTGAGTAATGTTTGAAGTCGCTTAGAGTATTAATATTTAAATATATTATTAAAATATAAAATCATTAAAATGTAATTTTAAAAATAAAATATAAATCTCGAAAAGATTTTTGGATCGGACGGTTAATAGAGAGCGCGTATGGTGGGGTATAGACTACCGCGTTTTTACTGACTTTTCTCGTGAGACCAAAAAGCAAGCAAATGGATTTTGACCAGTCATTGAGTATCTAACGAAAAGTCTGACCATTATTCAGATAGAATCCAACGGCTGACAAACACCGCAGCCAGTGAAACTGACAGGCAATGATAAACAGTTAATGGAAATATGTTATTACCCATGAATCACGAAATTAAGACATTGATTATTATTCTCTTCCCAATCTGGAATCAAACGGACAGTGTAAAATATGAATTAAAACTGTTTTGAATCTTGTGGTTTGGGTTCGTGGTTGTTTGCTGGACTGACAAAAGACAAGAAAGCTAAAACGCCAAGTCAACTGTCTCTCGTTGGCCGTCGTCTTAAAGGGTTAACAAAGGGCGACAAACAAGACCGCTTTTTTCTTCACTTTTTGTATCTCTTCTTAAATCCAGGATTCAAGCCAAATCCCGTTGTAAAGTGAAGAAGCAACAGAGAAAAGATCACAGCCCAGAATCTCTCAGAAGTGAATCTGTTATTGTGTTGGATTTCTGGGTTTAGCTTGTTTGTTGAAGAAATAGAAGATCTGTGTATTTCGTTCTGTTTGGATGGGAGTCTGCTGGAGCAACCGGATCAAGGCAGACAGTCCTTCTCATACGGGTATTCCTGTAGTTCTATGTTTCTGTTGTACTACTGTTGAACTGTTGATTGTATTGAATTGTGCAGCTGAAACCAGACGGTATTTATTGATTGAGCATTACATACATTTTTATCCCTTGTTTTTGTGTATCGGTTTGATGGATTAAGAATGATTTAGTTTTCTACAAGGCTTCATCTGCCGATTCTACTGGGGGATTTTGGTGAATTTTTATATGGATGATTGATTTTTCATTTTGTTTGGAATCAGGATATGATTTAGAGGGGAATTATATGGTTTGAAACTTGTTCTTGAACAGTTTGGAAGACCAGAACTAAGGATCAAGTAATTAAAAAAAAATTTCTGCGACTTATCTATAACTATTGGTTGTTGTAGTGAGTTGTATTGTTTAGTTGTGCTGCAAAGTAACCAACTTGATATATTATTCTTCTATGGTTGCATGTCATAATATTCTTGCGTTACTGACATGTGTGTATTGGGATAATTGGTCCACAATGTTGTTCTCTACTGCAAATATTTTAGTTGAAATGTTTGGAAACACTTTACATTTGTCGTTTCCTGCAGAATTGAATTCAAAGAATGTCAGCAGAGATGGAAACAATTTAAGCAGTTCCAGTGGTAAGACCTCTTCATTTTCCCTGCCTCAAACCCCACGGAGTGAGGGTGAGATCTTGCAGTCATCAAATATAAAGAATTTCAGCTTCAGTGACCTCAAAACAGCCACAAAAAACTTCCGGCCGGATAGTGTATTAGGGGAAGGTGGTTTTGGTTCTGTCTTCAAAGGATGGGTTGATGAACATTCACTTACAGCTAGCAGGCCTGGTATTGGCATGGTGATTGCTGTGAAGAGGCTTAACCAAGAAGGATTCCAGGGTCACAAGGAATGGCTGGTAAGTTTAGATTTGGCTTCTCTAATTTCATTACATAAAATTTTCGTGATTAGCTTCAACTTCTCATTTTGAAGCTGTTATATGTACGATTCTTTTGCTTTAAAGCTAAACAATTGTTTTATTTTCTAATTAGGAGGAATGTAGGAATACAAGAACTATATAGAAATGATAGTTGTTATTAATATTTCCCTGTTGCCTTCCTATGATTCAGCTAGGACAATCAACTATTCCAAATGACACAATCAGTAGGTTTTAATACAGTAAATTTTTTTTAGAAAACAGTGATTTTATAGAAGCCACTAATTGCATTACTGCTAAGGACATCTCTTTTATCATGGTATTGATTCTCTGTCATATTTTTGGATATACAGACAGAAATCAACTATCTTGGGCAATTTCATCATCCTAATCTTGTGAAGTTGATTGGTTACTGTTTAGAGGACGAGCATCGACTACTGGTATATGAGTTCATGCCCCGGGGCAGTATGGAAAATCATCTATTTAGGAGTAAGTTTTTTTTGGGTTGATTTATTTATTTTTTAGAGGGGAGGCATATTAAACACTACTGCACTAATAGTATATGTTGTTATTCAAGCATTGTTATTGATATTGCAACAGGGGGATCACACTTCCAGCCTCTTTCTTGGAGCCTTCGGATGAAAATTGCACTTGGTGCTGCAAAGGGTCTTGCCTTCCTTCACAGTGCTGAACCAAAAGTTATATATCGTGACTTCAAGACTTCTAATATCTTGCTTGATTCGGTATGTAACTTAACCTAAATCTTTTAATGAGTTTCGAAGCTGCCTGAATTCGTTCAGATCAATGGTTCAATAGGACTTATTTGTTCTGCTTGTCTATGTTTTGGTAGAAATACAATGCAAAACTTTCTGATTTTGGATTGGCAAGAGACGGACCAACTGGGGATGAGAGCCATGTCTCTACCAGGGTCATGGGTACCTACGGATATGCAGCCCCTGAGTATCTAGCTACTGGTACAGCCTACCTCTAGTGTATGTTCAATAAATACTAGATTCATACATACCTTTTTTTGGTTTGGGTGTGGGAGGGGGGTTGCAGTGGGTGCAGGGGAGCGCTATTAGAAGTGTTTCTAGGTAATATTCACATTCTTTTTGGAAATGCCCAGACCTTTCTTCAGATATCAAAGATGCTTTTACACTGGGACAGAGGATTAAAAAATGCATACTTAAAATGGTTAAAGAAAGAAAAGACCTGACTCTCAATATATTTACAGTGGCGCTTCTGTCAAAGTTACTGCAACATGCCTTGTCCAATGTATTGTTGAATTATAAACCCACAACCTTACCTTCTTGAAATATTAAAAAGGTTAATTTCTCTGCGTAACTATGTTTGTGTTCCGATTGCATTAAGTTGTTAGAATATACTGAACAGAAGTTTATATCTATGTCCTGATCATTGATTTCATTTTCTACTGGGAAGGTCATCTGACTGCCAAGAGTGACATATACAGCTTTGGAGTTGTTCTTCTAGAAATGTTATCTGGTCGACGAGCTATAGACAAAAATCGGCCATCTGGAGAACACAATCTTGTGGAGTGGGCAAAACCCTACTTGAACAAACGTAGAATATTTCGCGTTCTAGATCCTCGTTTAGAAGGCCAGTACTCGCTTCCTCAGGCTCAAAGGGTAGCCACCCTTGCATTTAAATGCCTTTCTACAGAAGCTAAGTTGAGGCCGGATATTGACGAGGTGGTAAAAGAATTAGAGCAATTTCAGGAGTCAAGAAACATGTATAAAGGTGCTCAAAAGGAGCACCATGGAAAAGGTTCCAATGGTCGTCCAACTGCTGATTCCAGGCCTTCTGCTTCCCCTTATCACGCTTAGAGGAAGTGTTTTGCTGCAGTTTCTTCATCTCTTTATATGTGTCGTGGCTGAATGAGAAATAGAGTCCAAGCATGTACTATAACAATGTTTGAGCAGTGTATAGGTCTTGTTTAGGTTGACGTATTTATGCCGGAAAATGTTCTGGCCACACTCAGATTGTAGAGTTTGGAAGAGTACAATCTGTGTTCTCCAAATATGTATCATACTTGAAATCAGGGCAGAAGTGTACACCCAGATTATATGGGAATGTAATTGAGCTTTTTTGAGTGCATCGTCTTTGTGCTTGTACTGATAATGCAACCAGGGTTGTATATACATCTAGCAATATTTGGGCGTATCGCTGTCAACATTGAATTTCTTTTGTTTCCTATTCTTGCTTTCAAAATGAAACCCAGAGACTGCACTGTTAACAATCATCAGCTGGGGATTCTTTTAAGCGAATCATGAAATGAGTTTAGCTATTAACTGAAAGTCATGGCTCATCCGGTGGAAACAAAAACACAACTGAATGTCTGACGACTTTCATCTTTCATCGTGTATAGCCAAACACCAAAATGTCAAGCAAATGCATCATACACAAACCACTGCCAATCATCCTTCTATCGCAAAGATGCAAGTCAAGATAACAGAACAAAAATCATTAGGTAAGATACATGCTTCAGAGCTTTTTATCGCCCCAACAATGCAACACGATCCTTCTGTACTACCTGTGATATGTTGATGTCAAAGAGTTCACATCGTATAGGCATCTCCATCTCATAAAACGGATTCTTCAAAACATAATCTGTGTACAATTCGTAGATAAATTTCAAGAGAGATTCCATGTGCTGAGTCCCAGGTTCACACACCACAAAGAACTTTGTCCCTGCATGTCAAAATAGAAAACAATTACTTTCTGAATTTATCATTTGACAGAGAAGAACGCCAACAGTAGTTCACACTTGAAGAAACAGGGAAGTTAAATACTTTCTCAGGGGTAAATAAAATTGATTTAAAACCCTAAAAATCAATACTACTTCATCAAAACATCAAATCAAGTTGCTTATATTGCAAGACGAAAACAAATAAGAATCAACAACAAAACAAAGGTCAAAACGATATATTAAAAGTGCGAGTATGGGACTACTTTTTTAAAATGTGCATTCAAGTGGAAAATTTCCAGCAAAATTACCAAAGAGCAAAAGATTGGGAAAACACATGCCAAGAACTTCTCCAAAAAGCATTTCAATTGGTTTTTTAATTCACCAAGTGCTTTCTAAAAAGAGGCTATCAAGTCCTTCACCAAAAAGCACTTCAAAAGTTTTTGTTTATTTCATCCAAACACTGCACAATAATACTTATAACTACATGTCACTATTTGAAAGCAATTTAGATGGCATCAAAGCATTTCCTAATTCACTTTGCACTTAACCACGGGCATAATATATTCATTGTAAAAGTTCATAGCTTGCATGTCTCAAATTTTCACACTCTGGTTGCAACAAATACAGCAGGTTGCTGGCAACTACCTTTGGCATTTTTTCTACAGCATGTTCCCTTGGCACAAGTTTGAGGCTGTCTGGCTTATGAACTAACCCTAACAATTGGTCTTGATTCAGGAAATCAAGGAAATTTTGATTCATTTCCTATTATTGGAAATTTTAGCTAGAAGGGGCTCAAGGGAATGAATGGAAACAAAGCTCAAAGCCTAAATTTCCCTCCTGATCCACTGGCCACTACCGGCTTCTTTACAGCACTTGAGCCAAATAAGTCGAAGTGAGAGTACAATTAACCAAGCATGACTGAACTTCGAATTGCATTATCTTCCCTACATTTACCTTCCCTAATTTCTACCCAAATGATCTCATAAACAGAATTAACTCCGACATGCAACATAGCCCATGTAATCCAAAACTTTAAAACACAAGCATGTAAGAGCAATTATGTTAATACTGAAAGGAGAAGTACCGGTGAGAGATTGGAAGCAATGGAGATCAAAGGTATCAGCTTCGAGCAGTTCGATGCCAGAACAGCCAGTGGTGGGCGATAACTGCTGAGAGATCGCGTGCATTGAATGCCATAAACTCGCCACTCTCAAGCTATCATTTGTGTCCATTCGCCCAGCGGATCCATAATCCTGATTTTCTCCGAATGACAAAAATTATATATTTCACCAAATATACTCCTGATTTTCTGTAATTGAAGCGGATATAAGATAAAGAGATAGTACCTTGTAAAAAATCAAGCCACCGGATTTGTTAATGATATAAAGACTGTAAATTGCTGCCATTAGTAAAGGCCTTCTCGGAATCTGATGACTTCAAGTCGAGGGAGAAGTCGAGGAAGAGAGTGCGACTAGAACATGCATAAATGGGTTTTTTTGGGTATATAACCCAATTATAGATCCCACTGGATATATAACCCAAATTGTAGGTCTAGCATTATTTATAACCCATTCAAATTTGCTATATAAGAAAGGGACGTGTTCTCAAAATCCAACCTGGACAGATGCTCAGGGCTTCGCACTGGCTATTGGTGTAAAGTTACAGTACGTTCAAATTCAGTTATGAATGATGACAGTATTATCCATTTTTAAAATTGATCAACTACACATGCTCGCCGTCTTAGCTCAGCCGGTAGAGCGCATGGCTTTTAACCATGTGGTCGTGGGTTCGATTCCCACAGACGGCGTCGCTTTTATTATACCCTTAATTCATTTTTGCGTTCCGTACATATCATTATTCTCCATAGATTTATGCCCAGCCCAGTAAACAGTTATTGGGCTTACAGAAAACTTCTCCGTAGATTTGCTTTGCATGCATACAAGCTGTAACGCACAAATACAAAAAGGTGGGGATTCCTATTTTGACCCAGAAAATTAAAAACTAAAAATAAATGGGGATGATCACCATCAATGCTTGGCACATATTCAATCCAAGTTGTTCCTTTGATTGGCTGTCTCCTGCATCTGCAGCCCATAATCCTCGAATTCTCTGAAATCTACGATAAGTATACTTGATAATACACCGAATATACTCTCAAATTTGGCATACAGCCTTGGCCGACCAAGACGAGACTAGCGTCAAGTGTAACATCATGTGTATATATATCCTAACAGAATCTTGTTGCCGTGGTTTCTGGCTTTAGACTTTTTCTTATAAATCAAAATGTTATGTGACGTGGGTCCATAATATTATTTTTTTTCCAAACCGAAAGTTCGTTTCTCGATGAAGTAAATTGATCAGGGTACAGATGCTGATACCGATGTTTCCTACATATTTATCTGCTTCTTTATGAGCAAATTGTCACATCCTCCATGGGTAAAATATGGTCTTAACACACGGACCAAGGAAGCAATATCAGTCTTTTGAACCAACTGTAAGCGCTCAACTGGTAATAAATAATAGGAAGGATGACTTAGCCACAGTTGTCCTAAGTTGTGGTTTAAAGGAGAATATGGCTTTTCCTTGTTTCCACCGCGCACTTATCCTTACAGAACCTATCACCGTCCTATCCGTTACTTTCACCACAGTGACATCCCTTTTTTCAAAAGATAAAAAGTAAAATCCAATACAAAAAAGTCACAAGAAGTTACTTGTAGGTTAAGTTTGCGTCTGGGTTTGGAAGCTATGGCGTTGGTGTTCATAATTCTCACTACAGTCGCTGGTAATAACGAAGCTTGTTCCTTGATATCATAATCGGTTCACATAAGGCAAAGCAAACTTGGATATTTCATGAACTGGGATTTCTCCAAAAGGCCCACAAATTGATCATAAAAGCTGTACAATGCCCTAATCTTTCTCTCCCTTTCTTGGACTCCTGCTATCCTTACCCTAAAACTCCAGCTGTTAACAGCTAGGTTTATTTTCCAGGGACTATAATTTTTAATTTAATTGATATTTTCAGTTTCAGGATTTTCGGGCAGAAGAGATGGATGATTCCGAGGCTGACCATATCCACCGACAAGCCAGTCAATTGAATAGAACAGAACAACTTATTTCCATTGGCCATTTCAAGTATTTAACAAAATATTTCTGAAATGGTGTAATTATCTTCTGGGTTGGTCAGATATTAACCAGGATAACCAGAAAAATCCATAATTCCAGTAAAGAACAACATTAACATCATCACTGACAAATATTTGGTACACCAAGAGAAAAAGAACAATTGACACATGAAGATAATTCTTTATATAAAGGGTATTACATTAACCAGAGCTGCGGGCTACATGTATTTCTTGCAGCCGCTTCAGCCTCAAACTTTCCAGTCACCACCAGGGAAGCTGGTTTTTACTATTCTCACCAGCCCCCAACAACACATTCAAAACAAAAACAACTTTCTTCTACCTATATCACCCATCATTTTAATTTTGATTTTTAACCCACTTTTACTTCTACTTTCATACTCCTAACACAAATCGCAACTTCAATTTCATCCATCCCTTCAAATTTTCTTTTGCGGGAAAATGATGGAGAAGAAAATTTTGGAAGTCGGGGAAAAGAGAAAAAAATTTACTACTAGACGCGGAAATTCTTTCCCATGAAGGTTTGCCCAAACTGCCAATTAGCTGGTGCCACATTCCATGAAGTTGAGGTTCGCCTATCACTGCCCGTGACTCTAAACGACAGAGCCTGGCCCACGAGTACGGCATTCGATTGCCAGTTTTGCCCCCAGTTACGGCTCATGGTTAACCATTGGGTGTTGGTTCCTTTCACGCTCACGCGCACAATATCACCTGCGCCTGCAACGTTGGTGACCAAAACCAAGTTGAAGTAACGGAAGCCGTTAATTGTGAATCTAATTCCGCCTCGCTTTCTGCAGGGTACCCTGGAAAAGAAAATAAAAAAACAAAAAAGATAACGTTAACGTGGTTGATACTTGCCCTACGATATTAAGGCACTTTTTAGGGGCGCTAAAGTGGTTAAAAGATCCCTGATACTAATTTAGTGGGCCGGGTCGGGTACAGAGTCCGATAAAAATAATAACACAACAGACGCGTGGGAGAGCGTGAACATGACCCGGATTTTCTCACTTTAAGCCCCTGCCCTGTCCTGATTTTCCGGTAAAATTTCGAGAAAAACAGAAATTACAATAACACCCCTACTCGGAAATGACGACAATATCCTTGCAAGAAGTTGAAAGGTTGCCAAATTGGAATGGGCATATGGACGGTTAAACGGAAGCGTATTTTGGTAATTTACTACAGAAAAATACGCTAAACCGCCAGACCGAGAGAGGCGAGACGAAACGGTTTGCCGTTGGCTACGTAGGCTACTGCAGAAGGGTGACTCGTTACTTGCAGTGTCTGTTTGTTTTCCGAGAAAAGAAAAGACAAATACACTTTTGATCTTTTTACCCGCTTTCTCGTAGTTTGGTCCTTGGAAAACATGCCTTAGAAACAAGGAAACCAAACCAAGCAAGAATTGTCGACCATTGCGAAAATGTAAAATGGACAAGGTTATTTGAGTAAAATTATAGCAACTCACCTGCGGTAAGAAACGGGGACGATTCCAGCCTTGTACTCGGCGATCTTGAGGAACACAGGCATGGCGAGATCGAAGTGAGGGCGAGGAGGGTTGCACCAGCCGCCATTATCGGAGGCCTGAGCGAAGTTTGGCGGACAAAAGTTTGTTGCAGTAATAAAAATGGAAGGACTGCCCGGATGACACCATCTCGGGTCGTCCGCACACTTAATCTCGAAGCACGCGCCACAACTCAGACCGTTGTTGAACAGAGCCGTGCTTAGCGCCGCCGTGTTCACTCCGTATCCCTGGCTGTACAGATTTCCATACCCGCAAGCACCGCCTGAGCAAAAAATACATAATCCGTCAACAGGGTTCTGTTAGAGTAATTTAGTTAGAAATAGGAGATTTTCTTGGACAAAAAAATGGACAAGAGCAAAGAACGGAGTAATGTACGGGATAAAAGATATACCCATAGTTCCAGAAGCATCATTGCCACCATAGAAAGTAGCATGAGCGGTTTGCCAGTCTCCGCCGGCGTAAACCCCCGGAATCCTACCATTCACTGCGGCAAACAGAGAAAGCACCACTGAGAGAGAACATAGCACGCTCAGAATAGCCATTGCAAAAAGAGATGAGTGATGAGAGCTGTGAGGGAGAGTGTGTTGGGTCGTGGGCGAATGCGGAAAGTGAGAAGAGGGTGAGGGGCTACTTAAAGATGAGGAGGGTCAAGGTTTGGGGTTAAAGTAAAGGTTAGGGAATCGACAGTGAAATGTATTTAATGCTCTTTCTTACTGCTGCTTCCCCTCAGATCTGTATTTTAATTTTTTTTATTTTTTCCAATTACAGCTTGTGCTTATTTTTATTTAAAAAATATTAATTAATTGTTAAGATAATAATATGTAGGTCCTTAAACTTTGACAAAATTGCAAATAAGTATATAACTTTGTTATATTTTATGTAAATTTTTTAGTTTAAAACTGAGATGCAGTGATTTTGAATTCCATATATTAAATATTAAAAATAATGAGTATATTTCACTAAAAATAAATGGTATTAAATTTTTTTTATTTTAAAAATATATCAAAATTATAATAATTTCTACCGAAGTGTAAACTTCATTAAGAGGTCGTTAACATTAATATAAAATTAATGGCTTGATTATCACATGATTACAACCTTAAAATCAATATGTACTTTTATTGCTAATTTATTAGAGTTTTAATAGTTAATGATTGGTTCGAAATGGACTTGTAATGAAACAAATGTAAACTATATCTTTACTTGTAATTTCTATAAATATAGAGAGCCATATGTAATTAATATATAAATTATTTGATTCCGTTGGGTAGCTATTTTTAACACTGGGGCGGAATACATGTGACCCCACACGTGGGGTGATTCGTGTTAATTTTGCTTGGTCAGACTCGAGATCAAGGGCAATTTGAAAATCATATGCCTGTCACGTGCAAGTTGATTGAATTACGGGGATTCGGTTTTCCATTTTTGTGGGTTCAGACTTGATTGTTCGTGATGGTCGCCTAATGACCGTCGGATGGTGATACTTTTTGCTTCTCAACCTCAATCCGTTGAATATATTCCCCGTAGGGGATTTATTCTCCTCTTTTGTTGACCACTTGTGAAATTGGAGATTCCGATGATTTCGTTGATAATATTTTATTTTAATTCCGTAAATGGCAACAAATATATTTATTATTAAATATTGTAATTAATAATAATGGTAGTAATAGGATGTTCCTCACAACTTGAACCCACTTAGTTTCATTTCCAAGCGGTGCCGCATCCAATGGCTGTGATTTCATCTCACTTTGACCTTACTCCATTAATTGTTTATTCATATATATATATATATATATATATATATATTGGAGGAGGGGAAATCACAGTAACGACACCGTATCAACGGGGCCGCAATCAGAAAGTTACCAGCTCACCTCATATCGGAAAGGACAAACCAAAAGCCGCGTAAACTGTGGGACCCATTTTGTCCTGTCCCTCCGTATACTCATACAAACAATTAAAGCGCCAATCCATGTACGTACGTATTTGTTTGCGGCCCTCGGTGGGACCCGCTCTCCGTTGCTATGTATATACGGTTTCCTGCCTTTATGTGAAAAATATTTTTTTATAAAAAAAAATTAATATTTATTTAACTGCATTTAATTACCAAGTCTCTCCAAAGAAAGGATGTGGGCGAGCCACGTCATACGTTCTGTGGTGAATGAATTTTGATGGGTGCATGGAATTATTGGTGAGAAGGGACGGTCCTTGGATTCAATTATCAGTTTAATATTTTTATAATATTTTTATATTAATAATATTTTTTAAATAATAACTAATTATATTATAAATATATTAAATACCTTTTAAAATAAATTAATGTAACTATTTTTTAATATTAAAATTATAAAAATACATTTATTAAATGTGGGTCAAATTATGGTTGACCAAATTAACAACTTGACATAAAACATAACAATATAAGAAGTATACGTACAATATACTCTCACCATTAGTAGTATAATACTCTTGCCATTAGTAGTATAATACTAAGCATCACGTCAAGGACACAGAGAAGGGCATGTGGCTTCTCCCTCCTCTGGCCATGAGCCTAAAATCCAAATTTTAAATTTGCAGTAAGACTCAAAACCCATCGTCCAAATTTTTGAAGAATCACGTGAATTGAATTATTGTTTTGGCTGCTTCTTTATTCTTCCAAACTCTTCCCTTCCATCCCAATCCATAACCCACCGCCACGTGCCCTCACTAATTGCAGAATTTTATTTTATTACAAAATTTTGTTTATTAATCACATTCTCAATATAAATGTGAATAATTGCAATTAAGAAATTAATGGGGGACTGACTATAAATTTCTTATATTTAAATGTTGGACTCTTGTGGAATTTATCAGTAGGGTAAAATAGTAATTAAGTTGTTAGATTAATTTTTGTTTATACGTCGACACGTGTCGAAGAGGGAGTCGGTATGTAAGCTGCGTTCGTATACAACAAACAGTCTTGTGCTAGTAGTATTCACATTCACGTTGAATTATTGATCGGTCTCGCAAACGGTGCGTATTGTGTTCATTAATTGAAATCGAAAGGTCAGATCAGGTGAACTTCTAATTACACCAAGTGAGTTGTAGGAGGAATCCAGTTTCGGAAATATAATAATATTCAGATCCCTAATGTTTAATGTTTTAATAAATAGGAAGTATTTTTTAATTGTTCTATCAAATAAGTCCCCAAATAAATAACTATTTTTTCGCATAATTCAAATACCCTTCATTGTTATGTTGGATAGACACTCAACTTGAATTCCATTTATTTAACAATCGTGTAAAGAAATAAAATTTTTAATTCAATATAATTATTAAATAGACGATAAATAAGTAATTAAATATATTTTTTTATAAAATTTATAATAATATTTTTTTATTTACTATTTAATTTTATTATAATTATAATAAAATTCCTTTAAAATATGAATACATAGAATGATTTTTTTAGAATATAAAATAAATTTATTAATTATAAATTAATTAACATAAATAATTATTTAAAAATTAGTTATTTTTGAATATTAAGTATTAAAATTTTAAAATTCAAAATTATTACGCTAATTTTTTAATAATTATATTATTTTATATTTGTTCAAAATAGTAAATTTTTTGTGAGATTCATATTAAATTTTTTAGTTTGTGAAAAAAAATTAAAAAAAAACTGTCCGTCCTTGTTTGTTATAAAATCAAAATTTAGAGACTCGGATGTTATTATCTCAAACAATTTAAAGGACGAGGAGAGTCACGGTCACCGATGACCAACCAGATCTAGCGAATCAGCCACGTCACGGTGTGAATTGAAGTGATATTCACCAACCCAAGTGTAAATGTAATGTAATGTACCCACATAGATGGACATGTGAACGTGGCATCAATAACAATTCAAGATTTGCAGAGGACCAAAACCTCTCTACTTCTCCCCTCCCTCAAACCCAATATTCACGTTCAATTGCATGCTTAATTATGCTCGTCACGGTTGGGTTCGTGCCCTAAAACTTATTATAAAGCCATTCAAAATTGTCAAAAGTGCTTATGGGTTTGTTAAGAGCGTTCAAATCGTCAAAAGTGCTTATGGGTTTTGCTAAGGGCATTCAAACTGTCAAAAGCGCTTATGAGTTTTCCAAAATTAGTGCTTGCAAGCGCAGACAAGCAAATTCACTTGCTCTGCTTTATTACTTAAGAAAGTTGCCGATGCTTTTAAAATAATTTTAGCTTTTTGTGGAAGTGCTTTTAATAGATGCAATATATAGGTTTAAAAATGATAAATTTACGAAGAAGCCAACCTATCATTGCACTGACAAACTAGAAAAAAGCACTTTTAGCCGTTGAAACTATCACATGGGATTCCATGGTTACCTCTAATTTCTTCGTGTAATAGGAAACCCCCCATGTTATTGTCAATTCGAATGAGCACTTTCTTCGGTGGGCGTGCTTCCAAACTACTAAAAAATTCCATTCCAATCATTTTTGCTTATACAATAGGTTAGAACTAGGCATTATCAATTGATTAATCTGGTAATTATTTTTCACAATTGAGATTCGCTATCAAATTCTATTAAAAAAATCATTAATAAAATTAATAATTTAATTATTATACTCGTGTAATTAATTTATCCAAAATATTTTATTTATTATTATTTTTTTAAATACGATAATTAAATTACATATTTTATTAATAATTTTTAATGAAATTTTCATAGCAAAAATTTTAGTACGTAATAAAATATAAATTATATTTTTAATCGTAATTTTATTAATATTCATAGATAATTAATTAAAATTCCATGAAGATAAATTCAACATATTTAAATTAGTTTACTTAATTATTTTATATAAAATTAATTTTATAATATTCTAATTATTTATGAAAATCAAATATATTTAATTCCTGAATTGGGGCAAAAAGCGTGTCCACATTGACTAATTTCTAAGCAAGGATCCGTACCACTTGTAGATTAGATAATTAATTAATTAATAATAATTTAGCAATAAAATTGTCATTAATTTATTGTAACGTGCATTATGGATTGTTTTTTTTAAAAAATAATAATAAAATAAATATTTTTATTTTATTATTCATTATCAATTAAGAATTTGTAATTTTGGTGGCATTTCCATGAACTTACCAAAAAATTTGATTTAATATCGAAACTCTTAAAATTTATAATTAAAATATCCGATTAAAATTTAAAACACAGTAATTTAATATTAAAATTTTTTATACGTTGTTGTTAATATCGATATCAAGACGTTTTATGGTGTTATTATTTAAGATTTTTATTTTTTTTATAAAATTACATGGAAGAGAAATTCAACCATGAACGTTAAAAAAAACCCTAAAAATAATAATAATAATAAAAAATGGTATTGGGGACGGTGGCGGTAACGGAGAAAGCAAATGGGAAGAGAAAGAGGAGCAAGACAGCGTGGAACTCACACTAGGTGTCTACACAACCACGTGCTTTTGTGGCCGACCAATCACATTTGTAAATCCACGTGAGAGTTTTTCTTCCCATTTGATTTGTCCATTTTGAAAGAGATTTGGATTGGACCCACTCAAAACGACGCTGCATTGGGTTATTTTAATTATTTTATTAAATAATACACATAATTGCACAACATGTATTTATTTATTTGTAAAGCATTTTTATTTAATGGAGTTGTCTTCTTCAATATTTTATTAAATATTTTTTTTAGAATAATAATAATAAATTTAAATTATTATTTTTAATTTTATAAATAAAATATAAAATAATACTAACCGTGGAAAATAAAATAATATTAAAAACAAAAATAATATAAATATGTCTAGCAAGATATCTTGTGAAAATAAATTTAGGGGCGTATGATATGATAGAACAATATTATGTATAATATTGTATTATATTTTGATACGATATAGAATATAATTCTACAATTAAAAATTAAATAAAAATAAATATTTGATTAATTTTTATTTAATAATTAAATTAAATATATTACATCACATGTATTTTTATTTTAAATAAAGTCGACTCGTTAAAAATTATATCATGTTTTTTAAGACACATTATAACACATGTTTTGAAATTCAAAAACATCAAATTAAAATATTGTTTTTTAAAAAAAAATTTTAAAAACTTAGTAAAAACATAATACAAAAATGAATAGAATGCAAAATACAAAAAATTGGATGTACACACACTTGTTTTAAACACATTCCTTTTTTGACAATTGATAAATCCAATTTCAAAAGAATAATAAATATACTAACAAATTCAAAATGAGACACATAAAATATTTCTATTTTAAGAGACACTTTTTCTTAAATTGTTTTTTTTCACCATCAAACTTCTGAATTTATTCAAACTGGTCCAAAATTTAGATGGGCGTGATCTCAATATTATCCAAAATAGATTTTCTTGGCTTCTTAATCTCATGTTGCTCCCTCACAACAAGTGTTTTCCATCCAATTCAATCTTTCAACCGGATTTTTGAATATTTTCCTGTGATTTTCTGCTGGCATTTTGCATACTAAAGGATTTTTATTGATTAGTGTAAGCCACTTGGGGAATGCATGTATTTTGGGTTTCTTCTTAGATAACAATTCTTGTGGCATGAAATTTGCAGCTGAAATCTAGCATTGAATTGGGGAGATTGCCATGTTCTCTATATATTATGCAAACTTTGGATATTCCATGGTCCCCATAACTAATAACTAATGTCATTTCCCAAATTGTTGCATTGTACGCGCACTCAAATTAACCAAATTGTATCATTCCAAAACAGAAGTTTGCATTGATGCATTGAGGATTTACAATGCACCCCACGAGTTATACCCTTTCTTCCTTTTTCCTTTCTCCGTGGGCAACATACTAAAACACTCCCACTTACATAAAAATGCTATCTTGCCATATTTAATCCATTAATCGATAAGCCTTGTATGGGGACAAACTACCATAACTGCCAACCTAACTGCTTTCCATG
The DNA here is from genome assembly GCA_019650275.1 of Xylocarpus granatum. NCBI lineage: Eukaryota > Viridiplantae > Streptophyta > Magnoliopsida > Sapindales > Meliaceae > Xylocarpus > Xylocarpus granatum. The sequence continues at coordinate 179,459 of BNST01000573.1, read as the reverse complement.
ATGCTCAAAATGGGCCAAAAGCACTAGGTTAGGCTTTAAATTGGGCGTCAAAGTACTCTAGTTAGTGGTCGCTAGGGTCAGTTTTTTGGTGCACATTTATTATGATTGCAAGCATACATCCCAGGTGCATACAGCATGATGACAGAAAGAAACACTAAATTCAGTCCCTCACCATTGATGCAATTTCCCAATGCAGGTTCTAATTCATGTGAAACCCCAGAGAATTATTTACTGAGATATGTTTGCAGGAGAAGATCAAGTGAAATGAGTCTCGTGAAAACCATGGAGACATTCATTGCAGTTTCTCCATATTTCCAGACTACGGAATTTGCACTTCGTGCCACATAAGACTTCAAATATCTATTTACACAGCTGTTGTGTCGGGTTTTCCAGCTCTCTGTTCTTGTCCTCTGCTCATTCCTACATTGATGCACAAAGGACTAACCCATGTTCCAGTCCTAGGAATATGTATTTGCCTCAGAAATTGCAAAAACTGCTAATATACATTATATGTGCCTTATATCCCTTGAAGCAAAACTTGAAACATCTATGGAATAATTTAAAACAATTAATATAAAATTTAAAATAGTCAACAAAAAAAACTTAAAAACAATTAATGTAAAACCTCAATTGCACAGTAAAAAAACTTAATACACAAACAAAAAACTTAAAACTTAAATCGATTAATATAAAAATTATAACATTTGAATATAAGATACATAGATGTCATTGTAGACAATCAAAGGCATTGCTTATTGTGTGCTTCAAACCTTACAACTTTGCAAAATCAATTGGCAAAAGAGAGATATCATCAATTGTTCCTATAAACAATAAGTTACAGCTTTGGTGATAGTTGAGGTGACCAAAATTCTCACCTGGTACAGTAAAAAAAGGGAAAAAGATTCCACCTGCAGAAAGAAAGTCTAATGTTATTTTAGCAAAAGGAACCAGTAAAATTGTTGTGTAGGACAAATTTCCTCAGGACAACATATGCATTCCTTACTATGCAATCCCACTCAGTTAACTTAGATCTGAGTTCAGAAAATCCTCACCTGTATGTGGACTAAGCACTGGAAAATTAGCTGATAGCATGTCAAACAGTTGATCCCTTGCATAACTTGGGCCAATGGAAAATGAATCAAAATTAACAAAAAAAAATCATTCATAGAATACAAACATTGCCAGTTATCTGCTATTGCATTTCTTGGTATTATAAACTTGCTTTATATTCTATAAATCAAGAGATGAGGCTGACTTTATGATGCATGAACAACACATGTCAACCATTTATTGACCAAAATCTCCAAAGCTCTGAGACCACAGCACATAAAGCGGCAATCCCTTGAAACTATTTCTGCTTGTTAGAAGTCGGGTTCCATCGCATGATAGGAGATGCATCAATCAGAAAGAATGTATATTTGTCATAAAATACAGCTTGGGCATTAGCACTTGTGGCAAATGATGATGCTTAAAGAGACATCTTCCATGAAATGATTTTTCTACTTGTTTCACCAACTGAGATTCTGGAAGACTTCAAGCTGCATCAAAATCATATCATCACAAGTCAATGAATAAGCTGCAAGTTACATAAATCTAGTCATTCTACTAAGATCACCACGAAAGTTCAATTTTGCAGTTAGCATGGACAACAGAATACCGGTTACCCATTAGAAATTCACGGCAGTGTCTTCAATGCCTCTTCGATAACAAGTTAATTCCAAAAGAATCACTTTACTACCTAATAATCTCCTTAAGAAAAAGAACAGCATCACATGGTCAAGCTTCTTCCTCCTGAACTTCTACCTCATCTCCAATTTGTGTTCCCACAGACACCCATACAGAGGCTTTAAGTCCCACCTGCAACATTCAGTTGTTATTAGCTCAGTCCTTCATATTGTTGGGTGTTATTTGACAATGTAAAGGATACATTAGTCTTGTAAAACAATACACTTACACGCAATCTACTATTACAAACACATGAACTTCTAAAAGAGACTTAGGCCTGTAGGGGAATATTTCATGCATTGTACAATCATACTGTTCTGCATGACACTGGAGTCCAAGCAGGGTTGGTGCACACCCTTTGGCAAATATTTTAGCTCAAAAGAGATTGAAATCTATAGTCCGGTGCGAGGTGTTATTGGAAATGAATGGGTACGTATGGCACGGAATTTCCAAAAACTTCCAAACACTGTCCTACTACAATTCCACATAATGGTGAGGACAAGTCCAAGGCCCATCTTCTAATTACAGAAATAAATGGCTAATTGATGGAAATTGCTTTCAAAAATAAGAAGAATAACTTAGATTTGGAGATTGATGACCACATGAAATAAAGATTTTCCAATTGCAGGCATGATTAACTGGAAATGAGCCCTTCAATGGTTTGAGAAAAACTCAAGACAGCTGTGGCAAAATAACCAGCTGGTCATGGTTGTCCAGCATGCAAAATTAATTTTTAAGTTAATGTAAAATTCTGATGATAAAGTTAACAGCATTCATTTTGAGGCTATTGGTCACCTTACAGTATAGTTAAAGACCTCTCAGCTCTAGCTAGTCAGATACATGGACTACAACACTGAATGCCTTGAGGTCAAATTGTTGTTCCATACCAAACATATTTACCAAGTTAAATTGTTTATCATCTCACAAGAAGTAACCAATCCATTGGCCCAATAACACCATCAACTGCTTACCTCAACCAATAATAAAACTGCATTACGATCTTTAATAAATCTAAGGATCAATGCACAGTATTGTTTCTCTTTCGGTTGTCTTCTCAAGAATTCTATTATCCAATACCGAAGACTACTGTTGCTGCACCGTGTGACTCTAGTCTGCATATTAACTACAGATGCCATCCCTTCAAGCTGGCTGGCAGAGAAAGGAGGAGAGTTACCTCTGTGAAATGCTTTTACTCGCAAACATTGACACAAATTTATGGGTTTCATTGAGATGATTTGGTCCAATTCTCCTCCTTTCCCCTTAACCCTTACCAAGTTGCTAAAGCGGGATACGATTTGGTGGAGTTGTGTGGTGATCAATCAATTGTCATAATATTAAAATACAACCAAATCTTTCATTTTTTTCTTAATTATATGTTTGATTAAATAAAAAGACTAACAAGACTCAGAAACCTAGGGACTTGCATGACTAGCCCACAATCACCAACCATATATGATCCTGGTATGCTTGACACAGGCAGTAAATGGCAAGCACATTTAATGGCACTTCCTGCAGGGTCATATTCGGGAAACAAGCTAATTGAGTAACAAATCATGCAGAACACAAGAAACTCGGATGGAATACTTGACAACCTATAAGGTCCATAATCCATTATCATCATGTTCATTCAGAGGAAAAAGGGAGAAACGAACCTGATAATGAGCCATAAGTTGTGCACAGCCAGGAAGTCCAAGAACTCCATGGCATATAGGCTTCCTAAAATCAATTTCAGCAGCACATATTGTCTTTACTATAGTGGAGCTTCGAAATAGGCCCTTCTGGAAGATATGCAAATGCAGATACATCAAGAATGTATTGCGTCTGCCCTCTGTATGATAAAGAAAGGTTATTGAATGAGCCGTAAGTTGCTATAACTTCCCCACAGAGCATCATCATCTCAGTAACAAGTCTCATTGTGGGGTCAGCCTGGTTTTCAATGTACAGATTGATTAATGGTTCTGGATCTTCTGGATTAACTACCTTGATGAAAGTTTCTATTGTTGCAGTGTCAATTGCACCCTGCAAAACCCACAAATAGTTAAAGTTATGCAAGTCAAAAGAGCCTAAAAATTACAGAGTTTTAGCAAGCAAACATTTCAGCTCAATGACAACAGAAATATATAATATAGTAAATCAAGTAGTTGGAACTCAGAAATTAAAATTTGAACCCATTGGAGTCAAATTTGATCTATAAATCAAGCACAACCTGTTGGCAACGCCAATATAACGGCAGAGCAGCTGCCTCTGACAGAATCTTTAGTTCAGCCTCCTCTTCTAGATTTAGATGAAGCAGCTCAATTGCACTATCATATGTCAGCATGTAGTTTGGTTTAATGATTGAGTTCTCCACCAAGTATTCTGCAGTGCTATAGTATAGTGGGTGCAAGATTGTCTTCATTAATGAAAATTTCATCTTACTCTCCAGTATACGACTACAGTATAACATAATTAATTGCAACCATGATACCTCAGATGAATATTCTTTGCCAAAGTTCAAAATAATTCAATATCATTAATTTTTTTACACACATTCTATACCACATTTATCCAGTAAGTTTTGTTTTTTAAAAAAACCTAAAGTATCTTATCAAATTATATCAGTCCCTGGTGTTTACACCAATCAGTTTAAGGGTTCCCAGTGTCCTTTTGTAGACATTATTGCAATATGAAGATGAAAGTAGCAATGACGTTATCAGTTAAACACCTAAAAGGGTCTCATTTTGATAATTGCTCATGTAATAACATAGAATTATTTAGGTGATAGCAGAAGCATAATTGGTAACTTCAAAGCTCAGGACAAAGCCCCCAAACTTTCCTAAAACTCTCAACCCATATCATGGCATGTTATTTCTAGGAGGCAAAAGGTGCTCTATATATCCTCATACACAAATGGGCAAACCCACATCTCAAATGTCCAAAAATCTGAAATGTAGCACTGCAAACATGAACTTAAAAAGCAAATTGACTTGAATTCAAAAATTACCTGCCATCAGAATGCAAAACAGCAGGCACTGTAACAGCATTGCAAACTTTGCCTTGTTTCAAACTCATTCCCTCCATGGCAAGTTTCTCTGGAAACATAGGATAAGTAGTGGTGGGCAAGAAAATAGAAGTACCTCTTCTCATTGTGTCCCTACAATGTAAAATGTATCAAATAACTGAGATACTTGAAAAAGTTGTATTCAAGTTAACCAGAATTCCCAGGAAATACTTGTCCAATAAACTCCCAGTCTCAATATAACTTTAATCTGGCCATCCTGCAATCTCACAGCACTCAGGGCATCATCAAGCTGCGTAACATTTCCAAAACCAAATCAAGATCAGAGACTAGCAATTCCCTTGGACAAACTTTCAGATGTCAACAAATATTTAATATCACTAGTGGATTTTAAACCTAGATCTCAGAAAACTTTCAAGTAGCAATTTACCTCATCAGCCTCATCAACATCAATGGCATAAATTTTCAGATGACAAAGATCTTTTCTGTTAAGCTGAACAAAAAGAACACCAAGTAAGCATATAGCAACAATCATTTTCGAAGATGTCACAAAAAAGAATTATGCAGTATCAAAATTTTATGTCATATGTTGCTTGCAGCAATATAGCCTATTTACTATATCCAAGATTTACTATTAATAAAGATTTTATCTCTCCATAATAGGCCATAATCTGTGTCATACAGGATATTTTAAAAAACTAAGAATTAAAAGACTTAAGTACGCTCTCTTTCTTGGGGAGGGGTAAAAATTCAGGGATAGTAGGAATATTGAACCCCATAACATCTTTAATAGTTTAACGTAAAACAAGCATTACAAGAGATATAATACAATCCAATCCGATACTCACATAAGTTTTTCAAAATTTCATACAGAAGAGGAAGAATGCTTACCTCATCTGGGTCAGATGAATGCAACAGAAGACTTTCAGATGATGTTATCTCTTCGGAATGAGCAGTGTGAATATTGAGCTTCAAAACATCCAGATTGACATGTACAGGAAAATACCCGATATCTATGAGGAGGTTTCCAGCTGAAGAAGCTGTTTTTGGCAGTCCCATTGCCTTAAGGATCTGACAAGAAGGACAAATGAAATATTAAATAGATGCACAGAAACAAAAAGTACAATTAAGTCAGACTCATTACCATCCCTGCAGTTTTCCTTTGATCATTGTCTTTACATGTATCAATAGCATATACTTCAAGAGACTCAATTTTATGTCGGATTTTCTCTTCAGCTGTCCATGAAGATTTGAAAGGTTTAGCATGTAAAGGCATTGCCTTAGCAGACATCATCAATTGCACAAACTCCAGGAGTTCTTTCTCGGCAGACTCCTTGGCAAGCTTCCTCTGTAAAAGTTCTTCTACCTATTTTTTTTTCCAGAAATGGAATATCATGTGACATTGAACAGACAGGTAATCAATCATTAAGCTAATATGCATTTCTCTGCTAATTAATCAAACTTCTTTAGCCTACTGGTATAAACCACATAATCAGCTTAATAATTTAATGAAATTATGCATAAAACAGCATAAATTTCCGTAAAATCTGGTTTCTACACATGGCAACTAACTTAGAAAACAATAAAAGCAAAAATTGAACTGCATCACTCACAGAGAGATAAGGAATAAAGAAATAATATAACATGGGAAGATCATAGACTGCATCTGCCACCCTGCCCAAGCCAGACTGACATGATCAAGCTCGGCAACCTCAGAGAGCATTTCTTTTAGGTAAACAGAAATGAACCAGAACTAAAGTTGTTGTTAAGAGGATATAATATTAAATATATCTTGAATGATAAAATCCTAAGCATCTGAAGTTATATCGACCATTCCTCAAAGTAAAATGAACCTGTTGGAATAACTTTCCCATATCAGCAAAGCAGATATTAACTGAAGTTAATTAATCAGGTGTGGGGAAACAACATTGATTCTAGAAGCACTTCACATAAGAAACCCTTTGAGATCAAAACTGCAGTTAAGCCGTAGAGGACTAATGTGAAACAAAGTGATAAAAATTTCAAAGAAAATATTAAAAAGCTGCCTGCATAGTAGGTCGAGGGGCATAAATAGAGTGAGAACCTTTAGTAGCCTGGACACTGAAATAGATTTCATCCTTAGATAGTAGAAGATGGACACAATATCTTTCCAGAGGCTCAGCACTACCAAAAATCAGCTGCATAAGCTATGGTCATCAGAAGAAGCAACAGGAAAGAGTACCACTGCTAATTCTTCAGCAGTGACTAACTTATTATTTTCAAGAAGCTCAACCCAAGCAAACTTGAGCAGTGCTGGTCCTGCACCAAAACAATAAGCACCAACTTCAACAACCAGATTGAAAAACCACACAACAGCTGTGATCCTTTATTATGCAAGAAATAACAACCAAGTTATCTTGAGCTTTCTGGAGAAAGTTTGAAATCTCTGTGTGGTCAAATTTTTCTACACACGGAACCATCAAAAAAATTTGTTGTGGTTTGATGGAGCATGAGACACCACTCTGAAAAAGAAGAGCCAGGAATGGTTTCACTTTGCTGAAAACCCATAAGTGTTCATGCTGAGGAAATAAACAGTACGTTCTTGCATCTAGCAACCTACTCAACATGCTGCATTAGGTGTTTCTATTAGAACCTGATCATACAGCATCCAGTTCTTCTTGGCATCGGGTCACTGTGCAACTGCCAGCAGTACCCTTTGAGAATCTTTCTTAAACTCCAGCAGCCAACCCCTTTTTGACTACTTGGTTTTCAAGCTCATACAAGGCCAATTAACCATCAAGTAAAATGTATGCAAAATAAATAAATAAAAAATATATATTTTAGCAAGTATATCAAGCACATTTAAGAAAAAGAAAAAATGTGCAACAAATGTGCCTTTGATGTTCAAATTCCACCAAGAACTTCAGCATTCAGGCGTCAGCCTGTTCACAGGAGTCGAATAAAGAAATACAATTCTACCTTGAATGAGAGGCAGGAAAGACATGGATTTCAAGACCAAGATTAACACTATTTTTCTTCTCACTAAAACATACGACACAAAAGATACAAAACTATTTAGCCAATTCCATATGCTTCAATTTAGTTACATACTGTTCCTCTAATAGAAAGGCAAAATTACAAAGTCTTCAAAGTAACCAAACAGGCTGGCTTTGAATATGCTGCCAAAGACCATCAAAAGAATGAAATATGTCTTGTAACACCCTGGAAATAACTTCCTTTTTGCATCAAAAAATGCAGCCAAGATTGTTACTTCACGCTAACTAATGCCATATGCGAAAGAAGCAAGAGTTTACTCCAACACCTACCCAGAAACCATTTTCTCCATTTTGAGATGCTGAGAGGTATGCTCAATTGAACTTATTAATATCATTTTTGTAAGATTTTCTCATTCGTTGAACTATCTGCAATCCATTTAATTCCAAATTCAATGCTCCAATTTCGTGCTACCAGAAACCACATATGGGATATTCAATGACCTTGAGAAGAATCTTAAAACCATGCTTATATTGATGTAACGCCTTGTCATAGCATTAACATTTCCATTGATCATCCTCCTAACGATTTTTCAGCATATTGTCTCTTGCAATTTGTTGGGAAAGGCATGATTTTTCTTGGTTCAACAATTTGCAGAAAAAAAAACTAGACTGCAGTCAAAAAGCCCAAAAAAGTTCAGTTATATCCTCGTCACTTCCGATAAAGATTAAATAAAAAAAAAGTTGATATTCCAGTTTGAACATTATGCACACCTGTTTCAGTCTCCGAAACACCAAAAAAGAAATTACAATTTATTTTTTCTAAAACACAATCTATTGCCGCCAAACAGTGCATCGCTAAATTCCTTTACCCTTGCAATTAACAAACATAACAACAGCAAAGAAAAATAACATGCATTACAAGAGAGAACATAAGAAACAAGAAACATTATGTAACATTCCAATAAAAAGACAAAACATACTTAGCGTACACTCTCTGGCGCGCACGCATGGTTCTGAGCTCTTCCACGACACTATCAGAGAGACTCTTAACGACCTACTCCGATAACGGAATTGGTTCAAAAACTGTTGCTCGGACAGACATGTCGGCAGCCGAAACACTAATTCGGACTTCCGGCGAAGTTGCAGGGCAGAGCATTCAGCGAAGCGGAATGTGGAACAAGAGTTAACACAGCCATGAAGGTCATCATCGTCAAGTTAAAGGAGAAAAAGAATGAATTCAGAGTTCATGAATTTACCGAAGATGGAGTGAAAAGGAAAGCGAAATGAGAGTCACGTCGCTCGAAGGAGATTGCGATAAAATATCCGGCGAGAATTTACTGGGAGCGTAAAACTAAACTAATAGAGCGGTGTGAGAAAGAGTATAATTTCTCGGAATAAATATTTTTACAGCGTGGGCTTATAGTACAGTCCAGGGTCTTGGGCCTTCTCTCAATGGGCCTACCACGTTGGGAATTCAAATGGGCCTCGTTACCCAAATTGTAAAATTTCCGTACAATTAATATTGAACAAAAATATTAATTTAATTATAAAATTAAATTCTTTATTTTATTAAAAAAAAATTTAGTTTCATTGTATTCTGTTTGAATTTATAAGTTCAAAAAAAATTATTTTTAAAATTTTATTTTAGTTAAATGTAAATAATTTATTAATTAAAATAATGAAAATAAAATATAAAAAATAAATTTTAAAATAATTAAAAATAAAAAATTATTAATTTTATTTTCTATAAACCAATCTAAATCACGAGCTCGGCTCATTTTGATCGGATTTTGTCGAATGCAGATTACATTTACACACATCAGAGATTGCATACACCAAAAGATCGAAGGGAGGAGAACAATTTTTGATACAAGTCACCGTGTGCCAAATACTGTATCATTGACTTCTCAATAAATTAAGTGAAACGTGGGTGCAGATTGAACGGTTAGGATCTCATCAGTCCTATCAACGATCACATGAAAATTAAGCGGAAAGTGACTGGTTCACGTAATCCATTCGAAGGCGGCGAGTGCGCATGACACCGAACTGGACCGGATGTAGCCGGCGGAGCAACTTGTAAAGTTGTGCGTCTTGTAACGGTTATGCGTGTTTCCACGAAGCAACGGGCTTAGATATTTACAAACGAAACCTAAAACCCACGCTCTGCAATAAACGCGTGAATTAGTTCTAGAAGCCACGCGCATTTTGACTGTTCTCCTTTTTGACTCGAAATCAAAGAACCGCCAACGGGTGTACTCGCTAGTCCGAGCTGTTCGTCAATAAAAATAATAATTAAAAAAATACGATTATAAAAAAAAACCTGACCGATATAACGCCCGATTCTCTCTCGCTTTTTCTCGGCACCGTTTCATTCCGTAGCTGTAACATTTGTCCCTTCGAATCGTCGATTGAGAGATGGCTTCCAATGATGAATCCAAGCAAGGCGCTGGTTTCTTCGCATCCATCGCCGCCGGTTTGTCGACTTTCGGCTCCGCTATGACGAAATCGGTCAACGGGTTTGTATTTTTATTCCGATTTGGTGTATATCAGCTGATTTGATTATCGTCTGCAGTTAATTTTAGGATGTTTTATGTAGTGTTTTGTTGTTTGTTGATTTGCTTTGTGAGATTAGGTTTTCGGTTTGCGTTACTGCGACTAATCGCTTGATCTGCTAATTTATACCGCAATCATGATTGTAATAGTTTCATCAACAGTTCTTTGGTACTTACTTGAAGTATGCTGACAGATGATTTCAAATAAACCTAGTTTGGAGATCATTTGGTCGTGCTGAAATTAGCATTTCAGATTTATACACGGATGCATTTCTTGCCTAGAGCTTGCTGCTTCAGCCCCCCCTCCTTTTTTTTCGTGATTTCTGATATTTTATAAGTTGTGGCAATCTCTGGTTATTCTTTCTTGCATGGTGACATATTGACTGACAATCTAAAGGGTTTCTGTTCTCCAGCTTAATGGGCTACGAAGGACTGGAAGTTATTAATCCTGAAGGAGGCACTGAAGATGCTGAAGAGGAGGCAAAAAAGGGAAGATGGAAGCAAGAGGTACAGAGTAGATTACTTTTCCCCCTGTTTTATCCCAATTTTACCTTTAAGCATCAGGACCGTGGTTTGGTAATGATCTTGAATTTAATGAACAGTGAAACGCAATACACATATAGAACATGAATTATGACGTTTCAAAATGTTTCTGTGGCAATGTCTGGAAGAAATTTATTTTTTCCTTAGTGAACTGCTTGTTCATTTTTTGTTGTTGTTTTAATTTTTCAGGAGCGTGACAATTACTGGAAGATGATGCAAAAGTATATAGGTGCTGATGTGCAATCGTTGGTAACTCTTCCTGTATTTATTTCTGAGCCAACGACAGTGCTGCAGAGAATGTCAGAGGTTTGTGTTTTCTTTGGTGAACCTTAATGTAATAAAGTTGTTCTATTATTTTATGCATTCATGCCCCATAGGATTTTACAGATTGTATGTTGTTTGTGGCAGTTGATGGAGTACTCCCACCTGCTAGATCTGGCAGATGAATGCGAGGATCCTTACATGAGATTGGTGTATTCTGGTAAGAATTATTTTGAATCCCAAAGTTCTCTCTCTCTCTCTCTCTCTCTCTCTCTCTCTCTCTGTGTTTCTACTTCTACCAATTTGTCCACATTTTCTTAAAACCCGAGCCAGCAATTTTTGGTACAGTTGGTCTGGATTTTAAGAAAATGTGGATGTCTGCATGAGAGAATGACTCTATCGCTCCCTTCCACAATCTCTACCCCCCCCACACCACCACACACACACACTCATACAAACAAAGTTTGGGACTCACCCATTACTGATTGCAGCATCTTGGGCTATATCAATCTACTTTGCATACCGACGAGCTTGGAAGCCATTTAATCCAATTCTTGGTGAAACTTTTGAAATGGTTAATCATGGTGGAGTTACATTTATTGCTGAACAAGTGAGTTTTGTTATGGGAATGAGCAATTATTCTTGCTTAGCATATACCTTAAATTTTAGTGGACTTTTGTAACTTTAAATTCTTAATCTTTCCTTCTTTTTACCCCCAATGTCATGTCTGTTTTTGAGGACCTCTATTTTGTTTTTGTTTGTTTCAGGTTAGTCATCACCCGCCAATGAGTGTTGGACATGCTGAAAATGCGCACTTCATTTATGATATTACTTCAAAGTTGAGGACAAAATTTTTAGGAAACTCGATTGACATTTATCCAGTTGGAAGGTAAAACAAATATAGTTTGCCAATTTCTAGGGCTGGACTTTTGCTGAAATCTTATAATATCTTTTAATATTTTTGATGTTAATCTGTCAAAAGTTGTTATCTAAAATGAGATATTGTTTTTGTTTCCTAATTCTCAGCTTTGATTTCATGGAAACTAAGGCATAAAATTTTATATCTTCTTTACAAGTACCATTTTTCTTTTTATTAATTGTAGTATTCAGAATGCTTATGGCTTGTCAGCATCACATTTCTAGTTATAATTGCGATTAATCTGTTCCTCCCCTCTTCTCTAACTCTAAAATTGTTGATTTTGGTTTCAATGTGCTTAAATGTCAAGATTCAGCATATCTTCTTTTAGTGTGTTTTGGTTAGTGGAATTCAAATGCTCTGGTTTCTGGACATCGATGAATTTGGTGATTTTAACCACACATGAATTACAGTGTCAGATTTGGGAGTTCTTTAAGCTTGATTTTGGATTTTGTTTTGCCTCTGCTAATATGGCAGTACTCTTTGATAGAACCAGAGTGTGAAAGGGGTTCTTTTTGAAAAATAGTTCTTCTATGTGTATAATTCATGAAATTCACGATTTAAGCACCAATAGACAAAATTTTAACTTGCATATTATAATTGCTTTTCTGGGTATGTCTGTCTATGTGTACAATTTAAAATGTTGTATATATACAGTCTTTGAATAAAATCTTTTCTGCAGGACACGTGTGACCCTTAAAAGAGATGGAGTAGTTCTTGATTTGGTGCCCCCTCCCACAAAAGTTCACAACTTAATTTTTGGAAGAACTTGGATTGATTCGCCTGGGGAAATGGTCATGACAAACTTGACCACAGGTGACAAAGTTGTGCTGTATTTTCAACCATGTGGATGGTTTGGGTATTTTTCTCATTCCCTTTTAATACTAGGCTCCTCCACTAATAGTTGTATCTTATATGTGCTTGCTGATTTAACAAATACTTAAGAAATGCATGTTTGCTAATTATTGTATCTTATAATGTCTCAAAAGCATGACTAAAAAACATGCAAGCTTCCGTACATATCTTGTTATTTTTTTATTAACTTGATTTTACATATCTTTTGCAGATCTGGCCGCTATGAAGTGGACGGGTATGTATATAATTCTGCTGAGGAACCCAAGATATTGATGACTGGGAAATGGAATGAATCAATGAGTTATCAACCCTGTGACTTGGAGGGGGAGCCACTTCCAGGCACTGAGTTAAAGGAGGTTAATTTGGTTATTTTAAGTTTCTTCGGTTGTTTGTATCAAATCATCGGGTTAAAAAAGTCCTGTTTTTAATTGAAAAACAATTAATTGAACTAATTTGTAGTATTCTGCTGTCTTCCTTTAGGTTTGGAGACTGGCTGATGCTCCTAAAAATGACAAATACCAGTACACACATTTTACACACAAGTTAAACAGCTTTGACTCCGCTCCAAAGAAGCTGTTGGCATCAGATTCCCGTTTACGTCCTGATAGATATGCACTAGAGAAAGGTGACCTTACCAAAGCTGGTAATGAAAAGAGCAGGTATCTCTCTCTCTCTCTCTCTCACATTGCTTCCTTTTGATTTGATTTATCATAACATAAAAGAGTCATCTTCTTTTAGAATCCGAAGAAGAAACTAATGTCTTTACTTTGTTGATGCTTGTTTAGATTGGAGGAGAGGCAAAGAGCTGAGAAGAGAAACCGAGAGGCCAATGGTCACCAGTTTACTCCAAAATGGTTTGACATCACTGATGAAACTACCCCTACTCCTTGGGGCGACTTGGAAGTTTACCGGTACAATGGCAAGTATACGGAATACCGAGCTACCCTGGATAATTCAGATAGCCTTCAAGAGATCAACCCCGAGACAACCGAATTCAACCCTTGGCAGTATCAGGATTTGGCTACTGAATGAAGAATAATCCATAATCCCTTCTCTCTCTCTCTCTCTTTTTGTGTGTATTTTATAAATTATTTGATTCTTTAGTCTGTCTTTCTGTGTTTGCTTGTTTTGATTACGATCCGACATTTTAAATCTGGCATGGATTTTTGTTTTTGTTCAAATTGCCTGTATATTTTTTTGTTTGTATTATTTTTATCGATGAAATTCGTTAAAAGACAACGTTGTGGTGGTCGATGGGGGTGTCGGATCTTCTGTGCGGTTTTTGGGCTTATTGGGCTCGGCTTGGTTGACTTGTTTGTCTGGATTTAATAAAGAGTCACCTGCAACGTGTAACGTCATTACTTGAGCCACGTGGTATTAGATCTCTCAGTCCGTGTACGACGCTTTTGCTTTTGTTTTTCTCGGACTCGTGTATCCCGAAATTAACGTTCTTGCCGCAAGTCTGGAGCACGTTGCGCAAATAACAGAAGTTGAGATTCCTCGGTTGTCAAAGCGCCATTTATGGTTGCAAAACGTAAATACTAGAAAGCATTTCACTCGTTAACCCAAAACACAAAACAAAAGCAACCGCAGACTGAAACTTCGGTATAGTTTCATCCAGTTAATCCTCTTTCCGCGTCAGGACTAGGCATTTATGGTCTGATTAATTTGATCTTGTCCATTTCGCTTCATGTTTTATCATCGGTTGAATTTCAATGTAGTCTGAGATTTTCTGTTCATGTCTTTTGTAAGAAAGAAAAACCTTCTCTGGTGAACTCGAGAATATTTTGATTTTTACTTCGCCAAAGTCATGTTGTCATCTCACGGTGGGATATGGAGCTCATTTGGATCAAATATACAAGTTGTTGTTTGTATAAGCAAATAGGATTTTTTGTTTTGGGTCCGCAGGCACTGTTGTATTCTGTATTTTGCGCTCAAGTCCTCATTTGTCACTGGATATGTGATGAGTTTCTCATTGCTCTTTTAAATACAATGATCTTTGTCTCTATCACCAAATTTCATTTTTCTTATTGTTAATTTCATTTGTGTTGTAGTCACAGTTCACAATTACATAAGACTGATAAATTTTGTTGACTGATGACTTGACACTTCGTGCTTAAGATTTTGATGAATTATGATTCTTTGGTTCTGCTTACAAAAGGTTCAGTATAAAGGCATATTTAATTCAACTTACGAGAGCAGCAATGGTGACAACTGCAGCATCACTAAATGACTTCCAGCTTCCCTTTTTCTTTGTTTTCTGTGTTTGTTTTAGGTTTAGGCAGTGGGATATGTTCAATTTTTTGCCGAATAATGGTTGCTTTTGCATGCAGGGAAGGGAACATCTTCCTCAGTAGCTGGTCAACAAGTACCCCCTTAAACGAGGCCTGGAGTTTGTGATGGTATGAAGGCCTGTAAAAAGCTGATCCGTAGTATCTGATTTTACTTATAGGTCATCTTGTCCTTGGACGCTCTGACATGCTTTCTTTTCCAATTCAGGTTTAAACTTAGTAGCTGGTCCAGAGCTTGTACTTGAGATTCATGCAATTGCAACTGTTGGTTCACTGAAGGTTTTTGATACCCATCTGTGGCTTTCTTTTCTTCTTTCTTGAGTTAATATTGCTCCCATAAATATTCATACAAGTAAAGGGTTTTGGTGTTTTACGCTAGTTCTTGTGCATTCATCTTAACATCAAACATTTCCGCAGAGGACAATCATGGAGGCAGTGACTTCTGTACTTGGAGATAGTCTACATGTTGGTTTCCTTCTTCGAGGAAGCACAGTAAGAGATGACAATAAAACTTTACTTCAGACTGGGATTTGTTATGATGACAAACATCATAGGTTAGGTTTTATGTTGGAGCCTAATCGTCCAAAAATTGCTCCACCTCAAGGCTCCAAGATTCTCCTTTGTTATCTGGTGGCAGTTGTAAACATCTAACTGGGTAAAGCTATTGTTAATCCTAGCTTATAAACATAATGATCTAAGAGTGGTCTGTTGCTATTCCTCTAGTTTGATTGTTATTTTTGTTGGTTAGAAGATGTGGTTTGAATTTTTTCGGGCTTATCTTCTTATATCTACCTTTGGAATCATTTAATTTTCCCGTTAGTTAAAACTTATGTCAGTTTGTTCAATCATCAGGCCTACTGTGTCTTTACCTGTACAACCGGCACCTTCTGATGTCACTCTTCTTCCTCAAGTGATTGATTCAGGTTGTTCCGTTGACAACAAATCAATACTGTTCAGTCTCTTGACAATATTTTAATACACAGTACTATGCCGGATTCCCAAGCTCTGGTTGCCATTCTGGCAGTTTCCGTGGAGGCAAGGCATTGGCCGTGGTCTGGAAGGTCTATTCATGATTACCCATTCCCTTCGGTGAGGATATTAACTTGCATGGAATGATGTAGTAAGATTATTTCTCATGTTTTGCAGGTGGCGTGACATTAAATTCTGTGCTTTTGACGACGCAATGCACTGTAATTGCATGGATCTGAAGGTACCATAACAATTTGGACTTGCATTGAGGGTACTCAAAAGTCACAATCTGATTCTCGTCTGATACGATCTACCTATTGTAAGTCATTCGCAAACTAACATGTTGGCATTAACACGATGGTGCACACAGCAAGAATTTCCCCACAGCAAAGGAGGGGAGAACCCGTTCCACAGCAACTCTGTCTTCCTCCCACGCATTCTGGTCCAAACAACTGGTCAAACTCTTAAGTTTAAGACACTGCAGTCTTCCTCGGATCATAGATAAACCAACTCATGAGAAATAAGAAAAACGGGTTAGTACCTACATCTTACCCTTTACTGCTATAGTTGTCACTACCCTGTAAATGAAAAACTACTCTATATCTTGCCCTTTACTGCTGCTATTCAATCTAGTCCAGCCCAGGGGATCCCTGGTGCATCTTACCCTGTAACATTTTTGTTGTCATTTTATTCACACGGTGCATTGCATTTAGATTTTCTTTATTCATTCTTCAGAATCAAAGTATATCCATCTACCCACCAATTAAAATAACTAGAAAAGATGTGTACCTTTTTCTGCGTGCAGTGTGATAGAATGGATCACAAGGAATAAAGTAGTATTTCTTTTAGGTATGGAGGAAATTCCCACGAATGAAAAATTCAGAAGGTGGGAGGAATCATGGGAACAAACTTATGCATGTCGGAGTAGTCGGCAGCTGCAGTTGGTGGGTGCCGTTCTCGTTACCTCAATTATTTAACATATAACGTTTGTCTTGTTTAGGTGGTGGTTCCACTGTTGGACTGTACTCGTAACCTTTCCTCGTCCTAAAATATTTGGACTTCAACGAGCGTGATACGAACTCCACTTCAATAATTAATTAATTAATTTCCAATGGGAAGAGTGCCAGGTTAACCTTCTAGAAGTTTGAAAAAGACAGTGCCCGCTAAGCATGACACGTCCGATGCCACCTGAAGAAACAGGTCAAGCCGTGATAGACCAGCCGATGTGGAATTTCGTCTTCAGTCGTACGTCTTTTCTGGCTTTTCAAATATTCGATTTTCCACGTGTGATCCCCACACGGTAAACCTCACCGAGTTTTGTGGGCTGGATTGTGGTTCTCAGGGTAAGACGGTAATTGAGTCGTCGGAAAAGTGCCCGCGAGGGCTTGAGATTGCTCAGCTTTCAGTGCCCCCAAGACCAAAACGTGATTGTCGAAAGACAGGTGTCTATCCTTTAGTGGGTCAATTGCTTGAGTCCACTGAGTCTTAATTTACGGAAAGACAGCTGAAAAACCAACGTTCGGGACCAAGGTTACCTCGTTTCTTTGCTTTCTCCTTTTCTAGTAAACAACGTAATTATCTGAAGTCTCTCTTTAGTTTCATTCTCAACTCTTCGCTTCATTTCTCTTTCTCCTTCTCTCTTATCTCCAACTGGGGTTTCTTCGCGGAGGTAAGTTTTTCTTTTTCTTTTTTATATTCATATGTTTTTTTTTGTTTTGAGTGTTTAAGCTAAATTTGTTAGTGCTTAATGGCGGTTTAAGGTATTTGGTGGGTGTGTTCTTGAGTGTTGACTGTTCTGTTAAATGTTCATATAAGCTTTTTTTTTCATGAATTAGGATTAATGTTGTTATTTTCTTTGCATGCAAGCCTCTTACTATTGATTTTAACAGTAGGACTCTGTTAAAGTTTAATGCTTGTTGATTCCACCTCGGGGATGCTTATGAATTCATTTCAATGTTCATTAGGGTGGAAGAACTTGGGTTTCTTGAAAGCAAGAAGCTAAGGTTCGGAAGGAATTTGGTTTTCTCACTGAAAGTTTAGATACTGAGGAAGAGATTTTGGCTGCTGGAGACCAAGTATTTGTGTTTATTTTCAGAAATAGATGATTATGGATCCTAGGTTGAGGGCATTTTCGGGTTCTGCAAATGGGATCCGGTTGAGCAATCAGCCAGTATCAATTTTTCCTAATCAAAACCTTGTTGCCGGAGGATTTGAAAATGTCTTTCTAGATCACAGTGTCAGGGATTATCATTACCTTCAACCTGGTCCAGCACCAAGTAATGTTGACTCAAGTTCGAGTGTGAATCATGATGAAGATTCTCTCGAAGATTGTGATTTTTCAGATGCAGTTTTGAGATACATAAGCCAGATGCTTATGGAAGAAGACATGGAGGAGAAAACTTGCATGCTTCAAGAGTCTTTGGATCTTCAAGCTGCAGAGAAGTCGTTCTATGATGTTCTTGGCAAGAAGTACCCTCCTTCTCCTGGGCATAATTTGACTTATGTTGATGAAAATCGGGAGATCCCAGATGGTGATACCTCCGCAAATTGCCAAAATTGCATCAATGGTGGTAGTAATGTCGGTAGTTACCTGATTGATAAGAGTTGGATTCAGGATTCAGGTAACCATTTTACTTCTCAATCACACACTCGTCCACTTTCTAGCATATCTCAATCATCTTATAGCTCTTCAAATAGTGCAATCACCAGTGTGGATGGACTGGTGGAATCTCCAAGCTGTACTTTTCCTCTCCCTGACTGGAATAACGAGAGCCAATCTATATGCCTGTTCAGGAAAGGAGTTGAGGAGGCTAGTAAATTTCTACCCAATGAAAGTGAGTTGTTTGTCAACTTCGAGGTTAATCGATTTTTATCTCAGGGGCTGAAGGAAGGGACCAATGAGGTGGCAGTAAAGGTGGAGAAAGAAGATGTGGAAGAATTCTCACCCAGTGGGCCAAGAGGAAGGAAGAATCCTCACAGAGAGGTTGTAGATTTCGAAGAAGAAAGGAGTAGCAAGCTGGCTGCTGTTTTTCTGGAATCCCCTTTGCGAACAGAGATGTTTGATACTGTATTGCTTTGTAGTCTTGGAGCTCGTTCCCCTATGGTTGATCTTCGTGAGGCCTTGAAGAATGCGTCCAGCAAGAATGTGCACCAGAATGGACAATCAAAAGGATTTAATGGTGGAAAGGGTCGTGGAAAGAAGCAAAGTGGGAAAAAGGAGGTGGTGGATTTGAGAACTCTCATGATTCATTGTGCACAAGCTGTTACAGCTGACGATCAAAGCATTGCAAATGAATTGCTGAAGCAGATAAGGCAGCATTCTTCTCCATTTGGGGATGGAAATCAGAGATTGGCTCATTGCTTTGCCAACGGCCTAGAGGCACGCTTGGCAGGTACTGGTAGCCAGATTTACAAAGGCCTCACTAGTAAGAGAACATCAGCTGCTGACATCTTGAAAGCTTATCAGCTATGTCTAGCAGCATGCCCTTTCAGAAAACTGTCCAATTTTACTGCAAACAAGACAATAAGGACATTGACTCAAAATTCTTTGAGAGTTCATATCATAGACTTTGGTATCCTATATGGTTTTCAATGGCCCACCCTTATTCAGCGAATATCAATGAGACTTGGCGGACCCCCAAAGCTTCGAATTACAGGAATTGAATTTCCACAACCTGGTTTTCGGCCTGCAGAGCGCATTGAGGAAACAGGACGTCGCTTGGCAGATTATGCGAAAGGATTTCAAGGTGCCGTTTGAGTACAATGCCATAGCCAAAAAATGGGACACCATTCAACTTGAGGAACTCAAAATTGACAGGGGTGAATTCCTGGTTGTCAATTGCTTGTATCGGGCCAAGAACTTACATGATGAAAGTATTGCAGTAGACAGCTCAAGAAATATTTTTCTCAATTTCGTAAGGAAGATAAATCCGGATGCTTTTATCCATGGGATTATTAATGGGGCCTATAATGCACCCTTTTTTGTTACCCGGTTCCGAGAGGCTCTATTTCACTTTTCTGCAATGTTTGATATGCTTGAAACTATTGTACCGCGTGAAGATCCTGAGAGGATGTTGATTGAGAAAGAGATCTTTGGCAGGGAGGCCTTGAATGTCATAGCTTGTGAGGGCTGCGAAAGAGTAGAGAGACCAGAGACTTACAAGCAGTGGCAGGTCCGAAACCTCAGGGCTGGGTTTGTTCAGCATCCTTTTGACCGGGATACAGTGAAGAGGGCAGTTGATAGAGTGAGGTCAAGTTACCACGAAGACTTCGTAATTGAAGAAGATAACCGATGGTTGTTGCAAGGATGGAAAGGGCGGGTTGTTTACGCCCTTTCAGTTTGGACACCTGCATAGCTTGTAAATTGTGCTTGGTAGAATTTGAATACTGTCCTATACCTTTTAAATGCTCTTGGAAAGATGGCAAAAGGGTAAAACTTCTCCTTGGTTTTCATGTCGGGTATTGCAGTCTGTTTTGCTGATATTGTTAAGCGCGATTAATCACATGTTTGCAAAGCTGGCAGGTAAATATAATAGCTGAATATTGACTAAATTAATTGTCCCGGACAAGTAAGGGTTTTCCCGCTAACTTCTACAGAGCTTGAAATGGAGATCGAGAGCATGTACACTTTTCTTACTGATATGTTATATTTTGGCCGAGTACTCTTTTTTCCTTGCATTTGTAACTTGACAAGCCAAAACATTCAAGTTATAGTCAGCACGTAGAGGAAAATGTTAGGAACAATTTAGTTTGGCGCTCAACTTATTCTCAGCCGTACCAGAAACTCTCTCTGTGTGTCTGTTTAATTATCAACCTTCAAAGCTTAAGCAATACCGTTTTAGTCTAGTCTAGCTATAGCATTCAAAGCTTTGAAGCGTGCACGAAAATGGAATTTTTTGGTGATCCCAGCACTTCTATCTTTGGCTTTGTTTCTACAATTTAAGACATGTTTGTTTGTACAATTTAGGATATGTTTGCTGCTTGGATTGGGCGACTGGATTGTTGATAAAACGTTAGCTGTAAAACCAGACTTAAAATATACTCTTACTATGATATTTCAGGGTTACTGGTTGGTTGGTTCAATTTTCTATTGTCTATCATCTGGTACCACAAATAAAAAGTACACGTAATAACATGGAAGCCAAAAGATAAGTTTTCAATCCCCACTAAAGAGATCGTACAGTGAAAGAGAGCTTTCAGTCAGCATCTTCTTCAACCTTTTAATATTTTATAATAGCTGCTGCTTTGGCGCTTTTGAGACCCTTTGCTTTTCTGTAAACTTGCCAGCTTCTTGTCTCAGCAACACATCCCAATATCACCGTGCAGAGAACTTTAATTGCCCGATAAAGCTGCAGGTTCAACAGTTAAAGTTCCATGGACCTTCCCACATTTTCTCCCCACTTCATGGAAATGTTGGGGTGGGGGTGTGCTTTTTTAATCTGTTGCAGTTCAACTCGTTGAAAAATCTTTGTTAACAGCACACAAGAAACAGAATCATAAACATTGTTTGGCAGTACCAAAGAAAACCTATGCAAGAACTTACCAAGAAATATGGTCTAGATTATAAAATTATTCTAAGCTTAAGGAAAGCTTAACCGTATGCTAGCTAAACCCACCAAAACTGAGACATCCTAGGGGTTAAAATAATGGCTGGCAGCCTTAAAAATGGTGCCAAGTTCCAGAGAGGTCTGTAGTTGAGTTTGGTGCCGATAGTGGTGGTGGTGGTCACGGAGGCAGGATATTATTCTGATGAATGAAGTAGGCATCCATTATAATATTGGATGGATTCGTCAGGCAGAGGAAACAAATCACATGGAATTGGAACCTAGGCTTGGTTTAGCTGCTTTTTGTTTTTCTTCTCCAGTGGGGGCCAAGACCTATAATGCAACCAAATCTTTTTATTTCCTTCCCTTCCCTTCCCTTCCCTCCCCAATTTCATAAATAAAATTTAAGTCAGATATGATAATAGTAGATGAGACAGTAGAGATTCGGATAAGAAGACAAAAGTGTAGGATTTCAAGTGGAATGGATCAAATTTCACTTGTCCAGTTGTCCATCAATTATATAGACATAAATGTTACCCTTTCTGGTTCAGGCAAGATATCTGAGGTTCAGGTTGTTGGAGAAGAACATGTACATGTACCTGCGTGTATACAAATAAGGGGCAATCCTCTGTAAAATAAAAGAGATACTAGCAAAATTTTCCTTTGATTTAAAACTGGATGGTTGAATTAACAATTGTGAATTAAAAGCCACAGTGCATCAATTCCAAACATTTATTTGGTTTCTTCCCTTAAATTACAGGAAGTCAATGGATAAGAATCCCAGAAAGTCCAACCTGTGATGTATGGAAAAGATGGGAGGCACACAGAGAATTCATTCCACGCATAAACACTACATCCAAACCGTACTACAAGTATACAAAGACTTGATACAATATGCACCGCAAAGATACAAACTGCACCATCTCAAAATTGGTACAGGGAATCTCAAAAGAAAAACATAACCCACATGCATAGTAACAAAAGCTGATGTAGACAAGTAACTTAAATATGATTGGCCAGGTAAGACCCTGAGTTCTGCTTCTACCCCACAACCTATTATTATACCCCCCAAGTTCCCACTGACAGGCACCCCATACCTAAAGCATTGCCAAAAAAAATTCGTGAAAAACAATTGAGAATACTATAATAATCTAATGTCTAATGGTGGGAATAGATCACTGACTAACTTCTAAGACAAACGAAGATAAGACCACCTTTACAAAATGCTAATCATAATCAAAGCGAGTCTGCATACCTCTTTGATTAAAGAGAATATAATGATGTATAAATGCTTTGATAAAACAGTTTCATTTTAGTACATGCAGGTTAAACATTTAAATCTTTTCAATTCCAAATTTCTCATGGGCAGCCTAATCTACTATACCCAATATTAATTTATCATACCCTTAATATTCACCGTACACTATGTATGACTGCTAAAACTTGACAAAAGCACAAAAATGGAACTGAACAAAAGAGGTTAAATGACCATACAAAAGATAAATCAGAAAGAAAGATGATTCTGACAGAAAGGTTCACAATACTTCTGGAAATCTTTTGTTCAATGAATTCTGAGGAACATTTAGTGGAACGTCTAAGATGTTTACCCTTGGCAGGCCTTATTACAACCAACTTACATAACAAGAGTTGTTTTATATAGAAGATTTTTATCTAACTATATAGAAGAAACAACAGCCTACTTGCAATAGATACAAATGAAAATCCAGCTTCAACCATCTTTGCTAAGAATCTGCAGTTGTAGAACACAACATAAACAGAGATCTTTCAAAGGACCAAACCTCAATTAAAGAACTCCCACTCTAGCTTCTCCAGCTATTGACACATCTTGGCATTACAAATTTCCAATATCAAGTAATTGCCTTTAAAGCTCAAATCTGTGATAATCAATTACCAATCAACTTTCTATTTGTACTGTCCTTTCATGAAAAATAAATTTAAAAATGTCCTCACTTGGTCTGATGGATATATCTTCAAAATATATTCATAATGCCATGCCCAAGGGCTGAGTTGACAGATCTATTTCACACAAAATTAATTAATTTTAGTTTCAAGTTCAAAATTTTCTAAGTGTTAATTTCTAAAGCATATTACACATCAGGGGCAACTGATAGAAGTATATCAGAATCTCCCGCATAGTTTTTACTACCACATTATGTACCTCTACTGCACCAATAAAATTGTTACCGTCAGATCTGATGTTGGCAAAATGTTCAACTTTTATTGATGCCCAACATTTCCTGATAGAATCCTTAAATCTTCAATGTCGCACTTTGATGTCAACATAATAAAGAACATGAAATGTTTATGGTAAATAATTGTTTATTTTATTTTTTTCCTGTTGGAGTGGGGGTTTTGGGATTGAAGAATCAACACATCAACAAATATAAGCTTCTGAAACCAATGAGCCATTATCCCTCAATCCAAATAACACATTCAAATATACACTTCTGAGACCAATGAACCAATTACCCTTAAGTATTGAAAATAATCTAAAATAGTTAGGAAACTGTCATGTCCTTTACTCTTCCATATCAAAACCCAACGATGTCAGCAAATAAAGAACACCATATGGTAATTAAATTTATTATTTTCTACCTTGGCATGGTGGGTTTGGGATTGACATTTAAGAATTCACACATTTGCAAATTTGAGGAATCTTAGACCAGTAGACCATTACCCTTCAAGCTAAAAGCCTTGAGAATTATCACATAATCTGAAAGTTAACAACTGTCTTATACTTCTGTCTTAAGAATAAATCATAGTTAAGCAGGGAATCCACATCGCATTTTGAGTATGACAGTGTAATTTCAAAATTTACAATCTTGGGCCAAAGATAGAAACAGAGACATGATAACAAAGATCAATGCAATGTAACTGCTTTAAATGCCAACTGATTACTTGCCTAAAGAAGCAATTGTTCTCTGAATCTATACCCCCAAGAATACGACAAGAGCCTTTCAGCTCAGCAGCTATGAGACCAAATAGTGTCAAACTTCAGGTGGACTTCCCTCATCAAACCACCGAGGAGGATCATATCCAAATCCACCTAAAGAAATATAAAATATTTCATAAGTAATGTGGAAAACCTCATAAGGAAAGGAAGAGACAAAAAATTTCAATCTTGGCTATTGCTAGCCTTTAAGAATAAAAATATGTTCTAACATTAAAAAAATAATAATTTAAAGTAAAATCTTAAAGTAAGTTTCTTATTCTTTTTATTATCTCGTTACAAAGGCAATTATATAAATTTTCATTTACCAAAAAAGAAATTTATATGATATTTCTTTGCTTCCTTTCTCTTCTTTAATTCTACAATTAATTTTTCTCATGATTGTATTTCTTATTTTAGCTAAGGTTCAGTTTAGTTCTTTTGAAATTTAGGTTTGACAATATTACCTGCAAGATGCATGGTATATTTGTTTCTTTGGCTGAAGTCTGTTGCTTAATTTACACCATTCAGATCAGTTCAGGATGGAGACTTTTAAATATTTTCATCTGAATACAAAACACTAGATTTTTTAGCTTTTTCCTAAATGTAAAAAATCTGAATGACTCCCTTAAATTCTCTTCTGAATATTCCTACCAAATTAATTTTCATCCCTAAACATGTAACATTAGATTTCAAAATTCCATTCAACTTATATATCAAGAAGTTGGAATAACTCATGGATTTTTACTGTGTTATTAATGGTTGTTGCCATGTTAGAGATGGCGCGAGTAAGAAGCAAGACTAAAGAACCCCAGATGTAATACTCCTGTCCTGTGTTTGGTAGATTTTTGGCTTTTCAAGAAGTGTTTTAATAGCTATTACTATGGTTCCTCTTTTTCATGAATGGAATCGGCAATTCCTAAGGTAAAGCTGACAGAATCTTAGAACTACAGATTCATAGGAAAAGAAGACAACACACAGAAACACATCAACGAACAAACACCTAAAAAAAAAGATAATGGTTATGAATTAGATTTAAGAAAAAAGGTTGGGTAGTTTTAATTAAGAACTATTTTTCTATTTCCTATACCTTATCAAAACAGTTGACTACGGCATCTATTATTGTGTATAACCACCATGACTAAAGAACAGAGGAAGGAACATATATGCTCGAACCAATGAACAAACTGATTCCAAAGGTAAATATCAAAAGATATTATATCAAAGTGATAAAAAAAAGTGAATACCAAGGGGATTGCAGCGACAGAGACGCCAGGCCGTCAAGATAGTGCCCTTCAAAACCCCATATTTCTTGTACGCTTGCATTGAATACTCACTACATGTTGGTACATATCTACAACTGTTGGGCAACACTGGCGAGATTTCCCCTGTTTTCACCAATTCCAAGTTCAGTAATTCTCCATTTCCATTTCCATTTCCTTTTAATCCAAAACAAATTTTCATCAAAAATTCAGAATACTATGAGATCAAAAAAAGGCTTACTTTTGTAAAATCTCAGCATAGATAGCGCGGCTTTAACTCCAACACTATCGACTTCATCATCTAATTAAACATTCAAAACCCATCAAATTTCACAGTAAACAAGTTAAATATTGAAACTTTTTGAGAGGAGAGAGAGGGAGAGAAACCTTGGGGAGTGTTTGGGTTCGAGTCTGCGCCTGCCCCATGGGCGATTTGGCGACGGTGACGTTTGGTTTTCGTGGGAAGGCGAAAACAAGAAATATGATTTTGGTTTCTACGAGAGCATTCGAGAGAACTGAAACCAGGGATTTGGTACTGAAGCAAGGCTGAGAAGGGTTTATCGTGGCAATTAAGGGAAAGAACAACCGCCATTTCAAGTCTCCAGGTCCTCTGTTGGGCACGGAGCATCATTGCCACACCTAATCTTTTTATGCGGAATAAAGATTTTAATTTGGACGAAACGACGTCGTTTGCTTGACAATAACTTATCAGCTACAACCATTCGATGCTTCATTGATTTCAGTAACATTTTTGGGTCAAATACAGGAGAAACTTTTAATTTAGAATTATTCCACAAAGGCTTTCACGAACCAGAGCACTTTCCTTTCCCTAATTAATACAACAATAGTCATCTAACATTATGGAAAAGCTCAGAAACAATGGCCGCTGAGAATCAGAAACGAGTGGTGATTTGGGAAAAGAGAGCCTTAAAATCCTTTGTGGGTGTACCAGTTCCCTCTGGCTTTGAGGCCAAATCAAACGCCTTAAATTTGGCCTCCTCAAACTGTAGTGCCTGTTGAAAGGGAAAAAAAAAGTTACATGTAAATAACCACTCACAGAAGTCAAGATTGATAAAGAAGACAAGCTCATTACTTGTGCACTAACAATCCTTGTAAACCATACCTGAATGCAGACTTCGGCAACATCAGCTCGGGCAATTGTCCTTGTTTCTGTCTGAAGAAGTTCATCATCCTTACCAATAACTAATTCTCTAATACCACCTTCTCTATCTTGAAGGCCACCAGCCCTAATCCAACAGAAGATTAAATATCAGAGAAGTGGAAGTCACTAACAGAGATCTCCCTGGGATTTGATTCCAATTTGAGGTCAACCTGAACCAATCTACCCAGCGTTGCAGCCCGTGTTTCAAATATGCGTGAGACTGAGTGTGCGTGAGAAAGATCTAATTAAATATTTAAACTTGTCTTTGGTATATCAAATTCACCATGTTGGTATGACCGATAATCAAATGAGCTAATCTTATTTCTCCTTTAAAGATCACGTGGTGTTCGCAGGATGAAACTTGAGAAATTTGTGACATCAAATATAGATCAAATTTAGAAGCCCTCAACTTAAAAATACTTAACCATGTTTATAGAGTCAATTATAACACAATCCAAATGAGAAAACGAAGCTATTCTGATAATGAACATGGATTACAGCGTGTATACCTTATGATTGTATATGGAATACCAGAGTCAGCCAAATACTGCTCAGCCTTTCTTTTCCAAACCTGCAATTGCATAAAATAAAATAGTTATTTGCTTTGAAAAATGTTAAACCCCTTCAATTATATGCAAGAAATATAAGATAAATAGCTAAAGAATCTAAACAAAAATTAATGAAATACTAAAACTGAAATGCAATTACGAAGAACCAAATCAAAAATTATTAGGGACTGGCAAGTTAACCTAAAAATAGATGAGGACAAGATTACTAACCAATATATTCCCATTACCCAAGCTGTTCAAAGGATTATTAGCATTTGCTCCCCCCATAGACCCAACCAACACAATTTGCTTCACTCCAGCTGCTTTAGCTGTTCATAAATGTTATTTAATTCAGCTACAAATAATATTTTCAAATTTTGAGGGAAAAGAGTTGAGAATTTTAAACTAATGCAAAGAGATAAAGCAGATACTCACCAGCATCTATTTGATTTTTCTGTCCAATCCAATCAACCTGAGATGTACAAAAATCCCATTCAACTAAAGAAGAAAACAAAAGAAAAAAAATCTAACAGAGTCCACAAAATGAAAAATGCATAAATATTACCTGTTCAGGAAATGCTCCCTCTTCAAAGTAGAACTCAGGCCTTCCACCTTTGGAAGGATCAAAATCAGGTTTCATCTTTGGTACTGCACTTGTAAGGATTACTAGAGCATCAATTCCTTGAATAGCTGAAACAACGCTATCAGCTGCCCTTATGTCCCCTACAAAGACATCATCTGCTCCGCCAATTTTCTCCTTGCTCTCCTGAGTTCTGACCAAACCTCTTGCAACATATTGTTCTGACCTTTCCTTTAGTTTCTTATAAACTATTTGACCTGCCAAAGTCCATCATTGAGAAAATGCCAATAGAATAAAAAGAAATGAAAATCAACAACCCATCAGACAACAAGTACGATTTATGCCTTCTATCTTTTTCACTTATGCAGAGAAAGCTATTAAATATCATACCAGAATAATGTGAATTCTCAAAACTAGTATTCTTACTATGAACAAAGAACCTCCCACAAACTGATGATTAATACCCAGAAAAAAAAACTAGCGAATCAGCCAAATGCAAAAACAGAACACAATTCCAGGCAAGCTATTGTCCATCAGGTGGAGTGGAATTAAATTTCATTTAGTAAAAGGCATCAGGTATTCATGCATTACCCATTCAATAACTCACCGACAATAAAATTCCATGGCTAAATTGACAGTTAGTAATTACCATTTCACAGTCCTAAATTCCAAATACTACACATAAACGGCAAAATCCGAAACTATCATACCACTTAAGCAAGATCATCAGAAAACGATATTCCAAATAAACTCACAAAAAAGAAAAAGGAAATTAAAATATAAAAAAGAAGAGAAAAGAAAGAGTAAGAATACCGGTTCTACCACCAGCGCCGGTGACGAGAATAGTGCTCCGCGACAAATCAGCCATTGACAACACTTTTACCACTCCTCTACGACTACTATTTCTCCTGCTTCTCTTTCCCGCAAATGAGAATGGAGAGGAACAAGAATTGCGAGCGTAAAAAGCGTGAGCAGAAAATTCTGGAAGCCTGGTTAGGAATGGTATTGAGACTGCCACCTGCCTGTATTTATTATGAGTTTGACAAACGCTGGTTGACGTCGACGATGACGAGATGAGTGGGACACGTTTAAGCGTAGCCATTTATCTAAGACTAGTAGGTTGGACTTGTTTCCATCCGGTCTTCGGTCACAGCAGCGAATCAGCAAGAGCTAGACGATGCTGCTCCGCTTTAGCCTTCCTTTTCTGCTTTGTCGTCGTTAATCTGGTTGGAAGTTGGTCGTTACATCGATTTTCTTATCCTCTTCTTCCAGCGGAAATCTTATCCTCTACCGTCAAGTTTATTCCACGCTCTTTTCAGCACGCACGCGCTACTACAGTAAGCATTGTTTAAACGATGACTCTGATCACCTTTTAATAATTTTTAGACTGGCGCGTGAGGCTGGCTATTAACGGCAAATGAGATTGGGAAACGTGTATATTGGTTGGGCCTTAAGCCCATGGTTCCAACTTGAGCCCAACTTTTAGTGGGCCGTGATCCAACAGGCCCATAAAGGCTTCCTTTAGTTCAGGCCCATTTTCGCATTAGTCGGAATTGGGCACTGCCCAAATTGAAGGTGAATGGGTGAGCATCTTTGATTCGGGTCAGATTTCCAATCATTCCAAGATTATGATTGTTGATTTACCTCAAATCAATTCAAAATTATTTATTGATAATAATAATAATAATAATATAAATTTTAAAATAATTAAATCAATTCAATTCTTATTAAAATTAAATTAAAATTTATTAATTAAAACTAAAATCAAACTAATAATATTTTAAACAAACTCAAATTGATAATTCAATTCAAGTTGGATTGATTCTGTTCAAAATACTTCACCCCTCTTCTCAATGTTCAAATCATAAGCAAAACTTCTGCGGAAAAGCAAAGAAGATATTTTAATCGGAGTAGACAGAGTTGCAGAGAGATGGAGAACTCTTATTGGTCTTTTGAAGTTTTGGAAGTTACCATGAATGATGATGGCACTCTGATTCTCCATTCAATGCTTCACAAGAAAGTAGACAATTGTTGGTTCAAAAACGAATACCGATAGAAATGACGAACAACAGCTAATAAAACCAAGATGGGTACTTCTTTTGTAGACATAAAATGACCGAGAAGTCGAAATCAAGGGAAGGCCATTCCCAAAACTCCACCTGGGCATGTGCAAATTGGTGGGACTGTAACTGAATTATTGCTGCTGTACCATTTCTTAAAATCCTGTTTATACAATTACAAATGTCAATCACAGTTCTGAAAAGCAGCAATGAGTGCACAGCACAGTTTTAGGGGCGAGATACTTTGCCAAATGGGTCTGCAGGAAAAGGCAAAATAATGCTTCTTCCAATGGCCAGAACCAAAGAAACTCTCCTTAGTTGCTGTCAACCCAGCTAGCCGAAATTTTCTGTTGGCTGCATCCAATCAATCATCAATGGACCCTCCACATGCCATCATTGATGCATATGGTAGGGACTCATAACTCAAAACCCAAAAGCTATACTTAGTTTGTGTTTAGGACTCTGATTTAGCAGAAGCTCAACAATTAAATTTGTAATCTCAACTGTTACTGAAATGAAATTATGAAAAAAGAATCAATAAAGGCAAATAGATAGAAAGAAAGAAAGGATTTATGTTTTTATTAAATATATATATTTTTATTTTATATTAAATTATAAAACTTTACGAATGTATTTAACTTCATCTAATGATTAAATTGATTAAGAGGTATTTTTACGTATTTCTTAAAGTTTAAGAAAATTATACGTAGTTATATAGTTTATAAAAACAAACAAAAAATATTCATTAATAGTGAAATAATTATACTTAATCGTTAATTAATTAGCCAAAAAAAATTCGAACATGATTAAAATTATTTTGTCTTTTTACTTTGACGAGAAACTTTTTTTTTATTATGTTAATTATATTAAAAGTTAAATAACACAAGTTAAAGGACTATTTTATACTATAAAGATAGTACGATTTGAGTCGTGTTTAACGTAAATAATCATTTCATGATCAAAATAAATTAAAAGAAATAATTTTTATAAAAAAATATTTTTTATTAATATAAAAATGTGCATACATTTGTAAGTCTTTCAAACTTTAGGGGAGGTAAGTGAAAATATAAGCCAATAATTAAGTTTAAAAATGCTTGTGTCCATCCTGTCTTCTTGCTTGATGAGTTTCAAATATGTAACACCTGTAATCCAGAATGATTGGTTATTAAAATAAGTCATTATCCTCCTGCAATCTTCTCCTGTACCAAATCTGCTATCTGATCCGGAACATATTAGTGTCTATAATTATCTCTATTATGTGAGAATGAGTGGACTGACACCTAATGATGTTAGTTATGTTATATAATCATCGTGATTAGCCAGGTCTTCCAGACATTATTATATGATTGGTTCAGGATGTTTGACAGGGTAATGTGACTTTGAAACTAAAGCCAAAATGGAGAGAATTACTTGATTGTTTTTAAAATTTATTTTTTATTAATGATCTGAACAGGAGAACATCTACATCATAGGAACAAAATGAGCATGATTGATGCATTCTTCTTTCTAGTGATGACATAAGAATCTAAGCTGTCACAGATGTCTCCACTGCAACTTTTCCAGGATAACCCATTTCCGATTTCATGTCAGATTCCCACAGTTCTGGTATTGCTTCCTTGATGTTGTGGATGCTTTCTAATGCATAATCTGCTCCTTTAACTCTCTGAGGCTTGCCGACCTGAAGACATTTGTTGAACAATCAGGGCAGCGGGAGATTACTCTACTGACAGAATGGAATGTCCTTGTTTTGAATTCGATGTTAGGCTAATGACTTACCAGCACTGTGTGAAGTCCCACGCGCTTTCCAGCCTGTATGTTTCGGACACTATCCTCGAAGAACAACTGAAAGAGCAAAAATAGAATGATGAGAACAGCAGCAAATTAACTACTGTATCAATGATTTGAAAGGGACCTTAAGACAAATCCTTAAAATTATCTTACTGTTCTCTGAGGGTTAATGTTGGCAATCTTGAGGGCCCGTTCGATGGCGTCTTCAGATGGTTTACAAACAATGGGAGTCTTTGGTAATTCCACCAAGCTTGGATTAGATCGAGCAAAATGCCCAATGATGTCAAAAATTTCATTAGTAGTACTACCCGTGGAAGGAGCAGTTGATCCCACAAATGCATTGTCATCCTCATCATCAGAGACAGTGTTCTTGTGAGTAGGATTCAGAGTTTCGAAGCATATAATCCCTTCAAAACAGTCTTCCAATCCAAGCCTGCTAAGAGCTTTCACTGCATGAACTTTGTCTGCATTTGTGAATATCTGTTTTTGTCACAGAAATATGCAGATGTGAGTATACATGTCAGAGAAAGCGGCCAACACACGGTTAATCATTTGTTGGTGAAGCTCTTACAATTTTCCTGAGAGGAAGGCTCATCAGAAGACTCCTCAAAACAGGATCTCGTTTCAAGTTCTCATAAGGTAATCTTCCATGAACAAAACTGTTACATAGGGAAGTGAAAAGTTAATCACAATTACCAAATGCAGATGTAAAGTAAAAGACATTCAAGAGAAAATAAATTACCTGTGGTAGTCATCATAGTCCAAGTCATAGCCAACAGCCTGCAGAGAAGAAATCCCATTACTCAAAATTGATCACCGTATTCTTCTTTTGACAAGTAAATGAAAATGCTAGAAGGGAGAACATTCAAAGCCATACACTGAGACCAGCCATTGTTGTCCCATAATTTTGGTACAGCAAGTTACCCAACTCCTGGAGTTCGCTCCTCTCAATGCCAAGTTTTTCAACCATATAATCTAGAGAAAAGAGAGACATTTCAAAATTTGAGACACCAGTAAAATCTTAGACATGTATCATTGTAGCAAGTCAAAAATTACAGCTAAGATAGTAACCTTTGATGTTCTTTCCACATGCTTCTGCAATACCAGAACTACACGGGTAAAGGGTATCATCCAGATCTGCAAATACAAACAGATGAGGAAAAACAAATGTTATACCTTTTTTCTCTGTCGGTACTTCTGTTTCAAGCCAAATGGCTTATGGAAGAAGAGCTTACCAAACAGGAGGCAATCGTATTTTGGCCTTTGAGACAACCGGAAGCGGCCCTCATATTCCATTTTGATTCAGAAAACCTTCAACAACCGATGAAAAGATGTTAAGATTAGACTTCAACAAAACTTGAAGCCACTCAAGTCAACATTAAAATTCATTTTAATTCTTAAACTACAAATCTTCATTGTTGCCGCAGTAATAACTAAGGCGAGTATGACTCAGATTGTCATCACAAGAAGAGAGAAAGTGGTCTTAATAAGTGGACAATCTTTAGCCATTCCCCAAGTAGTTGGGAAATATGTACGTATATTCAGTGGACAAACCACAGCCACAACTGCAAATAAAATTAGTGAACCGATAGACACCAGTGACCTGAGAGGCTATAGAGAAATGTATCTGAAATCAAAGTCCCACTAAATTACGGGAAGATTAATTAGCTGTCGATTAAATTAAGTGCCACAAGAGAGAAAAAGGCATCAAAAGCTGCTAATTAACAAAGACCATATGAAAGTAAAGCCAAATACAGAGACCCTTAAAAGGTTCATCCATATTGTTCAGATAAGATTTGAATGATGAGTTTTCTTGAACACCTGATCTTATTACAAGGCCAAGACTGCCATAAATTCAAGAAGGAGTATCCAAAAAAAAACTTTTTTTTTAAATTGTCAAAGAATGAATGATGATTTGCCATAAATTTCAAAGAAAAAAGAGCTAGAAAATCCAAAGCAATAGGAAATCAAAGAGATATCCCACCAGAATGAATGAATTGTCTCAATGAGAGAGGGAGATTTCAAGACGCCAGAGGATAATGCAAAGGTACCGCCTACGAAAGGGAAGTGAGGGAGGGGGAGGAAGAAGGGAAGCAGAGGTGGGTTTTATATAGGAAAACGGAGACCGTTGGGTTCATTTTCCATTCTTTTTAAAAAATTATTATTTAATATTTTACTGTAATAAAAATTTTTGAAAAGTGGCAGAGAAAGTAACAGGAAGCAAGCAAAGAACTAACGTTGACGTTGTACTTCCTGGACTGGTTACTCTTTCTAAGTAAAGTTTCAGTTTTGTCCTCCAACTAGTTTTATTGCCCAAATTTATCATTCTGTTGTTTTATAAGGTGAACCCCATTTTTCACTGATTTACTTTGTGGGTCATTTTGTTGTTGCTGAATAGCACAGTGAGGCGGCTGACTGAAATCTAGAATGTGGTCGAAGATTAAGGTTTTAAATTTAAGAACTCAGTCATAAATCGTTGAGAACACCAGCCACCCCTGTTGCATACACAAGGAGATCAAAAGAAATCAAGGTTCCCAGATCCCAATTTTGTTGAAATAAAATAATAAGGTTTTATATGGCGGCCACTTTGCAGTAAGAAAAGATGCCAATCTTTGGTTCCACCAGGACCAGACCATTTAATCTGGACAGTTCTGTAATGTTAAGATGAGTTGGCTCCTCTGTAAAGTAACCTTCTTACAGGCAAGCTATTTCTTTATAGCCTATTTGACAAGTGCTTTTGAATTCATAGGTATAGATAGTAATCAAATGCTATGGAACTTTGCATGATAATTGGGTTTAACAATTTCTTTTTTTAGCAATTTGAGTGTATGACCTCCATTATTGAAGAGAGAAGGACAAACAGCACACGTCTGTCTTATTGTTATAGATAAATTAAAAATCTTTGATATAATCTGTCATTAGATCAATGATTGATGGATTCTTAAACGATACGTATCCCATACCGTGTTATTAAGGGATGTATCTGTAAATCTGCTGAATTCTGCAACTGGGTTTTGAATGCAAGATTTGCTTCCAGCAATAGAATATATGATGACAACACTATACTGTTCCCTAAGTTGGGTTTGTTGCAAATATATATATATATATATATATGAACAGAAAATTTATTTGGTGCCTGTGCCGCCAGGCAATTGTTTGTGAAAATGATTGACATAAAATTAGACTCGCTTGGAGAAAATAATTGGATGCCTAAGATTATATAGAAAGGAAAAGTACAAGAGAAGTAGACCAAAAAAGGCTGAAAAGGGAAAATGAAGAGACCCTTTGTTTATAATTCTTTCATATTCATAAATTCTTAAATTATAGACAAAGATAGTTACGTATTTGAAAAAAACATTATACTGGCGGTGGGCTGCTTCTTTTGAAAGCACCATTTCTAACTCTTTCCTCTCAATAATTTCAATTTACAACCACCAGGGCTGGCTGTGACTATGACTCCTATATTATAATTCTTGCTCGAAATATAATTATGAATACAATGCTGTGGTTATTGGGGCAATTTTCTTCCATCAGGTGAGGTGGGTTGACTGAGAAAGCTACACCAACGGGTGTTGTATAATTTGTGAATAAACAATCAATGATTAGAACCTGAAAGATTTCCAGGTTGCATAATATTTTACTTCCAGGTTGCACATCAGCATTAGAGAAGACATTAGATTTTGTATTCTATTTCTTGTGATCTTGGTTGTACTTTATAATTTGTACTCTTTCACCAGGTCTTATTTGTTGATTGATTGATAAACACAAAGACTTAAGCAAGTTCTAATGATGCCAAGTAGCTCCAAAAAAAATGCTACATTTGTTGGTATTGAAGCATGATATTGCTGAAAATGCAAGCTTTGGTACCGGAAGAGCAATAATGCAGTCCCACAAAGATACAAGCATGTAGATTCTTGAAGTTTCAATGCCATTTTCCTCCACCAATAATTCTAAGTCGTCTACTTTCAAATTAAAAGTATGCTTGGTAAAAATTTAGTGACTCGATTTCGTTGTCATAGCAATTGGTAATAAGTATCCCAAAAATTGGAGGCAAAACTTTTCTTCTACCTACCAGCTATGTAAGTTTCACGTTTTCTACAACCAAAGAGAACCCAACTGCTGGTTTTCTTGTTCTTCTATTTGCAAAGGAAAAGAAAGTACGAAGAAATATGACATGTGATTTTGCCCTGTATGATTTTCATGAAAATTAGTGATATATTTTTAGCAGGAACACAAGGGTTGGCAATAGTTTTCTATTGTTTATGTGTAAGATAATGGTGCATATTCTGTACTTCATGCTTTATGTAATGCTAATTCAGTATTCAAGTCTTATTCATGTTGACATTTCACCAGGTAGGAATTGGTTACTTGACTAAACAAATGGAAGCATCTCTTCCACGAAAGACATTTTCAGAAGAGGACAATCCCACTATTTTAGTGTACCAATCGCGGTTAAGAGAAGTATTCAACTTTGATTATAATAAAATAAAGTAGAAAACCATATTAAAATTGTTGGGTTTTTGGTAGCATTATGATTCTTGTTCACAGCAGCAAGCAAACTACAGAATGTGAAATGGGATATCTTCATTTCACACCATTCAAATTCTTCTCCCACACCATCATTATCTCTTGGACAAATGTAATATGCTTAGTCTTGTAAGCATATTGAATATGCTTCAGTATTGTAGCAGCCAGAATCCCCCACCAATGATTAGGGATGAATTATTAGAGAGAAAATTTCCTCATCTGTTTGCTTTCTAACAAAGAGGCCATTATGTTTGGAATTATGGGTAGGCTTTTCTGATGCTCAAAAGCAACAATATTTTGTCTAGTATGGTTTTGCAGATATCCCACTGACATCCATTATCAATCTATGGCATAAATGAAATTGTTTGTTTCTAATCAGAAAGAGCCTGTCTAATAGGGAATCAATCCATCTCAATTTGAGTGAAAATTCAAAAGGGAAAATATTGTTAATCACTTGAATATTATGATTCATCAATCAGCACTGCCTTTTGTTTTAAAATTAGTGTCACATCTATCAATGCATACACAGATTTTTTACTAGTTGAGAGGATAATGTGCTGAATCATATCGTATGAATTCAAGTGGTGCAAAGGTGATTCAGATATATGCTGAGCTATGTAATGTTTTGGGTCACACTGCCAACTCCTTTTCCCACTCAAAATTACTTCATTTTCAGCCTCCAATTCCAGATATAAAACCCATAATTTTGTGACAGTCTCTGGTTCGTGGGTTTGTTGTGTTATTCGGATCAGAAGAAAGTGCTTTCATTATCTGACACAACTCTTTGGAGGGGTTTGTTACCGCACGCCATATGTTCGACTTGCTAACTTTTGACCTTTACAGTGAGTTTATCTGCTATTTATTTGTAATCTAAGCTCAATATCACATCACAGACATGAAATGAAAAGTGATTTCCGAGAGAACCAAAACAAAATGTGGGCATGATCCATTTCATCCATAGCTATTGCTAGATTAGATTGCATCAATTATTAATAAAGCTTCTTTATGAATTCAATACACAACTAACATTGACCCCGTTGCCACCTTCAATGATTTAAGGTATACTAAGAAGTGCTGCAATTAAATTATTTGAGAACATTCATTTTACTCTTACCTTTAATTCACGTCGATTAGACAACCAATACAATTTGTCTTTTTCCAATCATTTTTCCCGGTAGATAAAAATGTATGATTGCTTGGAATGGCATAGGTCTACTGTATGAATGGCTATAAACAATCTTTATACAGCAAGCAGACCGAAAGTTCCACGAATTCAGCATCATGCTTCACATCAGCTTTATGCAACAGAGGATCAATTCTGTTACAAGATCATTAAGCATAGAATTCCCTGCAAGAATTTCTCATTGGCTAATTCCTTGATTTTTACATTTTATTGTGTGATTTTAAGAAGACGAAACAAAATAACATAACAAAGTTCCATTTACAGTCATTAATCTTATTCAACCACAGCTATGCAGGCACAACCTCAGGTTCCAATGGTGAGGAATTGTCATCTTCAGTAGTTCCACCCTCTTTCGTCTCTTTAGACCCCTCGTCTTCTAGAAAACCTTTCCTGAATCGATCGTAGTTGGTGGGTTCACTAGGTTTGAATGGGCGTTCTCCCAATACTCTATGCAAGTCGTCTTGATGTAGAACCTCCTTCTCAAGCAACAACTCTGCAATTTGTGCCACTTGCTCTTTGTGCTCTTCTATTAACTTTACTGTGTGGTTGTATGCCTTTGTGACCCATTCTCTCACTTCATTGTCAATAATTGCACCCGTCTTGCTGCTGTATGGCTTGGTCATCTCAAGCATATCTTCTCTTTGAGGGAATGAAAGAAGACCTACCTTGTCACTGAAACCATACACTGCTACTTGTGCATATGTCATCTTCGTCACTTTCTCCAAGTCATTTTGGGCTCCCGTAGATATTTTCCCCAGCAAAACCTACTCAAAAGAAAAACCACAATCGCATCATGAAACTGAGTCAGAATATTCTCATATGCAATCACTAGTCAGTTTCAACCATTCAGTATTTTGATATTAACCAAGAAATAATTAAAACATGGTAAGAAAGATCATTCACAACAACGACCTTGTAAAGCCAGGCTATTACATGTCACCAGTTGCAGAATATAGAAGAATGAGAAAATTTCAATTCAGATGACTCAGATATATTAGAAGTGAAAAACAACATTCAGTAGATGATGAATTACACAAGCGCCTAAAACATGGATCAGGCTTTATTGAATAAATCCACAGCACGATCAAGAGCCTAGTCCTTGCACTAAATTAACATCAATTTCATAATCCAAGTCAATAATTCTATCGGTCAATTTCTACAAAAATATATGTTTATTTCTTACAGAAGGAAAATATCTATGTGTATTTTATGGAAGGAGACTATAAGGCTTATGGAAGGGAAATAATTATTCTGGTTAAAAGATACTTTTTGAAAGATTGAAATACGATATACATTAAGGGAGCAAGGGTGGAAAGTAACCTGCTCAGCAGCTCGACCACCAAGTGTCATGCAAGTCATATCAAACAGCTGTTCCTTGGTCATCAGAAGATCTTCATTGGGCACATACTGGGCAAACCCGAGAGCTGCAGTACCACGAGGAACAATTGTCACCTTGAGCAAGGGTTCT
This sequence comes from Xylocarpus granatum, assembly GCA_019650275.1. NCBI lineage: Eukaryota > Viridiplantae > Streptophyta > Magnoliopsida > Sapindales > Meliaceae > Xylocarpus > Xylocarpus granatum. The sequence goes on along the minus strand of BNST01000573.1, from coordinate 140,303 downwards.
GCATGTTCCAAGAACCAACCAGCAACAGCATGACCTGATTCATGGTAAGCAACTGTCCGTCGTTCCAGCTTGTTTATGACCTGGTGAAAGGAACAGAAGAAGATTTCAATCCTAAACTTTCAAAATCATTAATATCTTAAAAAGACTTTCAGGCAGACACACAACACATAACTATCGGATGTTTAGAAATCAGGGGAAAATACATTAAAAGGTTCAATTATCCTTATAGTCAGGTGTTAAAATAAAAGAAAAAGCTTTTGTACAAAGTGCTTTTTTGCAAAATCACTGGACAATGTTTTAAAAGTTTTTAAATTCTGTCCTGAAAAGAACTTGTATATTTAAGCCAGAAAAGAGGACAGTTTGGGCAATTTAAAAGCATTTTTGTTAATACCACCCTCAAACAAACCTGAAGACAATGCACAATGCAGAAGTATAAAGTCACATGATGTTGAAAACAAGAAACCTTATTCTTCTTCTCCAAACCACCGATGACCCGGTCAATGGCTGCCTCAAAATGTTCCATTGTGATCTGTGCACTCTCATTCCTTGCTGCAATTAAAGCAGCTTCATTGCAAACATTTGCAATGTCAGCTCCAGCAAATCCAGGAGTGAGTGCAGCAAGTCTCTGGGAGTAAAATGTTGGCTCATTATCAAGTTTCAGCTTCTTCAAATAGATTTGAAAAATCTGGTCACGACCTTTGATGTCAGGCTTATCAATTGTTATTTGACGATCAAATCGACCAGGTCTCAAGAGGGCTTTGTCTAAAATATCAGGTCTATTTGTACCGGCAAGTACAACAACTCCAGAGGTTGTTCCAAATCCATCCATCTCTACAAGCAACTGATTAAGAGTACTTTCACGCTCATCATTGCCTCCAGCAAAGCCTCCACGACCCCTTGCTCGACCAATGGCATCTACCTCATCAATAAATATAATACTAGGTGCACACCGTCTTGCTTCTTGAAATAAGCTCCTAACTCGGGATGGCCCAACTCCAACAAACATTTCCATAAAATCTGATCCAGACATACTGAGGAAAGGCACAGCCGATTCACCAGCAGTTGCCTTTGCAAGAAGTGTCTTCCCTGTGCCAGGAGGGCCTACAAGAAGTGCCCCTTTTGGAATTTTCGCACCCAACTCCTCATACTTCTTTGGGTTCTTGAGGAAGTGTACAAACTCCATGATTTCTTGCTTTGCCTCATCGCAGCCAGCTACATCTTTAAAAAATACCTGAATCACCAAATAAACATTGAAACTGCATGTAATGGAGATGACCTTATATCTAGTTTCATGAAATACAATAAAACAGCATCAACATTCTGATACAAAGCAAAAGTATAGCTGTTCCTGACCTTGTCTTTAGCATTCTTATCCATCTTTGTAATAGTTGCTTTTCCTATATTAAATATTCCGCGGCCACCTTGTCCACCAGGACCTCCAACACCTAGTCCACCCTGCATTCTTCGTAACATTAACCAGGTTCCTAAAAGTAAAGCTGTTGGTGCAAATCTCATCAACTCTTGGTACCAATTCACTTCATTTACATATGTCACTGGTATATAATCATGAGGATCTATCCCTAGCGCTTCTTGGGCTTCCTCCAATTTCACCTCAAAAGATTCAACACTTCCTATGTTAAAATAGAATTTGTACTGGCTTATATTTCTCTCCTCAGAGCTACCACTAGCAGGACCTTGCATAAAATTGTCATTGGTTTCATTTGCTTTTGGTGATGTGCTTTTCACAAACACTTTGGCAACTGATTTGTTTGAAACAACAATTCTGTCTGCCAGACCGGGTTCAAGAAGCTTGTTTTTGAACTCTTGGAAACTAATCTGAAAACATCAAACAACTAAATGAATAAAAAGTTAGAGAGTACAAAACAACTCATGCCACCAAAAATACTTTTTAAATTGCATTAAGAGCAGAAAATATAAAGCCACCAGTTCTGCTGTTATGTTACAAATGTATCTGTTGATAGTCGTGCAGTATGTCAAGATTTTTTTTTCGATATGCTACTTATTTGTTTACCTATTGTCTAATAATTATTATTTTTTCTTTGATTTTGCCACATTTGGGAGAAAGCAAACTTAAGAATGTAAATCTGGACAACCAATTTACACATAGAAAGAAGAAAAAGGAAAAATCTATTGCAACAATGTTATGCAATGATTGCTACTTAACAATCTATCTCCAGAAAACAGTGAACAAATGTGGAAGGAGCAAGGAAAAAACAAAGCTGACCTCCTTCTGCTGCTGCGGAGACAAAAACATTGATGATAACACAAATCCAAGAAACAACAAAGGACTAATAATATTTTGAAACTGCCCAGAGAAATTCTGGAAATTTCCATTATTGCCAGAACTTGAGGCCCCTGGAAAGACACAAGTCAAGATAGTGATATAAGCTTCTTAAACAATTCATAGTTTGGGGAAAAAAAAATGAAATTTAGAAGGTTTAGAGGCAGAAAGAAAATAAGCTGTGCCTCAATCAAGGAAACAAACAATAATCAAGTGCCCAGCTTCATAAAGAAATAGGCTTAGCATGGATCTTAAGATGGTACAATTATGAGAAATTTGAAAATTAAAATGCACTCAAGTTGTCAATTTCAAGCAGAACGGGATCGATTCATCCAGACGGAAACCATTTCAATAACTTGTCTAGAAGGAAATTCTTTTGTCTAAATAAGATATAGAGACATACAAAAAAAACTCTTATGTGATTATCCTCATATATAATCAAGTGTAAAGCAAGAAATCTTGATGATTTTCTTTTTAAATATTAACACTCATATGAACCAAACCCCAACCTTTTGCACCAGGCCAAGAGGTTTCACCCACAGAACCAACTAGTGCCCACCAAGAATTCTAGCTCAACAAATCCCATTAAGCTCAAATCTACCTATAGTTGAGTCTTCCCAGAGGTTATTTCATTCAGCATGCGCACTAATTAAGCACACCAAAGGCCATTCTAAGTTTCTTAAGCAACTTCAAATCAATCATGCGACTAAAGTTGGTGGAAATCAAAAGGCCAACAAACTAAGAAGTCATAAAATTCATTGTATTCATGGAATGCAACACCCGCAAAAGAAAGATCATCTACCAATAACACATCACTTTTAATGCTAGTTTTTCAATACGAAAAAATAACTGAAGAAAATCCATTAATTTATACATAACATATATTCTCCTCCAACTGATAGTTATTTCCTTTAAATAGATGAATTTTGCACTAACTATTTAAAAATTGTTCCGGCAACAATAAGAGCCAAACAAATAATTAAATAGGAAAAAAAAACACATACAGACATACGAACAATAATGTGACTAACACACCTTTCGACTCACGTTTCATCTCATTTGCTTTTGGAATTTCTTTCTTGTTCTTTGGGTAATAATTTTCGTACTCTACAAGAACCCATTAAGAGTTTAGCCCCAATAAACTAAAAATAAATGAATAAATAAAAACAGAAAGCTTCCACTTACTGCTTTTCTTAGGAGCTTGGCCTGAGCAAAAGCGTCGAAGCCTAGGATTTGCAAAAACCGAAATTAAATTCGGCAATTGCGTATTTGAAACGAGCTGCTTTCCAGCTCCACCGAAGGTAAAATAGCCTCTAACAAAACCCAACCCTCGATCAACGCGTGAAATGCACGCATTCGTCGGAGGAATAGACGGGAAAATCGGCTCGACTATTAACGCAGTCCTCGCATTGTACACACCCGATACTACATTCTACAAAAAGAAAATCAAATTCAACAACTAAGCATAGTCATCGCAACGTAATTGAAATTAGAAATTAAAAAAAAAGGCACGAAAACTAGAGCTACTGCTACCTCCTGGAATGCAGAGCGAATGGAGCGAGAGAGAGAGCAACCGATTCTCGAGAAAATCATTTTCTTGCGATATTAACATGAATCGATTATTAATAATCGCGAAACCCTAGAAAGTCTGTGACTTCTGTTTGTTTGATGAGAAAAAAAAAGAAAAAGAACCAGTTTCTACAGAATTTAGAATTTAGCGAGGGAAAAGGAAATAAAAAATGAAATTTACATGAAATGGATTTTGGTACATCGCGCAGAAACGTTGCAGAGGATGACTTTGTCCGCACCAGAAATTACGAAACCGCCTTCTTTTCTTAAATTACGTATGTACCCTTCAATGTTTGCAAACTTTCCATTAGGGTCTATTTTATTGGTTTTTTTTTAATTAAAATGACTCAAATTGAATACTCATTTTTTATTTATAGCTGAATTTAAAATATTTTATAATTTTGATAAAAAAATATAATTTTTTGAATAAAAATTACACTTAATTCTTTTGTTTTATTTTCAAATAAAAAATTATAATTTATAAAATAAATTTAAATTTTGTAAATTTAAATCAAATTTTTATTGTGATTTTTTTGGAAATAGAATTTTGTCGTAAAAATATTTTTTATTCTTCGGTTTTAGAAAATGGAAAATTATTGAAATTTTTAATAATTAATTTTTTTATTAAAATATATAAAATAATAATAATTTTATTTTTTATTAAATATTTAGATTTTTTAAAATATTTTAAATTATTTTTTATTTTAAAATAATGATTTTATTATATATCTAAAAATATAAATAATAAATAAAAAAAATAAAAAAAATTAAATTATTTTATTTTATAAAAAATAAAAATATTATTCATATATAATTTTATAAAAATTTAATTAATTACACATATATATATATATATATAGATATAATAATTTGAAATTTCCTGTTTTACCCTTCTCTTGACACATTGTTACTTCATTAAGAGAGAGAGAATCCCCTCGTTGAGCTAATGAAATGTACATTAATTCACCTAAGGAAGGCTAGTAATTTATGCCCATGTCGAAACAGGGGAAGACTATAGCTAGGAGACTACGACAGCGAAGAAGGCGAAGTCGGAGGCGAGCGGTAAGACGAACAGGAAGAAGTGTTTGAGGAAACGTAGTTGTTGTTGTTATTGCCAGACGGATTGCGAATCATCAAAGGCACGATATCTTCGAGCAACCCTTGTGGGCTGAGTTGTTCTGCTTCTGCTGCAGATTCTTGTAGACTGTGGTCGTCGAACGTGCTTGGTGGAGCTTCGGACTTAAGAAAGCTTGATGGGTTTTGTTGCATACCATGTGTTTGTTGTTTGGTTTCTTGGGGATATGAAATGGTTTTTTTGTGCTTCTTCGTTGGTGGACTGGCTTGTTGGGGTTGACTAAGTAGAAAATATGGGTAAGCGAAGTGAAGGTGGAGCCCTTCGTATGTGATGATGAGTGTATCTGGGTCGTCGCAACATCTCTCCACTTGCTTCTTTGCGCTGCATCTTGGGTTTGTGCACTTGTAGTAGCTTCTGTTAGCGGCATAAAACAAATGATTATTCATTAATTGTGCTAAGGTATTACGATTAACAGAAGTAGCTACTAATTGAAGGTAGAAAATGACATTAAACATGGATGATTAAGAAATTAAGACATGTGCCAACTAGGTCTAAATTAATAGAAAGGAATGTTATTAGAACAGAACATGTCTACTTCCCAACCACAATGGTCGTTCTTAGAACTAGCTAGAAAGTCTGGCTAGTCTAGTCTAGTCTTATCTAAGACTACCTGTATTATTTCTTTGATTTTGGGTTTGAGAATAGCCACTCTGCCAGACTCTTGCTAGTTATAGGTCAGTAGGACTGCATTCAGTGAAGGACAGTCATCCGTTGAAAATAACGTGGAAAGAGAGAATGAGCTAACCCGTAAGCAAAAATGTCAACCCATATCGAAAATATTTACCGTGGATTGGGGCTGTTCTTGATAGATTTCTGCCCATATTTCCTCCATTTATATCCATCATCAGCCATGCCATTGCTGCAGCTCTTGATTTTCAGAGTGTACTTGTTCTCAATCTTGCTGAAACCTCCTCCTAATAATGAAATCCTGTAAAACAAGAAACATAGGGGCAGTCTAAGGATTATGAGATGAGATAAAACAGACATGCATCCAGACACAGAGAAAATAAACCTGGCTTGTGAAACTGCTTGGGAATTTTGGTCTTTTCCGGTTGTCACCAATAAAGCACTCTCGATATCGTCAATGGTTGGCCCTGAATGCACAGTGGAAGTGACCTTGTTCGTAGTCTGATCTTCATTCGAAGAACTGGAATTGGTTTCAATCGTCTCTTCTGGTAGCAAAAACAGTGGATTCTCATCATCCAGCAGCTCCCTCACAAGCTCATCTTCAAGCCAAGCATCCTTTTCTTTCTCCATTATCTTTGCCTTCTGATGACTAAACCGAACTCTGCATCGATAAGAACTTAAATTAGCTGTTAAAAAAGATGAGTAGCTTACGGGTGATGGAGATTTGGAGCTGATAAGGAGAGTATAATAAGGACGCAGAGAGAGTGGAGCAGATGAAGAGGAAGTAGTGACGTCTGTGCGTGTTCTCTCTTCACAATAAATTAAGAATAGTAGTACTTACTGTGCTATTGCCTATTAAGCTTATGTACAGGTTATCCTCTTTGACTTCTATCATTGTCAACGTTTACATGTTAGGTTAACAGTAACACTGGGGCACCACCATCATTACTTCTGATGTAGACCATGTCTTTCTGCTCTGCAACTGCATATCACGGTAATTTACTTATAATTCACATCATCTAGCATCTACATTCACACAGAAGAAACAGTTGTCAATTGTCAAATAATTTTAAACCATTATAGGGCAGTTTTTACAGTATCTATTATCTAACTTCTGCTGCATTGATCGAGTAGTCTTGTTTGGTGTTGATTTTGTCTGGTTACGTTGTTTTTGATAGGATTGTAGCATCAAAGGTGGACCAAATCTACCTGGTTTGTGACCCCATTTCAACTAAAGCTAGAGTCAACAACTAAAGAATGTATAAAATTATACCCATCAATTATTTTTTAAGCGTATGTCTGGGTGGCTACCTAACTACCTTAAGGCAGTTGAGCATGCATTGTTAGTTGAATGCAAGGGTATTTATTGAATGAATGTGTGAATATTTGATGTGGCTGCAGTTGTTGTATTAACTGTTACATAATAATTCGGCCATTAACAAATGCTGAATCAACCCAACTGCATTCTTGCTATGTTTTAGTTAAAAAGCTTCTCCAAATCAACAAAGCCTACGCGAAATCACCAACGTGTATTTGTAATCGTCTGATTATAGATGTTACAGTGAAAAGCATCTGCCGAATCATTTCTCTATCATCCGACATGCCAGAGAAAAGAAAGAGTTAAATTTCTGAGGGTGAGAATGGATCGAAAGACTGGTGAAATGCATGTGCACAAAGGGACAACAAAAATCTGGAGGCAACGAAGCATTGGGTGTTATAGAAATTTATCTTCATTTACAAGGTGTTGAGGGGTTGCTTCAAAGTGGGGGAAGTTTTGTCCGTAAGTGGGTTTGACTTGATGAATCCTAAGCCTGCGGTGGCCCTGAACGAGGATGAAGACAAAGGCTCGCCAGGGTTGACTGTCAGAGTGGGCTTAGGTATAGCACCAAGGTCCGTCGGCTAGTGGAAGATAAAGACCCAATTCGCAAGGACGTTTTCGTAAAGGTCAACCCTTCATTCAGTGGGGTTCTTTGCCTGTGATTACATGACGCGTGGGATGGTGTGGACCCATTCTCGGGTTGAGTTTCACGTGTGGAGAATGGAGCGGTTTGATGATCTGTCCCCCTCGAGGCGAGCCATAGAAATAGAAGACGATGAATCGCAGCTACGATCAGAGATTGTTTTCGTAGATACTAGTAAAGAAATGACGGTGCAAATGCAACCAACGCATCTCATACTATTAAACAATTTGATCAGGGCAACGTGGGACCCTATGTCGAGGAGAGAATGGATGATAGTTTTTAACGTAATTTGTCAAATTTACATAAAATTTTATATAAAAAAAATTATAAATTTAAAATAATAAATTATTAAAAAATAATATAAAATAATTTATAATTATATTGAGTTTACATTTAAAATTTTTAATAAAAATTTTATTTATGATATGATTAATTATTTAAATAATTAATTATAAATTTAAATTAGTATAAAATTTTTATTCCTTAACAATACGAGCTTCGGCTGCATTTCCAATAATGGGTGAGAGGGGTAATATATCTGGACGGGTTTGAAACGTAAAGAGCGGGTGCTGAATAGAAGTTGTCATTCATGAGCCCAACGGGGGCCCAAGAAAATAAGTCCGTCGCGATGCAACCCGATTTTTTTTTCCCGCGCAAACACCGACCGTTTGGCGCCGCCACTTTTGAACAACAATAAATTCATGGTCGAACACGGGCCATCCCTCCAACCACGTAGACAGAATCAACTCTCGCAAACCGCCACGTTCCCAAATCAGATTCGAGCCCAGCTGTAAGCGACCGCCACCACACGATCTTAAATCACGTCCAGCCCACCGCAAAATCTCAGTTCCCCATTTTCTCTCTCTCTCCCCCCAAATTTTCAAAATTTCAAAATTACGAATTCACTTCCTATATAAACTCGGGCCTCAGTTTACAGTTTTCCCCGCTCTTCAAGATCTCAACTTCCCAAATCTGCACCTTGTTTTCGCGTGATCGGACGGCTGAGAATGGAAGAAAACGAAGGGTGTACGACTCCGAAGCGCAGGGTCATCCCCGTGTCCTCCATTTGTCCTCCGCCTCCCAGGAAGAAATCCGTCAGCCCTAAAAAACGAGACCCACCCAAGAACGGTTATTTCCAGCCGCCTGATCTCGATGCTTTCTTCGCCATGCCCCTCAGGCGGGAAGCGTGTGCTTAGTTCTTATTTCTAATTTTGCCATCGTTCTCTTTTTCTTTCTTATTGTAAATATTCGTAGTGTTGTTAAGAGTAATCTTTAACTTAGACGATTCAAAGATTAATTCATTTCTCTTCTCTGCAATGCAATGCAATAGAACACGGATTTATCTGTTTCTGTGTTCTTTGTTTTCTGAAATTGTTGCGAGATTCCTTCGTTGCCAGCGAGGGCCGTGATTTTCCCACGGAAAGCCATTGGCTGTGCACAGCAGTCCCATGTCATGAAAAAAATTCAGGAAATACCCAGGCTTTAATCAGAAATGAACAGTAGAATCCATTGAAAACGCAAACACAAGCAATTTCAATTCAACTTCCAATCATTGATTCATTGTATAAACTTAAAAAGAGTGATTATCAAGGAAGATGATTTTATTATATTAATATAATTATATAATACCATTTTAAAAATAATTTAATTAATAAAAAAATATAAATATATAAAAATAATATGAAATTGTTCGTTTATAATTTTTTTTCTTTGTTTTTATTTTATTATTTTATTTAAAATTTGTTAAATATAAAATTCAAATTTAGAGTGTTTTCACAAATTATTTTTGAAAAAAAATACATATTAGCAAAATATTTTTGAATTTTGAGCAAAATTAAATTAAAAATAAATAAATATATAATTAATTTTAAATTTTATAGACTATATGATAATTATAATTTTAATTAATATTAAATAATTTTATTTTAAAAAAAATTTCTAATAAAATAATTTTATTATCACGTTAATATTATTGGTGTAACGAGATTATCAATGAGAAAAATAAATTAATTAATAAAGGATTAAAAAAATAATAAAATATTTTATTATTTAATTAATATAATTTAAAAAATTATAAATTTTTTATTATTTATTTACTCATTTAAAATAAATATATATTTCTTAAATATAAGTGATTCTCTCTTTGTCCAATCCACCAATAGCATATTATAATCATAGGTTTTGACCAATCAATTACATTAATTTCTCAAGCACTTGAAAGCAGTTGAAATGGTTTCATCAAAGCTTCTAAAAAACGATATTTGAACCCTCTGACATTCCATTTGCCTCCCGAGGACAACAACAACCGTCGTCGTCATCATCATCACGATGATGACGTGGCATCAATCAGATGGCAGATCGTTTTCTTGCAAGGAGCTGGTGCAAAGATAAATAAACGAATAAAAAATCCAACGGGTTGTCGTGTTTGAACGCATCGGTATGTGATTTGAATCTGGTTTCCCGTACTTTTACTCTGCTCAAATGGGATTGCAGCTAGTCTAATGGAAGACACAGCAAAATGATTAAAGGGAACTAAGAATGGACGTAAAGCTTGTAATAATAATAACAACGTTATTATTTTAACATTGATTTCCTTAATTTGAAAGATAAAAACAGTCTAGTGGATGGTTTAAAATGAGTCTACCGTCAAGTATTTGCAGCTACTACCACATCCTTTACTAAGATATACAGAGTCTTGTATTGCTTGAGATTTTGAAACTTGTAAGCAAATCTTCAGTAAATTCATGCAAAAGATACAAGTATTTACTAGTATTTTTGTTGAATATTATAAAGACTCTCTGTTCATAATTAATCTGTTTTCGTTTTATTTGAAAAGAATAATTAATCTATAAACATAGCCACTTTGGGGGGAGGGGGGCAATGAATTCATTTCTAAAGGTCATGAGAATCCATGAAAAGAGGGAACTTTTGCCCAAAAGGAGAAATAGTTTGATGGTTTGGATAGATTAGATGGGGGTTTTGCAGGCATCATAGTTACAAGGGTATCTTCATCGAAAGTTACTGCTTTGGAGAAAAAAGATTGACCTGAATTTGAGAAACGATGAAGGTAGTAAGGTATAAATCAGCAGTAGAAAGGTGAAAAATGACTAGCCATATCAGAAAAGAAAGGAGGTCATTCTTTGATTAGCCAACAAAAGATTTTGGGGGACAACACTTCAATTTTTGTCAAACCATAAGTGAAAGAAACTTGGTACAAACTGTAAAATTACTGTGTTTTCTACTACTTCTATTCTTCTTGTTCGTGTGTGCTTTCATAATTGTAAAGCACTCGAGCACAAAAGCACTTTTACATGTCTGCTTCTAAGTACTATCTATGCCCAATTTGAAATCCTACTTACCCATCGTCCTGTTTGTTACATGATTGAGTTCCCCGTTGGACAAATTGGTAATTGTAAACTGCTTAATTTGCTGTTGGTATTATATTTGTTCTGGTAATCAACATTTACTTAAGAGGGTTAGGGAACAATCATTACTTTATCAACACTCTAAAATTAAGCTCGACCAAAACAGAGCGAAACAGAGCACTTTAATGTGGATAAAGTCCATGGAATTAAGCTTCATTTTATGTATTGTGTTAATCCTGTTACCTAATCAAACCTTTATATTAACCCACATTGGGCATACTTGCTCTCTGCACTTACCAAACCAAAGAGAAACAGAGAGAGGGAAATAATGGGTGCTTCTCATCTTCCTTCTTCATTTGCTCCTTCTTCATTTGCTTCAATGGCGGTTCTGCTCTTTGGTTTTTGTTTTCTTTCTCTGTTTCCAAAGTTTTCTGCAGGTGTAACAAGGCATTATACATTCAATGTATGTTGTTACCACTTTGAGCAGCAGATTGTGTGCTTGTTTTCTCATTGTCTCATTATTTCTGCATGTTCTAACTTTTAGCTGTGTTCTTTAATGTAATTAAGATTAAATACCACAATGTGACAAGATTGTGTCACACAAGGAGCATTATCAGTGTCAATGGACAGTTCCCGGGGCCACAGCTGGTGGCACGGGAAGGCGATCGTGTCATCGTTAAAGTGGTTAATCATGTATCAAACAATGTCACCATTCATTGGTATGAATCTATCATGAAAATGCAAGTTAATTTCACTGTTACTCAATGTTACATGAGATTGTGCATGTGCTTGTTTTGTATGAGAATGCAGGCATGGTGTTAGGCAGCTTACAAGCGGTTGGGCAGATGGACCTGCTTATATAACCCAATGTCCCATACAAACTGGCCAATCATACACATACAATTTCACAATCACAGGACAGAGAGGAACACTATTTTGGCATGCTCATATTTCATGGCTAAGATCAACTCTGTATGGACCCATAATTATCCTCCCAAAACGCAATGAATCTTACCCATTTGGAAAACCCCATAAGGAAATCCCCATACTTTTTGGTAATAAGCAACAATTTTAGCTATTTAAACTTTGAAGTTTTGATATAAAAATGTTGAATCATATGCATTGATGATATATGGGTCACAGGAGAATGGTTCAATGTAGATCCAGAAGCTATTATTAGCCAGGCTCTTCAGACGGGAGCAGGACCAAATGTTTCAGATGCATACACCATCAATGGTCTTCCAGGGCCACTCTACAATTGTTCTTCTGAAGGTAAAAATCTCTGGTTATCAAGTCTTAACTCTTCCAGGGCCAATCTGTTACATAGTTTAGAGGGGTGCCGTTGGAATTCACTGGTAATTAAGGTGAAACAAGATTTTGGTATGTTTGATTTGGCCTAATTGCAGATACATACAAGCTTAAGGTGAAGCCAGGAAAAACCTATCTGCTGAGACTAGTCAACGCTGCACTCAACGACGAGCTCTTCTTCAGCATTGCCAATCACACCCTCACGGTGGTGGAAGGAGACGCCGTTTACATTAAACCTTTCGACACAGACAAGCTCCTCATCGCTCCAGGCCAAACCACAAACGTTCTTCTCAAAACCAAGCCTTATTTTCCCAATGCCACATTCTTCATGCAGGCTAGACCTTACTTCACTGGCATGGGCACATTCGACAACTCCACCACGGCCGGAATCCTCGAATACAAGCACCCATCAAATCTCTCAATATCATCCACAAAGCTTCCTCTTTATAAACCAACTCTTCCTCCGATAAATGCAACTGGCTTTGTCGCAAACTTTACCAGGAAATTTCGGGCCTTAGCCAGTGCTAAATACCCTGCCAATGTCCCGCAAAAAGTTGACAGGAAATTCTTCTTCACTGTTGGGCTTGGGTCGAATCCGTGTCCCAAAAACACCACTTGCCAAGGACCGAATGGAACCAAATTTGCAGCTTCGGTTAACAATGTGTCATTTGCATTACCTTCAACAGCTATTCTCCAAGCTCACTTCTTTGGACAAAATAACGGTGTCTACACTACAGATTTTCCTGTTAATCCACCAAATCCGTTTAATTATACGGGGACGCCACCGAATAATACTAATGCGAGCAACGGCACGCGGACGGTGGTGTTGGCTTTCAATACAAGCGTGGAGCTGGTGATGCAGGACACTAGCATTCTTGGTGCTGAGAGCCACCCTCTTCATCTGCACGGATTCAATTTCTTCGTCGTTGGACTAGGTTTTGGAAACTATGATCCTAACAAAGACCCAAAAAGCTTCAATTTGGTGGACCCCATGGAGAGGAATACGGTCGGTGTTCCTGCCGGCGGTTGGGTCGCCATTCGCTTCTTCGCAGATAACCCAGGTACAAAATTGCAGCAAATACGTATACAATATCATGTTATTGAAAGGTTAACTGTTAGTGATGACCAATTTTGTGTTGCTTTGTACGTGAAGGAGTGTGGTTTATGCATTGTCATCTGGATGTACACACAAGCTGGGGACTGAGGATGGCATGGATAGTTTCCGATGGGCCACAACCAAATCAGAAGCTACCACCCCCACCATCTGATCTTCCTGAGTGTTGATTTTGACTGACCTATATGGGTCCGGATTGCCATTTTGCTTTCGAGTGCTCTTCTATCATCTTCCCTTTTTTTTGACTTAAATAATTGTTCTTAATATTCTTTCGGGTTTTGGTGTGTCTGACTCTCAGGAAAGAAAGGAAAACATTTGATTTGATTTGATTGTATTGGTTGATTGGGGAGACTAAACAGCAGTTCAGGAGTGCATGTCACATGGATTCATCTTGCATATTACAGCAATCAACCCAGCGAAATTGGCTTCTTCCCATATTGTTTTTCTTCCTAGTAATCGTGTCACTTTGTTTGAGCTACATTCACGTCAAACCCAGAATGGGTAAAAAGTTGCTCGTGTCATAGCCTGAGTGGTGAGTGGTAGCAATTCCTACTGTATTTGTTACGAAATTCAAGCAAATACGCCAATCAAAACCAAAATACCACTAGATTTCACGTAAAAATTCTCTAAAAAAACTCAGCAGAAAGTCATTAAAACAAAAGAAAAAGAATAGTTATAATAATCTGTCCTATACACCTAAAATATAGTAAAATTTTAATGGCTGGGAATCGAGTCAAACTAACATGGTATTAGACTTGGGCTAAGTTCATACTGTGCAACAAATATAAATTTATACAATATGGCAAATGGGTCAAACCTGCAGTTACTTCTGCATCCCCTTACATACCGTCCCAGTTACTAACATCGAAACCACAAAAACAATGTTGATCCTGAACATCTCTAACCGGAGGATATCACTGCTGAGTAGTGGTGGTGCAGATTATTTTCTGTCCAACAGTACGCACGAAAGCAAGCAACTGAGTGATTCATAATATCAAATACAGGAATAACAAGAATAATCCAAGAATGTGCATAAAACTGTTAATCAACTCATCAATACAACTGTCTCAAAATAAATGAAAATATGCATCAATTGAATCGAAAGGTCATCAGCAACAGACAAACATTGAGCATAACTCATAAAATTGCACTTGAAACTAGGTTTCCGTTTCATAACTAACAAACCTTTGCACCAGGATGATACAAAAGGCAATAAGAGAGAAACCTTGTTCATCTGGTAAATACTGTATTTTGAGAATTATAGAATGTACATTTGCAGTGACAACTCTCAGAAAAATATAAATAATAGAAACATGACAAATCAGAGAATTACATACCGCATTGATCTTCTGTCTACACAGATAATGAACTAAATCAAAAACATATGCAAACAAGATTAAGTTGGCTAAAATGGGTAAAGCTAGACAAAATCGTGTCATATTTTTTTGGGATAAACAGAAACAAGCAATTCTCACATATTAACTTCATAATGTGAGTCAAACACAAGAAGTAGCTGGAAAGCATGTGTACATTTTAGAAGTTCATGTCCTATTGCACACTGCTACAGCATAAACGTGGAGAAGTAATGCTCATATTCTTGGTCAATAGTTGGTCACTGCTTGCCTTGTTGTGTTTCTGCATTCAAACAAACCCCAATCGTTAAATGAACTAAAAGAGATGATAGGAAGGTAATAGGATTCTTAGACCTCCAATTCTACTGCCTAATCACAAGTGGCATAGCCATTGCTTTTTGCTGTCCTCATGCAATAAGTTTCCTTGTCAAACAAAATTATCTTGGTTAATGCTCCATCTTTTAGATGAAAGCACATAATGATGTGGATTCTCCACATTGGACTTTTGAATTTCTTCAATTTCCTTCTTTGCAATCTGTTCTGTGTTTTCATGATCATATCCTGAGCAAAGGTATTCTGCATGGCTTCTGAATTCAATTAAGTGCTCATCAAGATTCTCAGCCATGGATCATTTGCCAACTTGAGGGGAAAAATGATGCTCTTCACCCACAAAAGTAAACTGCTCTTTATGTGAATCTCCTTCTGCTACTGCTGCACTAACCACAGGGTAGCATTGATCCTTGAAACTGCTGGAGCCCCAATTGATAGAAGACAAGGAAGGCCTATCATATGGCCACAATTTTCCATTCTCTATCTGAAATTAAGATTCACCACGCACAGATGCAGAAGAATTGGAAACTTCTATGAAGTTATTGCTATGTCTTGCTGATTGATTTTCAGATCCATCATTGGTGGCCCCTCCCTTGATAATATTTGTAAGTAAGTCCTCTGCTTCTGGATTTTCATCCAACATAGAGGGCAATTTGAATGGAAAGATTCCATCTGAGCATTTAAGCTTTGACATAGGCAAGCCCAGCCGCACAGCCTGCAACTTTCTTTTCTTGTTCCAGTCAATAATAGCAGTCCTCCACATTTCATTGATGTGGTGTGGAAGCTGAAATTACTGATAGAAAAGGTTTGAAATCTATTTCTAGTGGGAATTGCATTGTGCAACATATAGCTTAACAAGAGATGTTTTAACTTCAGATTCAATGTATTGTAGTTGAATAAAAGTTGTTTGTTAATAGCTACTTGTCTTATACCGTCCCAGCAAGGCATGAATATGCACAATTTCAAACACAAGGAGATCGCAAGAGGGAGTATTTTGGGCTTCAAACATGAGGCAATAGAATTCAAGTCAGTTAATTCCAATTTATTCCAGCAAGACTTCCATTGCCAACCCAAAATTTTTTTAAGCAAAGGAGGAAAATAATCACAACAGAATGGTTAAAACAAATTCAACTGCAAACGGATTGAATTCCTCTTTTTCTTAAGCTTCCAAAAAATATGCTAACAAATCAAACAAATCTACCAAAACGAGAGAATAGACTATTTTCTTAAACACTTGCAAGTACAATATCACAAATACCATGCATTTGTAAACAGTTTCCTAAAAGGACAAACATTAGGCACTGATGTCATATCAGACAAGCATATAGGCGGCTCTTCCCGAAAAAACCCGAACAAGAATTTTCATCCTACAAAAAATTAATTGTATTATAAAGGTAGCTGTTGATAGGTGAATCCAGCACAGAGATCGGATAACTTATTCATAAAATCATACTTCAATCATGTCCATCAAGTGTACTTCCTATTGGCACATATATTCCAGTGCTACAAAACAAGGCTGCATCCTATTCCATCTTAGCTGATTTCTGATGATTTTCCTGACAGTTTCAATTTCAAACAGAGTGGCAAATAGCATAAAAAACAATCCATCAAAACAAGACTGCATCCCATTCCATCTTACCTGATGATTTTACAGACAGTTCCAAGTTCAAACATGGTGGCAATAGCATTAAATCAAAAGATTCCATTTTGATGATAATAATTACTTGACAGAACAAAGATTGAGCATTAAAGTTCATGAAACATGGATTAAACTGCAAAGAAACTAGCAACGTGCAGTAAAAACCTGCTACTGTCAGGCGGGTTGACGGCATCCACTTCCATTTCAGGCAGAGAGAACTATCGAAACCCAGAAGATTAAAAGGCAGATTCAGTCGCTTGCTTTACATCTGGCTGCAAGTTAAAAGCTCCTTTCAGGAGCGTGTGAAACACGGGCCAGTATTATTAAGAAACGCCGATCTTGTCCTCGTTTTAGATATAATAACGCGAGTAATTTGGTCACTCGGATAAAACCAACGATGCCACGTCAGTGAATCCCAGTTAGCACATTGGTGGCCCCACTTTAAATGATATGTTTTATTTTGTTCAAAATTACACAAACTCCCTCGTGTTCATCCAAATAACCCCATTAGCCCCTTACCTTGACTGATTTTTCAGGCTTTTCAATCTTCGTCGAGAAAACCGCGTGGAACTAATTGGCAATAGACATACGCAATCTTTTACTGAACTCCGACCAGAATCGTTATAAGAATAACAATATCCAAGCTGGTTCACTGAAAGAAACAAGTAAATGGATGAGCTCGGAAAAATAATTTGGAAAACTGAAGTTAGCACAAGCTCTGTTTCCCTGAAAATATAGGGATTACAACTCTGAAGTAACATTCAGAACGGCTTGTTTTCAGAGACTTTCGTCCGTACTTTTACATCATTTTCATTGTTCAGCTGGGATTTCGATTCCTCTCCTTGTACATCGTGCCTTAAGTCTGCAAGCTCTACACTCTGGGAAACAAAAACAAAAGAAAAGAAAAAAAAAGAACCGACCGGCCGAATTCTGTCAGCTTCGAGCTGCTATGTGCTTTAGCAGTTGAGAAACTCGTCTGACACAAAGCCCTCCCTCTCAACCTCAGCTAACTAGCAACCAACAGCTTTGAAACTCCCAGGCTCGCATTATTGCAGGAAAGTGAAGCATTAGGCTCCGAACAGACCACATGCTAACCACACTTCAGAAGCAGCTGCTGGGCGCTGTCAGACAATCAGCTTTCACCCATCAGTTGAGGGTTAAAATGTTATTTCCAATAGGATGGCATGACCAAGCAAATTCAGAAAATCTATTTTGACATTGATGCAGCAGCAGTGTTATGATAGCTTGCACGGAAGTGGAGACCAGAGCCGATGTGTCTTGATGTGGGGCACACCCAGCTGAAGATATTTGGACCAAGAGCCTGAAGAAGTCATAAAAACCAGTTCACAAAGATAAACTGGAGTGCATAAATCACAATAGATGCATATGCATATATTAAGATTCAAATCCAGATTGGAACTATATCAGAAGGACAAATGTTCCAACAGCAAGTTTGACCCTCTCATCATCTCTATGCCTCAGGAATATTTAACTTCTCGAACTACAAGAAGAGAGAGGGAGAGAGAGAGAGAGAGAAGAGAGGACATGGAGAAAGAAGAAGTTTCCAACTATAACCGTGTCCAGGCAAGCCAATCTCAAGGCATATTGGACTGACATCCAGGCAGAGTGGCCAGCTACATGGCCCTGCCACAGCTTGACAAAACAGCAACCAACTCATCCAGGCAAGTTAACACGCTCAAACCACATTGACTGCTACTTTATGTAATCAGCCTGATGTTAAGTAACAATTAGGTAGAATTCAGCAATATCAACCAAAAAGAAATCACAGCACAACATAAATTTAGTTCATCCCACTAACCTCAATAATATTGAAGGTTATTAACCAAAAACATGAAATGTAGTAAATCTAAACTTTCAAGAAAGCATGGCAGTTTTGCACCTGTATGTGCACAAATATAGAAGGATTTCCAATGCACTAAAATCAAAGTTGTGAAGGTGCTCAGGCACTTACTGTTGTCAGATTTTCATAGACACCCAGATCATATGGATGCTTATAGACAGTCCCAGCTTTCTCTGCAAGCCACAAAGCTCTTACTCCTTCGTGGTACTGAAAGAAATATAAGATTAAGATAAACAAAAAAAGATGTTCTAAAAAAGCCAGTCAAAATTCTAAAATTATTACGAGCCAAAGTAGATACATATTCTAATAACCTCTATTGTCGTTTTGTTCTGCAAAATGAGATAGATATGCCAACCTAGAAGAACACCCAGTGCCACACTTAAGGGGACTTGCAACAGTCCAGAAATGAGCTGAAAAGTATACATGATAAGCAAAATTACTAACATGCTCAGTTCTAACTCAAACCAAACAGTCATTGACATTACATAAACCCTGAAAGATCCTCCACTTTGCTGCTCATCGTCAAGATCATCATTAGTTAAACTACCCACAAGCAATACCTGAAATAAGTGGACAAAAAAAAATCATCTTATTTCAAATTTTCTCCATGTGAAAGAATACAATGGAAGTGCAAAATACAAGTAAAAAGGTTGCAATTCCATAAAAATAGAGGAAACAACAAGCCAGAAAGTGAAATACATGCTGTGAGAGCATAAGAAAAAGCATTATAAGAACTAAAATGGTAAACATTCAAATTGTGTAATTATAAATGAACTTTGACGTACCAGGGAGTAGATGCATGCAACCACAGCATACAAAACAAAGATAAAGAAGACCTTATAGTTTGCATGGCCGACGCAATTACTTATCCAAATGCAGTGGTGATCCTTACAATCAAGAGACATTACTTTAACAAATTATCCAGAAAATTTGAGATAAAAGGCATAAATGATAACATAGGTCATGCATACCATTCGCAAGACACATCTTTTGCAAACACGGCAATGATGTGCACGGGGAGGTTTATAGTGAGAACACTTTTGGCAATACCTCAAGTCTCCTCCCTGCAAAAAGATTTCAAGGATAGCCGGGATGGGTGAGCCAGAGGTTAAGCTCTTGATGGATAGAAAATAGCACATATCAACATTTTATTTAAAAACTTCAGATATCGAATTTCCTTTAATCCCAAATGATTAATTCTATCAGTTGATCACAATATTCATTCTCGTTCATAACAATGTTATGGGAAGATTCCTCGTGCCACTTCATGGTTCTGTTTGCACAGCATACAGAAAAAGTTTCAATATGTTTTGATTCTAAGATTTCATTTAACTAATATCAAAGTGAGGATTCGTAATAGCATGGAGGTTATTTATTTGTATTATAATTGTAATAAGCATGGAATTTGTTTTGAAGGTTAATAATGTTCATGGCAGATTCAATGGAGAAAACACAAAGACAAACTTCAGTAACCACAACTTTCATTCCTTTCTTTTCATTAACAATTCAAAATCTCACAAATGGTATTGGAATAGACTATGTCAATAAAGGATCTAGGCATTATACATGCCACTGACTCAGCTAGTCAATGTAACCAAACCTGTAGATTCAAGGTTCAGATATGCTAGTAAATGAAATATGATGTTTCAGATATGAATAATTAATATTGAACACGTATCTCTTAAATGAGAAGGGTAGCAGCCCGCATACTATCTGAAAAATTAATATTGAGCATATGGCTCTTAAATGACAAGTGTAGCAGCCCACATACTGGCAGCAACAGAATTTGTGAAAGTAAAATGATTTCCCAAACATTTCAACATTTCCTTGACATTGACGCATTTAACTAAGTCAATATAGCGAGAAAGGGAAGAGTTAAAACTTAATTAACATGTAGACATGACCTTCATCAGCACTAGCACTTTGTGAAGTATTAACTCCTCTGCATATGCAAATCCAAGAGAAACTGAATGGAGATGACAAAAACTAGATTCAATTAACTGACAGCTGATAATAATTGACTTGCTGGTGAATTAGCATTTTGGATTTGTTTTTTTCTTTCAAATGTTAATATTTGCATAGGATATCACACATGGGGGGAATAACCTCAATTCATTTGTTTTAATCTATCCATTTTTCAAGTAAGGAAATGACAATAGTGACACCACACAAAGATGATCCTAAGACCGCGAAATTGCCAGTAAAATTATTGTATGTTAGAATACCATCCATTACATCATATTGATAATGCCATAAAGCATAATATAGTTTGATACTGAAGACAAAATAATGAACTTTGTTCTCTAAACATGTAAACAAAACAAAATTCTCACATAAATACGATGCATTCTTGGCATTGCTTCATGGGTTCAGTTATGACGGCTATGAATTTCTCTCGACTATTTAATTACTACATCCTCGCTAAAATACAGCAGATTAAAAACATACTTTCATCATATATTGAAATGTTCAAAGTAAGAAAAATAATTATTGTTTCAGCTAAAAATCTTCATGAATAACAACTCAACCAAGTAATCCAATATCCTCATTTCCAAACAAATCCTAAACTTGCTTGTCACCCATCTCTCAGAATCCTGTAAATTATATAAAAAATTACAGAAACAAGACAATATCATGCTTTAAACGTGTTCAGCCGAATCTCAAGTGCAATATCTTCTTCTATCTCTCACCTCAGATCAGCCGTAATAAAAGCAATTATCACAGTAAAACAAGTAATTACTCAATAAAATCATAAAAATTTGCAAGCAAAAATACCGTATCATTACAAGTCCAATAAAGAACATTATTTAAACACAAGTAATCGAAACAGAATCACAGACAACAGACACAAAATTTTAATCAATAATAACATAATATTCATGTAAGATGCAAATTTATATGGAAATATTGGCGCACCTTGCGCTTGATCTCGTGCATAGGGTTTTGGTCATCTTCAATTTCGGGCATGTAATCGGAGGGCACTCGGCCCGGATCCCTGGAGATAGCGACAGCGTAGTTGAATACACACAAGAGAGTCACACCGGTAAAAACAACGGTGTTCATCAAACCAGGAGAGGACATGAGACCGAACCAACGGTCAATGAAAACAAAGACGGTGGAGAAGTAAATGTAACAGATGGCTAAAACGACGACGGTGACGGGCAAAGAGAAAGTGAATCGCTGCGTCATCGTATCGGCACGAGAGAGTAAGTTGACGGAGGCACCGACGTTATGAAACGACGGCGTCCCCGTGCGTTTTCTCGTTTATGAGGAGAAATGGCAGGAGTTTCCAGGTTGTTGACGGGTCTACATTTCTAGATGGGGCAGTCGGGTGACGTTAGTTGGAAGTTTTACTTGGAGGGACTTCAAGTTTTCCGAATTTACAAAATATCCCAATTTAAAATGAAAATATAATTTCTGAGTATTAAGAGTGCATGATGGATGAGAAATTATTGAAATAAATTGTACAAAATTAAAGAGTTTTTGATTTTTTAATTATGAAATTAATACATTTTTAATTAAAAATAAATAAAAATCAAATTAAAGTAACTAAAATTGATTAATTTGTAACAAATAAATAATAATAAAATGATAAAAAATAATAAAATAATTTTTTTATAAATATTATTAAACTTATTTTTAAGAAAATTAATTATTATATATTTTTTAATTAAATTGAATTTTATAATTACATTAATTCAAATAAATTAGAATATTCTATTAATTTACAATAATTAAAATTAAATTTAACATGTATAATTAATATATATATATATATATATATATAATATAATCTAATCGTTTATTTTATAAAAATTTTATTCAATAATTTTTAAATAATGCAAATTATATTATAATATATTAAACATAACACACATTTATTTTTTTAAAAATTTTTTATATTAATCGTTTTAAATTTTACGTTTGTGTTTTAAATTTTTCGTTTTTATATTAAAAATATAAAACAAAAAATATATTTCTTAACAAAAATTAGAGTTACAATCAATATAAACTACATAACTTTTGAGGATCAAGAAGTTAAAGCTTCATAGTCTAATCCTTCCCTTCCATTATCATTTCTATTGATGCTCAAAGAGTTCAATAATCCAAATGTTGGGTGGTCATAAGACCCATAAAAAGGTGGAAATGTGTGCAAATTGTTTATTACTTTTTAGAATGTGTGTGGTTTGTTTTTTCTTTATTTGATCTTCTTTGCCTTTTTGAGCTTTGTGATTTAAGGAATGCTTAATTGCCAAGTCTCTCTATTTGCTATTTTAATGATTCCTTCAATTATGTGCAACAATACATTCAAAATCTTTAATTTTTATATTAATTTATTTTAAATTTTAGATTTTTTTGTATTTAAATTTTAAATTTTGCGTTAAAAATCTAAATTAAGTTATCAAAAAAACGAGATAATGTCTAAATAAAAATAAAAATAAAAATTTTCATTGATTCAATTAATAGTTGAATGTAGTAATTTTACAAGTGTATACTACTCAATATCCCATCCACCTTCTTCAATGGAAGTGGGAACAAAATTAGGGAAACGATAGGGTACCCTTTTGGCCATAGAATGGAAAGGAAAGAATAAGAAGAAGGTAGAAGGATCTAGGTGCAAAAATGTAGAAAATTTAACATTTTGGAAGATCAGACGGTGGAGGTGGCAACTTTTGCTTTGGCAATTTTCCATCGTTGACAAGCCATGCCATCTTCAAGCCCCAGCTTGTGTGTACTTCCAAATGGCAATGCATGAACCAAACACCTGCTCATGATTCATCAACAACAAATCAGATGACGCATCAAATTGGATTGACCCTCCAGAAAACAGGATGATACTATTGTGGTTTTGATCACAACGTTGTAACCAGTCAATAACTGGCAAGATATGGTAGTCATGATTAAGGACGATAATCAACGAACCTGGATTGTCTGCGAGAAAGCGAATGGCCACCCACCCGCCAGACGGCACGCCCACCGTATTCCTCTCAGCAGGGTCGACGAGGTTGAACTTGGCAGGATCTTTGTTGGGGTTAAAGTTTCCAAAACCTTGGCCAACCACGAAGAAGTTAAAGCCGTGAAGGTGAAGGGGATGGCTCTCTGCACCGATGATGCTGGTGTCCTGCATCACTAGCTCCACGCTCGTATTAAATGGCAGCGCCACAACTTTTGTGCCACTGTTTACCATAGTGTTTTTGGGCGGTGTGCCGGTGTAATTGAATTTGAATGGTGGGTTGGCAGGAAAATCAGTTTTGTAAACGCCATTAGATTTGTTAAAAAAGTGAGCTTGGAGTAGAGCTGTGCTTGGCTGCACGAAAGACACATTGTTAACGGTAGCTGCCAGCTTGGTATTGTTGGGTCCTTGGCATGTTTGATTTGCCGGACATGGGTTTAACCCTAACCCTACCGTGAAGAAGAAGCGTCTGTCAACTTTCTTGGGGACATTAGCTGGGAATTTGGCTGTGGCCAAGCTACGGAGTTTCTGACTAAATTTCATGGCAAAGTTTGTGTCATTAAACTTTGGCAATGCTGGTTTTAGGAGAGGGAGTTTCTTGTTTTTGGTCTTGGTGACAGAAGAAGGTTGCTCGTATTCGAGAATGCCGGTTGTTGTGGTGTTGTCGAAGGCCGCCGGACCAGTGGCATAAGGCCTGGCAGCAATGAGGAACGTAGCACCGGGGGCTTTAGATTTGGCCTTGAGAAGGACATTAGTGGTTTGTCCTGGGCTGATGAGTACAACCGTAGTTTTTATGGGTTTCACATAGACTGCATCGGTTTCGACTAGGGTTAAAGTGTGGTTGGCGATACTGAAGAAAAGCTCATTGTTTAGTACAGCATTGACCAGACGGAGGAGATAAGTTTTTCCTGGCTTCACCTTGAGCTTGAATGTGTCTGCATATGAAATGTAGGTAGTTCCATGTTTTAGGGTTCCAGGAATGTTTCAATACCAAAAGTGGCCTTGAACTGAAGCAGTAATTGTTCATACCTTTGGCTGAGCAGTTATACGAGGGTCCTGGGAGACCATTAATGGTGAAAGCATCAGAAATATTTGGTGCTCCACCTGTTTGCAGAGCTTGGTTGATCATCGTTTCAGTGTCCATTTTCCACCATTCTCCTACGATTCGAGCCAAGACTCACAAACATTAAAATGCAAAATATGGGCAGAAATGAAAAATACTTTCAATTATATAAAGCAATTAGAACGAGTACTATAAATATACCAAAAACTATAGGAACTTCTTTAAAGGGTTGGGGAAATGGATAAGAGGCATGCCGCTTGGGGAGGATGACAATTGGTCCGTAGAGAGTTGATCTAAGCCACGAAATGTGAGCGTGCCAAAACAATGTCCCTCTTTGGCCAGTAACTGTGAAGTTGTACACATAGGATTGTCCTGTTTGAATTGGGCACTGTGTGATATATGCAGGTCCATCTGCCCATCCACTTCTTAGCTGCCGGATACCATGCCTGTTTTCCCAAGTCCAATAATTACTGATAAAATTTCGGAAAGAACAAAATCAACGGAAGGCAAAGAGGGAAGATCAGTTTTCTTACCAATGAAGAGTGATGTTGTACTTGACATGGTTAACCACCTTGATCACGAGGCGATCACCTTCCCTGGCTATTATTCGAGGTCCCGGAAATTGCCCATTGACAGTCACGGTGCTTTTTGTTTGACACAATCTTGTAACATTTTGCATCTTAATCTGATACAGAGATCAATAACAAAGATGAACAAGTCAAGCAATGAGACAAAAAATGTCAAGGTTAAAATGGTACATACAGCAATAAACATACATTAAACTTGTAGTGCCTGGTAATGCCAGCATGCTTTGCCACAGCCAGTTCTGGCAAAATCCTCATAGCAAACATGAATACAAGAAACATGGCTCTCATAAAGGAGGAAGGAAGAAGAAAGCTAGGACCCATTTGGACTTGTTAAGCTTCTTGCTGATTCTGTTGATTAAGAAACTGATAGCGGGAGGCAAAGGAGAGTCGTAAGCTGAATGACACACAGATGATTGGATGGAGAGAAAGAGAGCAAGAGGATGTGTTTATATAGCAATAAACATCAAGTGAGTTTGTTGATTAGGTGAATGAAGAATTGGGATCATCTTGCAGGCAGCTAATGGCTTCAGCAACCAATTGCAAATTTGGTTCGACTAGCTGCTGGTCATGCATTGCTTTAGAGTGTCATCCAAGCCGGATAATGTAATGTTAAATCATTTTTTTAACGGTATTTCTTCAACTCTCTAAACTATTCTTGATGCTCGAATTCAATCAACTTGATTGTGATTAACAAAAACAATGGCATCGGGTCACTTTCAGTCAAGTTGGTTCATCTAGTTTTCAATTTATTATTACTGTTGATGGGGCAATTTGGTGCAATGAAATGAGGGGTAGCAACATTCAAGTCCTTAAATTCCATATTTTCTTCAATTGAAAACATAGATTTTGCATTTCATTATCAAATTATCATTATAATATTAATTTTTAACTATGCAAGAATGTAAAATTTACTTGATAAAAATCTTTTTAGTTATCTTAATTATATCCATGATGTTAGTACTCTCAAATGAAATGAGAGTAACATGGATTAATTGATTGATTGAGAGGGAAATGAAGTAACCTGATTTAGTACAATTTAATTAGTGATGGGAAGGGATTGAGTTGTGAGTAATTAGGGTAAATTATGTGGAGGGTTCGGTTGCTTCAATCGATTTCTCCTACCGTTGATGCTTGATAATCAAGCCACAAAGAGGAAAGGGAGTTGCCCCATCTCTGTTAGCTGTTGTGGGTTGTTCTAATCTTAACCAGCTGTAACAGATTTTGATGTTAACCTTTGTTCTTCCTTATTCATTGGACAAAACCATACTTTTAGTGTTAATCGTGCAACAGCTACAACGTTTTCAACCTTTTGTTGTTTCTTTCAGCTGCTTTTAGCTTACTTAACATTGCTATCTGTTGTTGAGTAGATTGCAAAGCATATATCTATGGGTAGATGTTCTAGTTAGCCTGATACAGGTCAATAACTAGAAGAACAAATAGAGAAATCTCTATGATGATAAAAAAGAAATTAATCTTCTCTTTAATACCATTTATTAACTAGAAAACCGTGTATATTAATCTCAGAATAAATTTTAAACGGCACAATCTTATCAATTATTAATAAAAAAAATTTATTAATTGGTTATAAATTAAAAAAATCAAGAAAAATTTCACATAAATTATATACAAAAATACTTTAATAGTAAAAATTTTCTTAATTTGTAACTAATTAATAAAATTTTCTCTTTTATATGATCTTATTATATTAGTATAACTGACGTGATAAAACTATTTTATTTATTTATTTTTAAATTTAATAAAGATTAAACCATTCATAAAATAAAAATTTCTCAATTTTAGTAAAATTTTATTAAAAATCAAATTGTATCAATTTGATTTGGGAACGTGCCCCTATCATAACTTTTGGGCCTAAAATTATGAATTCCTCTTATTTTGTAAAATAGTCAAGTGCCCCGTTGTTATTTCTATGAATTTTAAAAAATTACGTTATTAATATCTCAAGACACCTTTTAATTTAATTTTTTAAATTAAAATTATGTTTACTATTTAACAGTTTTTTCTAAAAAAAAATGGTATTTATTATATAATAGAAATTAGATATGATATTTTCTTTGACTAAGTCTACACTTTTTTTAAAAAAAAATAAATTTTATTTTGGAGTCTTAGGATATTGGATCAAAAATTTTATTTTTATTTTTATTTTATATTTCAATAATAATTTTGAAAATAATTTAGATCGTGAAATATTGGACCAAAAATCGGGAATTTATAAACTTATTGTTTTATTACTCGAAGTCAAAATACAAAATACCTAAAAAATAAGAAAAATATTCAAAAATTAAGAGATATCGAGACTTATCCCGTTTCATAAACTAATATCAAATTTATGTAGTATAATTTATATTTATGATTACACTTAATTTGAATTTCTTCCTATTTACTTATCTTATGGAGAGTTTGCAAGTAATGAAAAAAAATGCAATTGTCATTATTAAAATGAAAAGACAAAACAAATACACGAGAACACAAAAGGGGCCCTGACCCAAAGCTGCGAAGGGCAAATAAGTTACGCTTTGGAAAAAAAAGATTCGCGAGTGACTGACAAAAATGAATCAACACTTGGGAAGATCTGCCGGCGGAGGAGGCAGCTTCTGATTTGGAAGATTTCCGTCTAACACAATCCAAGCCATTCTCAAACCCCAGCTGATATGCACTTCAAAATGGCAATGCATGAACCATACCCCTGTGAAAGTAACATGAAAGTTAATATAATCAATTGTGTGACGTGTTAGATCGTGTTGTACACGCTTGGTCGTTAATTACTTCACCTGGGTTATCTGCTCGGAACCGAATGGCAACCCAACCACCGGACGGCACGCCAATGGTGTTTCGCTCAACAGGGTCGACGAGATTGAAGTTTGCAGGGTCTTTGTTAGGATCATAGTTTCCAAAACCTTGCCCAACAACGAAGAAATTGAAGCCATGCAAATGGAGAGGGTGACTCTCAGCGCCAAGAATGCTTGTGTCCTGCATGACTAGCTCAACACTGCTGTTAAACGGAAGAACCACGACTTTTGTTCCGTTCATCACGTTTGTATTGTTAGGCGGCGTGCCCGTGTAGTTATATTTCATTAACGGAGTTGTTGGAAAATCTGTGGTGTAAATGCCGTTTTGTCCGAAGAAGTGAGCTTGGAGAAGAGCAGTGGATGGAAGAATAAAGGAAATGTTGTTCACTGATGCTGCAAACTTGGTTCTGTTATTTGGTCCTTGGCAGATTTGGTTTTTGGGACAAGGGTTTGATCCTAGACCTACCGTGAAGAAGAAGCGTTTTTCTACATTCTGGGGTACGTTGGCCGGGTATTGAGCATTTGCTAAGCTACGAAGTCTCCTCGAGTAATTGAAAGCAAAGGCAGTGTCATTAAGAGCAGGTAGTGTTGGTTTGAACAGCGGTAATTTCTTTATTGAGATTGAAGAATGGGAAAAATTGGAGGGTTGTTCATATTCAAGGATACCAGCAACAGTGGAGTTGTCAAATGTGCCTTGGCCAGTTGCATATGGTCTGGCAGACATAAGGAAAGTTGCATTTGGGTAAAAGGGTTTGGTTTTCAGCAGAATATTTGTCGTCTGTCCTGGAGTTATCAGAAGTTTATCAGTCTCCAATGGTTTAATGTAAATGGCGTCTACTTCAACAACCGTAACTGTGTGGTTTGCAATACTGAAGAAGAGTTCATCGTTGAGTGCAGCGTTGATCAATCGCAGGAGGTAAGTTTTTCCAGGCTTCACCTTTAGCTTGAATGTATCTGTAACCAAAGATACGATGACATTCACGTAATATACTCAAGAGATTGTACGTAACTAAGCTGCTACAAAAACAAGTGACTTGTACCTTTGGCTGAGCAATTATACAAGGGGCCTGTGAGTCCATTGAAGGTATAAGCATCAGAAACATTCGGACCTGCACCTGTTCGGAGAGATTGGTTGATAATTGCTTCAGTATCAGCATTGAACCACTCTCCTGCAATTTCACCATCGCAGTTTAATCTGTCAGTAAATTTCAAACCAAAGAGAAGCAAAACAAAAGTAAAATTCTTAATTATTTACCGAATATGACAGGAACTTCTTTGTACGGTCTGGGAAATGGATAAGGCACGCCACGTTTTGGAAGAATGACAATGGGACCATAAACGGTAGCTCTTAACCATGAAATATGGCCGTGCCAAAATAGAGTTCCTCTTTGTCCAGTAATTGTAAAATTGTATGCATAACTCTGGCCAGTTTGGATGGGGCACTGAGTTATGTATGCAGGACCATCAGCCCACCCACTTTGTAGCTGCCGAATCCCATGCCTAGACCAATAAACAATTCACAGAAACAATCATTGATAGGATTTAATTTTAAAAAAACCCGTGCAATAACGTTATGTTGAGAAATTATTTGGTTTTAATACCAATGAATGGAGATGTTATTTGCAACATGGTTAACAACTTTGATAATGACACTATCTCCCTCTCGAGCAATAATTTTAGGCCCTGGAAACTGCCCGTTTACTGTGACTATGCTTTTGGTATGGCATAGTCTTGTCACATTCTGCAACTTAATCTGCAAAGGCAATACACCAAAACCGTTAAAGAGATTGAAATATTTCCAAAAGAGTGAAACTAACCTTAGGATTTCATGCAAATGCTATATGAGATATGTCACTTACATCGAACTTGTAGTGCCTGGTAATGCTGGCTACAGCAAACCCAGGAAGGAGACAGCATGTTGTCAATGAGAGTAGAAGAACGAGGCAAAAAGGAACAGAAGCAGCCATTTTCAGCAAGCTAGCTCTGAATTTGGACAACTTACAGCTCTTGAGAATGTTTATATATGTATATATGGAGATAAGGAGAGGATGTTTGGTCGATTAGGTAATGAATTAGACAATCGAATTTTTGCGAGTGTTAAAGGCTTGCAGGTGTTTTGAAAAGACAAGTTATAGTTTGAACAACTTTAGAGTGTTGTCAAAGACAATCCATTGTGTGTGACCAGCTAGAACTTGTCTTAGTGTCAAATATTTCCTTAATCATCATTCACTAGCTAGTGTTTTCAAGCCAATTAGATCCCGAAGATCTTGACCTAATTGACAATTTTCGGAATGTTTTGTGTCAAATACTATGTTGTAACAAACCATATAGGCCAGTTGGTGCAACATATAACATGTGGAAGCAATAATCAACATGGTGGTTAACAATGTTTTAATTTCGTTTAACAAATAATATCTAATACTAATTGTAATTCTTTGCGATGAAGCAAGTCAGCTTCAGGATTAATTGTAATTGGAATTGTTGGTGATGAAGCAAGTCAGCTTCAGGATTTGTTTCTGCCAAGCAGTTGTTATAAAGTCTTGCATCAGTAAGAGCCTTTTCATTTTCATGAAAGAGATGGAAAACAAGGCTGGTCAGAAATGCTTCCGTCGGGTGAAGAATTAGCCTGAGCTTTAAGGACTTTTACGCAAGTGATTTGGAGGCGGCTCAGACTGGCTTAACTAACGAAGCAAAGTTCCAGGGTTAATTAAACTATGATTAAGATGCTGGCAATGAACAGGTTCCAGAGTCACCACATTTCCTGCAGTTTACAATTGTAATTGCTTCTTGTCCGGGCAAAACAAGTTTACGACCCAAGAGTTAAAAGGAGCCGGGCTGACTCCAGTTCATTGCTGACTCATCATAGGACCACGTTAAAACTAGACAATAATGCGAAACCAAAAATATTTATTAATAATAATAATAATAATAAAATATTTTCGCTAATTACACGTGTATCCAATCACCCAATAAAATCTAAATTTGTGGGACCAGAAGCACTAGAGGCCCACGCCGAATCTCTGAACCGCTAGATCACACCGTACTTGGGCCAAGCCGATTCTTGATTTTTCGAGATCAAATTCCATCCACACATTTTGTTGATGATGATGACCAATCACGAAAGCTTCAAGGCCCAGTAGATCAGAATTTCCAAATGTGAAGCAATGGACTGAATCACCTCCCCTCACTTCGCCCGGTACCCGATACAAAAGCCGGTCACCCGACACACTCATTTCGGCGCCCTGAAACACTAGACTCACTGTTGGTAGCTGAGGTAGTATGGGTTGACTCAGTGGAACTCTGTAGCACAAATCCATTGCTCCTTGGAATACGAAATTTTGATCGTCTAAAATTTTTAAAATGCTTGCCGTTTGGTTCAGGAACTCGGTTCTCAAAGCAGTGTAAGCTTGGCCGAGTAAAAAAGTGAACTGGGTACCTGAATCCACCATGGTTTGACCCGCCCCGGTATGGTCTGGTACAAATACGGATTTCGGTATCCGGAGCAGCTTATCCGAAACTTTGATTCCTTCAAGCTGAACCGTGTAAGCAACTCGATCAAAGTATGGTAATGGGGTTGATA
The DNA here is from genome assembly GCA_019650275.1 of Xylocarpus granatum. Lineage (NCBI taxonomy): Eukaryota > Viridiplantae > Streptophyta > Magnoliopsida > Sapindales > Meliaceae > Xylocarpus > Xylocarpus granatum. The sequence goes on along the minus strand of BNST01000573.1, from coordinate 108,749 downwards.
TTTGGATTAATGGCGTGTAATTTAACAGCGGGGGCCACGTTAAATTGGCATCGCCGAGTAATAAAAGGCCCGAAAAGTCTTCTGCCGATATGCAATACGAGAATTTCGGGAAACCCATTTGGGATACAAAAGATAATGAGCCACGGTTCATGCCCATTAAGCCGGTGTTTTTCGAGTCTTCATCCGAGTTGGAGCTGAATACCGAGTCCATGCAGCCAAAAACCAGCCCCGAAATCTCGGAAGATCCGATAAAAAAGTTATCAGACGCAAGATTACCTTCTGATGAAGAGGCGTCTGCGTAGGACAGAGTAGCGTGGCAGATGCTGTTGTTGTCGCAAGAAGCCGGTATCGTGAAGTCTCGGGTCTGGTTCGTGCAGGTGGTTGAAGAACAAGGAACCGGCTTATAAGATGATGACTCGTTCGGGTCAAACGTAGTCGGATAGGAATATCGGGTCTTGTTACAGTGAAGCCAGGAAAGTTCGCTACCTGTGTCCAAAACCATGGAAACATTCTGCGGAGGTGTGCCCACCGTCAAAGAAACAGTAAGGCTAACGTTGTGATGAAAGGGAAGCTTGTTTGGTGATCTTGGGACGGACCCAGATGGAATTCCTTGAGTTTTGAGGGATAGTATAAGCATGTCTGATGAAGAAAGACCGAACTGGATTTGGATCAAGAGAAAGTGAAGAAGTGAAAAGTACAGAGATTGTCGACATGGGTTAAAAACATGGCAACAGAGAAAGTAATTTTGCATGGTAATGCAACGGTTGGGAAGCATGCAGACAAACTTACGGTAAATGAAGTTATACTTAAAAGAGTTATGGAGCAGATCTGTATTTTTGTAACAAACAGGTTGAAAGATCTTGGAAATATACTGAGATCTATGGAGTATTTGTACTCTGAGCTAACTCAGAAGCTTCTATTCTAGGAGAGGGAAGAGATTGGTTGAGATCTGCCGAGGAATAGCAGCGAGTCGGTGCCATTTTGGGAGATTTTTTGTTCTGATTTGTGTTTGTTCAGTGTCAGTCTCAAGTTTGGTTACATTTGCAGTTGTTTGATATGAGGAACTGTCCAGACTTTGAGCTAAAACTAAGTTGAGAAATCAAGTAGTTAAACCTGACATGTAGTATATTATAGGGCAACTATGATTGATAATGATGGGCATTCGCAGTCATGTAGGAAGGGATCCAACCCCGTAAAAGGCTTGTGTCGTGTAAAGATAGATTGTTTTTCTTTCTGTAATCAGTAATCTTTCTTTTCAGGACCAAATTTACAGCTACTTTTCAATAGAACACGTGCCAAATGCTCACTTTATAGATTAATTCATTTTTACTCCCTCCATTCACTGTTCATCTTCTTCCATCTTCTGCTCTGGCTTTCTGGGTTTGTGTTGTTCTGAGAATGGCTCGTATTGTGTACACAGTTCCGATCTGAAGCAGTGTGCTGGGTACCCACCTACCTGCCATTGCTGTCTACTTTTATTTTGCTTTGTGATGAACGAAAAAATAGTAAACGACATTAAATGCTTTGTTAACTAACAGTTTGACACGGCTTCATGTTTGGAGGAAGAAAATCAATGATCAATTAATTCAGCCAAGGCTTAATCGTCAACTTACTGAAATTAACAAGCGGTTAGGTCACTGGTATTTATATACTTGCTTTACAAATACATTCGCAGGCCGGGCCCAAGTTTCCTGTGTTTTTTTTGAGGTAAGAGTGGAGTTTTAAAAGTACAATTCTATCATAGGCAATGAACCAAATGTTAGGAGCCACAATTATTGCCTATGTGGCCTGTTTCAGAACCACTTCCGGTGCACGTATAAGAAGAGCTGTAATTATGAAGTCAATTAAGGGAAAGAGGTCGGTGAATTAAAAAATATATTCAAGCATGATTCAACATGAGGTTAAAGGATGAAACATAACCGGACTAAAACAAGACACCGGAGAAGTAATAAGACCTTCACGTGCTCTGTTTTGCACTGGACTGCTAAATTCAAGTTCAGTCTCTGTTTGTTTTAAAAAACGTAGCAAGTCGGTTGGTTGCACATGCAATGCTGAAGGACTCAAGGACAGAGATTTTGCTTGGGTTGGGTCCATTTGTAAATTGTATGATTCCCATTTCGATGAAAAAGTCTAGGTGCTTCACGATTTAAAGAAATTTGCAGTCCTACATTGTTCTTTTGTGTTTTCATTAGTAATGGAAATTCTGTCGGATCAATGAAAACGATAGGGCACCTCCCAACTAGTAGTCTTAAAGCATCAGCTGAAACAGTAAACTTGCCGAATTTGGAGGCAAACCTAGCTTGCTACTTCAACTTCATGATGTGCTTCAAATCATATAAATGATTTGAAAGCATACACATGTGATTGTTGTTTTGAACCATTAGAAATTGACGGACAGCGGTAGTAGTGCGCATGCTGGGACACATGAATTTTCTCGAGTTTTTGAGGTCTTTAGGCGAATTCTTAAACCATGTTCTCTATGTATTATAGTGTTAAGCTGAAAGATAAACAGTAGTGCATATCTGATAGTTTGAGATTCAATTTTTAGCCAACTTTTGGAGACCCAATTGGTCCCCTAGTATAGGAGCACCTCAGTTATAATGATATTACTAGTCTTCTGAATATTGGCAAATCAGAAGTGAGCAGAAACTTAGCATTTGGAATGCGCATTCATTTTCCATTATTTATAGTAAGTGTACAACTTTTACTTCGTCTTTCAGCCATTGAAGCCTGTCACAGTTCAACAGATCATAAATAATATGCTTGAAAAGTTTTGCACTTTAACTTGTCTACTACAGCGAGAATTTGCAGGGTTTGCTTTGAATTCTATAATATGAGATTCCAAGACAATGATGCTTTTCTTTTCCTGCCATAATCTGAAAACATAGCATCCGATGAAATGGGAAAGGCATTTTTTTTATAAATAAAAAGAGCTGTTTGTACTCTGTAGAAGAAGAATTAGAATAAAAGGCACACTTGATTGCCATCCTGAACAAAGAAGGTGAATGAATAATATGCTTTATAAACTTTGAGGTTTTACTGTAACAAACGTAAATGACTGAGATTCTCTTACAAGGCCCTCTAGCAAGTTCGTTTTACTGTAAGCTGGAAATTTCCTTAAATTTTGCTCCCACTGACAGAGAATATGTATGTAAGGTATGTAAGGTATAGTAGAGTCCTCTGACTTGTCTATCAGTAGATTTTGTTGACTATTCTTGAAATGGCTGAATATGTGCCAGTGCAAGCACACGCTATCCCCACAATTATATTCACAAAGCAGACTGTAATCTGATGAGATTGAGAAAGAAAGAATTTGTTAGTCGCCAAGCTGCGAAAATGAATGACAGGATACTGCTTTATCAGTAAACTATCCTTGCAGATGAGCAGAACTTGGAGAATATTAATGCATGCTGGAGAAGTTGAGAATTCTTACCTCCCACTTAGATATTCTGCCATTAAGTATTTTGAGGTAACATACACATGGGAAAATTAGAGTCTGCAGTCAAACATTGAGAAAAAGTGATTCATAACTGGGTTTTCTTATTCCTTTTAAACATAAAATCTGAGTTAAGAGTATGTAGAGAAGACTCACAATTAGCATTGCGAGTAACGATCCAATTAGTGACATCATAATGCCTGCAACCCAGTTGAAAGGGAACAGCTTAGTTGACAAAGCATTTGTCAAGAAAATAATGATTCATGTTAACTGGAACAGCAAAATATTCTTACCGAAGTAAGGAACTGAAAGCGCCGCAATTAGTGTTGAAATCACTATAAGAGTTCTGATGATTATTGAGACAGAGTAAGATTGAAGTTTTTTTGAAGGCATGAGTTCCTCTAAACTCAATGCAATGGGTGTAATCGTCATGGCATACTTTGACATTGGGATCAAAACCTAAAAGAGAAAAACGAATGACCATGAGGAGTAATACAGACAGATATTAAGTATTATCAGCATCTTTGCATAGTTTGAACTAATAACTATTTTACTTGTCCAATCACTTGATCTGGACTAGAGCTATGCAGAAAGACAAGGAGAGTAATGAATTGGGTTTCTTATCTTACTGTTGTCCAGATTGCAACCTTGGAAGCCACAAATTCTTTGGGAAAATTTAAAGTGAACTGAGACTGGACTGAATCACCAAACATAAGAAAGCCACAGATTCCTACCCCCGTGTAAAAAATCCAACAAAAAATAAAGCTGCACCACAATTGACAGGTTATGTAGAAACTAGATAGCAAGTACTAGTGAACAAATGCAAATGATCATTTATGTGCTAAAAAATCCATAACAAGCAATTCACAAGAGGGATACCTGTTGCACGTAAAACTGCTTGATGTCTTTGAATATTAAGCTGAGAGTGTTTAATTTATCTTGTAAATAAGAAAGAATGTGGTTACCTGATTATCAGAACCATCGGAAATTGTGATGGTTCTTTCATTGAAGAATATATATTTGGAAAAACTGAATGGCCTGCGTAGCAAAATCCATATATGCCAAATGTGCCAGAAAGATTTGCAAGGTCTAGAGCCGTTCCACTAGCATGAAAGCCGACCTGGTTCACAACACCAATCCATAACAAGCAAAGCACAACTACGCCTGTTGTAACAACTCCTCCAACTAAACACACATGTTCTATCAGTCAGCAGATAGTAGAGATATATGCAAGAGATGCTAAGAAAAGTGATGATCCCGAGATACTAAGAGGAACACAGATAAGAAACCTGAGATGTATGACAGTAAACTAAGGTCTCGAAGCCAAACAGTTGGAAGAACAACCAGGGTTGCTGTTATGGACAAGAGGTGATGAGTATCAAGATGTATTCCGGCTAAATTCATGTTGGCGTTTGGAAACAATGATTCCAAGTTATCACCCATGATAATCAGGTACTCAATACTAGCAGCCTACAGTACAGACAATAGTTGTTGACCTTTTAGCTCATGATAAGAACTGGGCTCCAAAATAATCATAGAACTGTAACAGACGTACGGAGATAAATTCTTGCACTTACATATAATTCCAAGTATAGAACTATCTGCAATTGACAAAATCCAAGCTGTCAGTGTCACTTTTGAAGCAAGGATATGAATGAGCTTGTGCTGATACGATTATAAGTTATACAAATGTTTATTAACTTTGAAGAATTGAAATCTTAATTGAACTCACAGCTATAATCACGCGACCAGGAATGCCGAAAGCAGCCTGCCCAATATCAGGGTAAGTTTGGAGTCCAGGAGAGCTATCTAGACATTGCTTCAATAGAATCCCAGTATAAAAAGAAATGCCGCCAAAAATTAAGAGCAGTGAGACACTCAACCACCCTCCTTCTTTGACTGCATAAGGAGTTGCAAGCAATCCTATACCGCATAGAACATTGATTCCTACATAAAAGGTAAACAGGGACATCAAGAATTAAATGGTATGGCACAATCATAAACTTTAGAAAGAAACGAATAGCTATAATGACAAGATTTTGACAGAAAACAAAAACTTGACGTCTACTTGTATTTCTTCACTCTGAATTTAGAGAGGAGAAGAGTGTAGGACTTGTACCGTTGAGAACTGATTGAGCAAATGAACACTTCTTCTTTGTGGATGGCAACTCACTGATAGAGAATTTTAAACGGGAAGATCGATTCGAAATGACATCGACCTTCGGGGAAGGCACTTCCTCTTTGCCTAAATCATAAATGAGTGGTCTACTGAGGGAAGATTCCAAATCAGGACCTTGATTTCTCTTGTATAATGAAGACACGGAACCACTTATTCCTGTCAGACTTGTCCCTTTAAGGAAACTAATGGAAGGAGATGCGACAGATGATAAGATGTCTATCGATTGCCTGCATATATATACATATTCAACAGAGACAGATCAAGCAATCAGAAAAATTATCTGTTTATTTATCTTCTCTTACACATTGTTGGCAAAGACAATTGGTTCTCCTTTGATAATTAGATATCAGAGTATTTTTCTATAGAGCATCAGACACCTGACTGTGATGCAAATGCAAGATACAATTGGCTTGTATGGCTAATGATGACAAATAGAGACAATGCAGCAGATTAAACAACAACTCCATTCTGTGGCCCTCGACTAAATTGATCAGTGCACACATCCCTTGGCTTGTAATTGCAGTGGCACGATGCAGAGTTTTCCAAAAAGAAAAAAGAAAAACTCACACTGACAACAATATAAGAATTGAACCCAAAGGGTGAACAAATGCATTCATGATATGCAGGAAAATGACAAATCCAATAAGGAAAAGGCATATTAAAGATCGCGGAACAGCTCGGTCCAATCCTATAACCAAGTAGATATTGTCTGTTTTAAACTTTAAAGCACAACACCTTCACCATTTTCTTTTGAACTTTACGGGTGTTCACTAAAAACTCATCGACTTGAGTTAACCAGAGCAAACTCATATACAAAGCCTTCCAAACTCACTTCGCTAGCAACGTGGAATGTGACACATTGAACCATCCGTTGATTCATTTATATATTCCTCAAATACACCGATTAAAAACGGTGAGTACATTGGATAACAAACCTGTAGCTCTGAGGCCATGAAGTGATAGTGTCTACGCCATTAGAAGGGCATCTTGTGGGAGTGGAGGGGACAGAGCTTTCAGATCCTGTATCATCATCATCATCAATTTCACACATCCTATCCGCCTGATTTTCTTCATCATCCGTCAGCATGTCATCCTGGCGGTTTCGCCCGAGATCCTCATCCTGTATCTTCATCTACTTCCTCTTCTTGTCGATTCAAACGCAAGTAAACACCAAAAACACAATAATAAACCAACCTGCAGATGCAACTTTTCTCCCAGGTACCAGGAACATGTACACAAGAAGTTGGAATGTTGTGCAAGTTAAAATACTTAAAAGGAGTTCGCGTAGAAAAGCGTAAGGCAAAGCACACAACTTCTAAACATGTGGACAACCCAATGGAGATATGTCGTCCTGGTTTCGTCAACTGGTGAATCCGGGTCACTCGGGGATAGACAGCGTGCATTTCTGTAAGCCTTAAATAAAACAAGAATCTTGTGCAAGTATAAACGTGTCAGACCAGTTTTACAGAAGAATTAATGACCGAGTATTAATAGCAAACCATGGAAATCCCAATTTATGGCCGTTTATTTAGCATGTTTCAACATTTGTAATACTGTCTTACCATTTCTATCCAGTCTCTTGTCATATATCATCGTTTCTTTCCCTTCAAATGTGGCTTCACTTACGGTCAAGAACTTCACCTAACGTAGGAGATTAATTATTCTCTCTTCATTATTCAGCGATAGGCTTCTAATTGCTTCTAATCAAATTTAAGCTCTGTTGTTGTTCATGCTTCCTGCTGCATGATTATGGTGTTTTAGAAATACTCCGTGGAGGAAATTCTGACTCCCTGTGTTCATTCTTTAGAATCCATGGTGGTTGAAAAATAAGCTGTCTTTGAAAGAAATTGCAATTTTAAGATCACTTTGAAAATTCTTTACAATACATCAAGGATTGATGTTCTTACATGTGTTCTGGCAATTGTAGTATGAACATGTTAACCCACCAAAAGAAATGAATATAAAACAGAGAAATGATCGGGAAATATGGCACCAATTAGGCAAATATATTCTCATGTAAATTGGACACAGACACTAGCAAATATATTGTCATGGTGATGAGAGTAGCAAAACTTGATGTAGCAGTGTAATATGTTAAGAGCAAGGGGCTTTACATTGTTAAAATTACAGCAGGCGAAGATTAAGATTACATGACAGAGGACACAGCAAGAGAATTTATGTATCAATTCGGCCGAGCTTGCCAAGGCCATTGCAACCAGCACATACAATCTGAACCTAGGTCCTTTCGTGCTGCATTTGCCCTCAGGGTTACCCCCGACTTGCCAACAAAATCAGCTCCATCGCACTCAGGACAACTGTGGCAAGCATGGCAATTGGAAACCCGTAATTTGAAGATAAAGAGACTAAATTGGCAATGTAAATATAATTGCAGGTCATTGCGGGAGAAGAGGATGGGAAAAGCCGTTCCAGGCAGAGCAACAGCTGCCGCACCAGCGATATGATAAGTTGTGCTATCGGGCGAGACGTCTCCTGTAGTTGCAACAATCGTCAATGATCTCTTGTTTTCTTCAAGCTCTTAACCATTGGTGTTGGTAATGCATAAAAACCAGACAAATTCCTCACAATGTTGCTAGCATAATAGCTCTGCAGAGACGATATAGATGCCATATTGCTAATTCCCATCAATTTTACTACAAGAATGTGCTTAAATTGGCTAGAGAAATGAGCCAGGACAAGGGTTTTGTAACAAGTGTGTTGTCTAATAGCTAATGTAATTGATTTACAACATGCATAAGAGCCATTTCAGAATTCCTTAGATTCTTGCGGTTTCCACCTCGTTAAGGGTGGCCAAAACTCGGAACCCAGCAGCTTTCACCGATCCAATGAAAGCCAAATTTATAGCTACATCTGTGTGCTGTCAAAAAAAATTGATTGACAAGCAGCCAGACCATGGAATATTTTTCTGTCACGCTCTCTGAAGGCTGCTGTCATTTAATCAAATTTTAAAAATTGGTGAGTTTTACGGGAAGTAGCTTAGGATTCTTGCAAGTTATGAAAACCATCAACGGCAAGTTCAAATTACCCACCCTTCATCGGATGTTTCCCAGTTAACATCCAGAATGCTAGCATTTAATCCCACAGGTCTTTAGTCCTGACTGCATTCAATGCATGGCATCAGTCAAAATACTTACAAACGATCATACAATCATATATTAAAGATGACTTGTCATAGTATGCATCATACAATGCATCTAGACTATATTTAGCCGCCCTCATAATTAGCAGATAATTAGAAAATGAACACATAATACAAACAATAACCAGGCTGTATACTTTCAAAATTGGCTCCCTAAGCACCGCAAAGCCATGTTTCTTATAGCTCGTTGCACCTCTAAGCCAGGAAGAAACATGAAGATAGATGGTTTTGTTTCGATGGACAAAAGGCGGATCAACAGATTACATTCTCCTGCATACTCAGAAACAGAATTCTAAACTAAAATTTCCTTAAGATGACATATACAAACGTAGTAATAATAACGAATAATTGAAAACTAAACATAATGAAGATTTGGTTACTGCTTGATATAGTAAACAAGTATGCAGGCAATATCCTGCATATGTGACCCTAATGCCTATAAATAACTGATATTCAATATGATTAACATTTTGGCTTACAAAGAGAAGGTCGATAATTTCTATATCCCAAGAGTTGTAAAATTTTGAAACTGAAATTTGCCGAATTCAAACAGAATAAATCCGCAACAATGTACACAAACTTTTATCAGAGGATTGGCATTTTTAGTGAATATCAACAAAGAAACAACACAGGATCAGGAAGGCATAGAAACAGACAATGTTGCATGTTACATGAAATGAAACTCGTAAAATTCTAAATGAATAGCTAACTACAAATAATACAAAATGCTTCCAAGAAGGCCAAAACAAAGAGAAGAAAGAAAGAAAGTGAGGAAACACTAATTTTAAAATTGAAACTACTAATGGTATTAATCAGGCCTGACACCAACCCAGACACAATTAAAATTATATCAGAGAACTGGGCAAACTGATTCCATCTGTGCCCGTTCATAGACATATTCAAAAGTAGAATTTCCTTGGATATACGACTCAAAACTCAGTAATGAATCTTGATGACACCAAAAAAGGGAATCAAAAACACCTGATATATCAAAGTGGCTAATAACTGCTGGATAAGGACAACAGGGCTGGAAGTATGAACCTATTTACTCATTGGTCTTTAAAGGTTTTTAGCTTTATCACAAGATTCACACGTATGGTCAATACGTTGAACTTCCTAAAACCCACATTAATAACAATGAGTCATTCCAACAATTTGATTCTGTGCTGTAATGAAATCAAAAGACACGTTCTAAATCTACAGACCCAATCACATAATCCAAGGAAATCAAACAACAAAAAGCAGAAGAGTAGATACACATCAAACTAGTCTGTTATTAAAAGACAAGTATTTTGTGTTAAGCAAGCATGCACACACAAGAACACTGGGGCAGAGAGAGATTATGAGAAGAAAAAAACAGCTCAAACTTACACATCAAGAAATGCGGATAAACATTTGCAACGGAAGTTACAAAATTACATGTAATGTATGAAAGTAGTAAGCATAAACGATTGCAACTCAAACCGGATGCACAGTTACAATTATACATGAGGATTAGTATCTCAGTAACATCTCCCACACGTCCACCCTAACAGCATTGCTTATTTCTTTTCTTCCCACTTTCGTAGGCTTCAGATATCTCCTACTAGTTCAAAATGCCTTCTGAGCATGGATTCCTTAACTCTTCCTCAAGTGTCATTATTTACAATAGCTTAATCATACACTTTACAAAAGTTTTGCTCGTTAAGAGGAGGAAGACTGCAAATAGCATACTACCCGATGAAAACAAAAGCCCTAAATATGCAAAGGAAAACTACATTCACCATCTGTTTTCACGGAAGTTAAACTGATTAAAGTAATTGGCTGCAGCAGCAGACCTACCATAAATAGCATCCATAAACGGACTTCTCCTTGCAAACTCGGCATTTGAACGAGAAGAAGAAATCCTAATCCTCCCCAAAAGTGAAGTAAACTTTCGGAAAGCGCGAGCTAGCCCACGACTCTCTCTGGCTCTTCTCCCAGCCGGAACCCACGAAATTCTCCTTGGAACACCATTGGCAACATTAAAGCCACCATCCATTTCAGTAAAAACGACAGGAAACTCTCTGTCGGCAGTTCTTCTGGCCCCATTAAACCTACCAACCGCAAATCCCCCGCCCGGTAATCTCCATATGGCTAAGCCCACCGTCTCTTCAGAATCTCCCATGCCGCCATTTTCTTTAGTGGGCAACTCGCGACGGCACAAGGGACAAGAATTGCGCATTGCAAGCCAGGGGATAATACATTGTGCATGGTAAATGTGGTTACATGGCATCTCACGAGCCTCCGAATTGAGCTCGAATGCTTCTTTGCAAACCGCACAATGTGAATGTTTGGCAATGTGGCATGGAAGGATTTTGATCACCGGCATTGACTCTATCGCCTTCCTTGGCGCTGGAGGGTTCACAAACCTCGTAACCCCGTTGAGTTCTAAATGTGATAACTGGTCCAGGACCCTGTCAAACCCCGACCCCATCAAGAACTCCGACATGCTAGCTGGTAAGGGCCTAAGACCGGACCCGGTACCATCATAGTAATACAGATCGAAGTTTCCTCTCCCAGCGCCAGTCCCTTCATTTCCACCGCCAGAATCGGGGGTTAGGGGCCCACGTAGGACAATGACGGGGTTGAAAGGAGATCGATCACCGCCGTTCCTCCGGGTTCGGAGTAACCTTGGGCTCGTGATTGTCTCCAGATTTTGAGAACTGTCTAAGTGCATTTCTACGGGAGGATACCTCTCAAGGGCAGATCGGCTACGGGCAAGGAGCTGTTCGATAAATCCGGTTCCGCAGTCCGGGCACGTAGGCGCATCATGGTTCCGCGACCGAACCCGGAAAATCCGATTGCAGCGATAACACCAATACGAGGATCCGCTTGAAGACATCGATTGAGCTATCAATGCACAAGAAAAAAAGCCCAAAGAAAGAGTCTTTCCTCACTCAGATATGATAATCCGTCGATCCCTGTTCAATTCTCAGTTAATTGCTGAAGATTCAGTAATTTCAGAAACCCTGATTTCAGTCACAGAGAAAAGGGTTAGCGACAGAAGTGCCAGGGCCGAGACTTTTAAAGCCTGGTGTTGAAGACTAGAGGTGAAAGCGCCTCACTGCTCAAGTTAAGCGTGGCACTCACGTTTCGCTTTTATGACATAAAATAGCTAACGCCGTTACTGCGCGGGTAATCGAGACAGTTTTCTTATTTCGGGTAATAGCATCTGGATCCTTAATTTTTATGATTTCCCATATCTATATATAGTTTTTTCATATATATCAAATAGGTCCTCAATCTTCCAAAATGATCGAATTGCCGTACAGTTTTAAGTTATATTTTATGAAAACTATATTTTCAAAATAAAAATTTTAATATGCGTCTGGTTAAAATAATTTAAAGGCTTGAACTTCCATAATAAAACTTTTATGGACCTGAATGTTATTTAACTATTTGTTTCTAAAGAAGTGAAACTGGTGGCTTATGAGTCAGCGAAAGGTTACTGCGAAGGGGATATGATCGGACAAGGAAAGTAACGTGTCTACTGATTTTGACGTTTCGATGGTGGCGAATCCCCCACCGTTCGACCGCTAATCTGCCACGTGCGTGAGTTTAACCACTGGCGTCCAACTACTCACTCACTCGTTACCAGTAACCTGCAACGCGCCAAATTACTCAGTCAGTTCGCCGTAGCGACGAAGCCTCCTGCCACTCGATTGGCTAACAGACAAAACTCCTCCATAACATAGTCTTCCACCACTATTATTTTATTTTGGGCAGTCAAGGAGACAAATTATTGGCCTCGTGATCTGGCCATGACTCCCGTCAGTTGCTATAATGCGCCGATACCAAATCCCAGCGAAAGCGATGTAATAAATCTATTTATAATAATATTTAATTTTTAAATTATTATTAATAATCTATTTAATAAATAAATAAATTTATTTATTTAATAATTAATTAATTTATGTAATAAATAAATAAATAAAGCAATTTGGAAGGAAGCAGGGGACATTACTGTCCGCGTATATGAAAAAGATGTGTAGTCACTTCCAAGTCATGACTCCCACGTGGAGCTGGAGCTGCGGGTCCCATGGCCGAAAACCCAAGCCACTGGTTGGTTTTATCAAATCAGATCTTCTTGTCTGTTTCGATCTTGCTGAGGATATGATCAGAATCACATGCACCGTAGGATTGTCTGTGCGAAAATTTCCAAAATCATAGGATTTTATTTTCGATTTATTTATTATTTTAAAATAAATTTAAATATTTAAAATAAACTTTAAACCGATTATAAAATAGAGTAATTTTAAATTTTCAGGAGTTTAATATTAGAATAATTTTAAATCAAATTTTAATAATTCAATGAACTGTTTATTTTATTTATTTTTAAAAATTATTATTAAATTAGATATTTTTAAAAAATATATATACTTTTTTAATATTAAATTAAAAATAAAATAAAATTTAAGAATCATTATGCATAAACGACCTCTGTCCCAGGAACAAATGTGGCTGGAATTGTGGGGAGATTTCTAGCTTTTTATGCTGGTTGCTATGTATCGAGCCTAAAATTCAGTCTAAAGCTTTTCTTTAACACTTGTGATAACTTATGTCGTTTGAAGCTAGGGTTTTGTTTAAGTTGTGTCCGGAATCAAGTTAATAATGGCCGAAGACTGACCGAATTGGGAAGGATTGCTCAAGTGGAGCATCGCCAACTCTGATGGAACTCGTCCTTCTCGCAATTTAAGGTGCTAGTTGTAATCATCGTGGTTTCATTTTTTATTTTTTTTTGCGGGGGTTGTTTAATAATTTGAGTGGGTAATTAGTAGATTAAGCTGATTGTATTGTGTGGTTTAGTGAGGAGGATCGAAAATGGTTTGTGGAAGCGATGCAAGCGCAGAGTCTTGATGTAATTAAACGCATGAAAGAGATAACTCTTGTTATGCAAACTCCTGATCAAGTTTTGGAGTCTCAAGGAGTTACTCCTCAGGATATTGAAGGTATTGCCGCACGATTATGTCAAGATTGTTATTGTTCTTTATTGTTGGTTTGTATAATGAAATGCTCAAACGGTGTTTGTGCTGCAGATATGTTGGATGAATTACAGGGGCATGTGGAGTCCATTGACATGGCCAACGACATGTCCTTTACGTTTTAATAACTAAGTGTACAGGAACAAGCACGGTAGAAATTTAGAAATCTGCAACACTTCTTCAAATATGACTTGTACTTGTATGTGAATTTTGATTTTCATATCCTTATTCTTGTTGGTTTTTAATTCGGTATGTACATCTGCATTTTAAACCTCGCAGTTAGTACTCTCCAGGCTAGCGATGTTTCTTTTACCTCTAATGGTCGTAGCTTCATACCGTGACAGTATGTATATGTGTAGCCTTAACAGAGTGGGTTTTGTGTTGGTTTCTTACCTTAATAGCAGTATTTATCTAGATGAATAGAATTGGTGCTAAGTAGAAACTAATTGAACTGTTTGATATTGAGCAAGCTGGACATAAATCAAGTAGCCTATTGTAATGTAGCTGGAGCTCTTTTAGTTTTTAATTCTACTCTGTTGAATGGGATGTTGTCTTATCTTTAGTTTTTAGCAATATATGCATGTGTACAGGTGCACATGCACTTGCCAGTTATAGCTTTTGCCATTTTGCTCTCACTTTGATCATTTCACAAGTACAGTTTAGTTTGAATTCTTGTAGTATACAGATGGAAAATTATGGTGCAAGCAAGCATATTCAACCTTATGTAAAATAATATTGGTTTAGATGAACATTTTTTACACAAGCATGATATTTTAACTAAATGAATTAAACATAGATGTTAGAAAGACTGACGAATTGGAGTTTCTGTTGATGATGAACTTTTCTGGTTATTATTTGATTCCTCCCTTTCTTACTTTTTTGAACTATTACATGGCCATTAGGTCTGCCTACTTGCCTGTAAATCTGTTTTTTTTTGTTCTTTTATTATTTTTTTAAGTTAAAGGGACAACTTATATCTTTCATTGTCCATGTAATGTGACAGATCTTCACTCAATTGGTGACTTAGTTCCTCTTCTTGGTTTTCTGAAGAATTCACATGCCAACATTCGAGCAAAAGCTGGTTATGGAAGCAAGTGGCTTAGAACCTCTCCTTTCTAATTTTGCCTCAGACCCTGATGTAAATGTTCGAAATAAAGCACTTGGTGCAATATCATGTGAGTACTGTTGTTTTTTGTTTTGTATTTTGGTTATTACTTTGTATGCTCTGGCAGTGCTGGGCGGGGGAAGATTTTGATGTGATATGCTTTTGGTTTTCTTTCAGCTTTAATCCAGCACAACCAACCTGGTATTGCAGCCTTCCATCTGGCAAACAGTTCTGCAGCCTTGAGAGATGCTTTGGGATCTGAGAGTGTGAAGTTTCAAAGGTGATCCTTAAAGTAGCTGAGTCTTGTTTCTTTCTGATTGGAAATAAATTGCATGGTTTAATGTAGACATGTTTTTGTATTAGGAGAACTGAGAAGGCACATCTACTCAAATTGACCTGAAATTTTATTTTGTTGTCTTGCTCATACGACCTGTCTATTTGGTTTGTTCATTCGTTTTTGGATGTCTTAATTTTTTGATTTATTTAATCAATTTTTAGGAAAGCTCTCAACTTGATTCAATATCTACTCCATGAGAATAGTTCAGATTGCAATGTGGTGGATGATCTAGGGTTTCCCCACATAATGCTGCATAGACGTCAAAAAAGAGAATTAAAAAGAGAAAACAATAACCCCGGATACGTAGTTTCGGGTTGAATCTCATCAGAAGCGGTTTAGTTTTTATTTATGAGATATTTGGAAGAATTAAAAAGGAAAAAGAAAATACATTGCCGGATTATCAACCATTTTCCACAATATCTGCTAAGTATCAACTTTTGCCATATCAGTATGTGCCTTTCCTTCCATTCTTGTCTTCGTCAAGCTCCATACCTGACTTTCTTGTACATCTTGTTAGGCTTCTGAGAATCTAATAGATGGTCTAATGGCTCATCCTCCACATGGTCGAGAGGACAGAAAAATGCAGCGTAAGAAATTCTTGCCTGTTCTCGTTTGTCACAGCTATGTGCCCAATGCCCTTATACTTACCATTACTCAAGATCTGTTATTAATAGAAAAGATAAGTTTGTTAGGGGCTCATATGCATAACATTTTACCTAATATTGGCCTGATCAAAGTTGCTGAGTTCATAGTTCAGTACCTCGATAACATCTCCAATGTTCACAGCTAGAGCATCTGGAACCAGCTTAACCAGCACCCACCCTCCATTGTGCCTAATCTGAAGCCATTTATTTCATCTTCTTGCATAAGAATGGTTATGGTGCTTGTGTCTGAGTGTGAACTTATTCCCAATACGTGGTCTGGCCTGGAGCTAGCAGGATAATAGCTTATTCGCACACCTTGCAGTTCATTGTGCAGTCCCAGGAAGGAATCTCTATCCTTCCCCATGATTGTAGAAATTGAACGTAAGAGCTCTACCCCGACACTTTTTACTCCCTCTGAATATGCGTCAATGATCCCCCTGAATTAATGTATCATTTTAATTAACAGATGGGAAGTAGCTACAACTTGGCTAAAATGAATGAAGAACTTACTTGAAGCTTTCTGATGTGCTTGGCCAGAATTTGAACTTCTGATATTGAGTTGGAAAACAATAAGAATCAGTGCATCTGACCAGTCTAGTCCCTGCTCTTCCGTGACCATATATGCATGTCCATATTCTTGAATGTCATCAGAGAGCATTGCATACTTGTTCTTCTCTTCCAATGGAAGTTCGAAAAACTCAGTGGTTGCATTCATCGTATTCTGCATCACTTCTTTCGCCACTCCATGGTTCACAACTTGCAAAGGAATTTCAGTAACTAAAATTTCTGCAATGATGTTATGTCCTGCAGGGTCATGAAATCAGGTTCTTTCTTGTATACCTGAAAGAAGCCCCACTCTTTGCAAGCCAGATCCAGTTTGATCAGCTCCTCCATGTCACCTGTCGAGAGTAGTGACAAATCGATGACAGAAATCTCTGAAGATAGATGAGACATGACATATACTTGTGGTCTGTCTTCTCGGTTTCTTACATATCTTTCAGGAACATGCAACGCCTTCCTCATTAATTCTTGAACATTTGGCACTGGTAGAGATGGCACATAAGTGGGCGAATCTACATTTTCTACAAGAGTCTCATCCGAGTATGAACTTGTCTTTTCTCTGTTAAGACTGTTAGTTCTGTTACTTCATATTGAACCTGCACTAGGTACTGGTCCTCATAGTTTAATGCTCCAGTGATCTGTGATCAATCTTACTTTATTGGTTAGCAAAAGGGATCTTGTAATTTTCATAATTAAGACTCCTTTAAAGCAGCAATTTGGAACTTTTTTAATTTTTTAAGCTGGATGTTTGATGCATAATATATTAGTTTATGTGATGAATTTGTCTAATTCAGGTGTCCTCCAGCGCTGCTTTGGCACTCAGATACTTAACTAAGCTTCAGTTTGTTGCCTTAATTTAGTATTTCTGAGCTTTCGAGCAATAGTGGGTTGCCTTAATTTAGTATTCGGAGCAGTTTTCTCTTGGCATTTCGGTGAAGTCTGAGACAAGGTTTTCTTGTTTTTTTTGGAATTTTGCCAATCAGTCTCGTTGTGAAACTACCCTTCAAATGACAGATGTTGGAATTTGGACTGTTCATTAAGTTGTTGTAGCAATCATTCAGCCAAATCCAACTAAAGCACTAGAACATGGGAACCTCTTAAAAGAGTTAAATATTGGTAAAGAAAACATCTAACAAGTGTAGTTGATTGAAAGATCCAAACAGGAACAGACTTTAGTTTTTTTGCATTTTTCTTTGTATATCCGGCTGATGCAGGTTGTATGATAATATGGAAAAGGTAAATTTTGCTTCAGGTCACCATGGTTTCGATCTTCACAAACAATGAACTACTGCAGTATTTCCAGGGAAAATGTTCTGTTCCAAAAGTAATTAAGAAACCAGAGTACGGTTCATCTATTAATAGAGCAGAGAACATTTGTTTAATGGTTCTTCATAACCCTATCATCTTTTGAAGACAAAAAAACTGAAAATAGTCCATATTTCAACAAAAATTACTAGAAAATGAGAGAGACATTCTCTCACTAATGCCTTACGCCTTTCTACTTCCTTGCAGATGCAAAGCCATGGGCAGCTTGTGTCACTTAGGTGGGCAGAAAGTTATGACATATCGCGAAGCCCTGCATTTGTTGAGGCTGGAAGAATCATCAAATGCGTAACTGTAGGCCTTTGGGCAAATAGCCTTGAACAGGTGCGCAAAAAGTGTTGGCTTGCAAGTCTTCGGATTGGAATACTCCCCTGTGCAACAATACTTAGCTGATTGCATGGCTAAGCAGGCACTTTTGCATCCAACCACCTTGCCTCTCACCTTCACTTCCAGAGCTGATGGGCAGCAAATGTTCAAATCAACATCACAAGACGCAACGCCGCACCCAATTCCCCCACCAACAGGCTTCATCGACACTGGCAAGTTAAAGCCATCAACCAAACTCACATCATAGAAATGCAAAGGCGAAGAAGAAGAACCAAGTGTCATTTCAACTACAGTTGATGGAGGAGCACCACTAGTGCCTTGGCAATAAAGTCGTCCAGCACAATCACCAGTTTCACACGATCCTTTCCCATTACTGCCAAAATTACATCCCTGCCTTCCCCATATCCTCCCTGACCACTTCTCAGGCACATCAAAAACTACTTCCTCCCCACTGCCAAGTTTGAAACCACCATCTTTGGGAGTCGACTGACCTGCACTGCTAAGTATTCCAGGCCATAAATTTTCCTGACAGTTGTTCACAAGTATGAGCTGAGTCCCATCTGCAATCAAACACCATCAACATATTTAACCATCAAAACATTCAACAACTTTACCATATAATAAAAGGAACACACAAGTACCTGTAATGGATAATGAGAGGAAGAAATAGAAGAGAAGAGGGTGGAGAATTGAAGAAGTTGGCATGGTTTCTGAATTGAGTTTCTGAGAGAAGTGGGAACTTCTACCTCAAAATATAGGAGCACAAAGATAAGTGAAGGTAACTGCAAGCTTTTTAAATGTAGCAAACGGTTGTAGCAACTTGATATCTTTTGCTTTATTTTCTCTTAATCTGTTTCAACTTTAACTTTGGCAATGTACAGCGTATATGCATTTCTTCCAATCTGGGATTTCTTTATAACATGTAGTATGAATAGACAGAATCATGATACGCAGAGGTGGAATATTGCTAACAGAACATGACTAAAACGTAATCATTATTAAAGATAAAGGTTAAGTGAGTTGAGGAGACATGATTATGGTTCTTGCTTTCTGCTATATGCCCGCGTAAGCTCTTCACTTTTGTGTTCAAGAAGCATATCCTTGTTATTATGGGAATAATGGTTTTATATCATGCGAGTGTTAGTCTGAAGTTTAAAAGCCCGAACGACGTCGTTCAGGGGAAGATAACGGGAAACACTTTCTGGAACTGCTTACAGTCTGGACATTATAAAACCCTAGGGTTTTGCTATTTGCCTGCAACCGCAAACGAACAAACGAAGAAGAGGAATAATCAGAAGCTGCGATGATGCGGAGCGCTTTTAAATTGTCGAGATTAGCGACTACTACCGCCTTCCGAACCAATCGATTGACAGGACCCATCTCCCACGGGCCCTGCCTACTGTCTCCGTCACTACCGTTGAGATTAGTCCATGATGGAAGCAAAATCAACGGCCTGAATCCGAACCCAGTTGCGCTTCAGATGATCAATTATGCTCTCTCTCATGCCAGGTCTCAGAAATCAGGTTACTTTGATTTCCCAGCCAAAGTAATTTCCCATTTTAATCAATTATGAATTCAAGATTTTTTTTAATATCAATAATTTTCGCGAATTTGTGGTGCTTACGGCTCGTGTTATGCATATGCAGATCAATCCTACGGACAAGGAATCATAATACTGGAGCAGTGTCTCAATACTCAGCCAAGTGATGGCCGGTGCGGTGAAAGTTGCAAGGGAATTGCGTTGCTTACTATGTCTACTTTATTATATGAAAGGTTTTATTTTTATTTTTTTATTTTCCTATTTTCTACTTCATTTATTTTTTGGTTGCTTGAGAATCCCAAAATCTTCATTTTTGAATTTGATGTATTTATAGAGGAAACTATATGGATGCAATTGAGAAGCTTCAGAAAGTTGACGATTTGAAAAACTCCTCTTGGGGAGTCAGAAGTAAGTTTTTTTCCTCCTTAGAAAATTTCATTTTGTGCTTCAATTTGTTCAGTGTAATCATGATCAAAAAGTTATTGATTTAAAATTTTGTTGTCTTTTGTTGTAGTTGCTGCCATGGAAGCCCTTGTTGGGCTTTATTTACAGATGGGGCAGGTAAGCTGTGACCAATTATTATATTGGTCTTGGATTTCTATTCAATTATGTTTATGGAATTCAAAATTTATCTGGAGATGATTCTCCTTATATAGGATGATACTTCGTCAGTGGTCGCAGATAAATGCTTAGAACTTTGGGAAAAGTTCGAACCTAAATGTGATGAGGAATATGGAGCTCTGGATTCTCGCGTTAGGGCAGTTAAAGGACTGGTTGAGCTTGCTCGCCATAATCTTCAATCAGGTACAACTAGAGCCTTCACAAATTGGTGTTTCATTTTTCTAATTTTTTGTTGCCATATTGTTTTTGTTTAAATTTAAAATATGGTTTTCTGCAATGCAGCTGAAGGATTCTTCGAAGGATTTCAAGAGAATGAGGGCTGTTGTGGTGTGTTCATTTTTGTTTGTAGTCCTAATGAAAGATATTATTGTTCAATATATTGAAGTTGTTATCTATAGGCAGTGGTGCTCTATCATATGGACAATACTTGCATGCAACACGAAACTTTTCGTTGGCTAAGGAGTTTTACCAGAAGGTGATTGAAATGTTGGCAGAACAAAAAGATTTTAGCAGCATGAATGCCTTAGGATCATGTAATATGGCTTTAGGGGAAGCTTCCTTGGCAGCTACCCTTGCGTTAGGACAGCTCGAAGCACACACTGGGTAAGGCTTGGTTCCCTGCAAGTGTCTTCTACTCATTTCTTATTCTTATATCATTTTCTGATGCATTATTTGTACAATCTCTAATTTAGGAACTTTGGTGATGCTGAGGAGATACTTACCAGGGCATTAACCAAAACAGAGGAACTTTTTGGTACGTTACCTTGGATTTGTTTTGTTTACTGTTGTTGTTCATACTTTGTTAGCAGTTTGGACTTGATTGTTGATAATATATTTGTTTGACTGGTACTTTTTCTGATTTGTAGGCTCTCATCATCCAAAAGTTGGAGTTGTCTTAACCTTCTTAGCTCTTATGTTTCGGAATAAAGCAATGCAGGAGCATTCAAGTGCGCTTTTAATTCAAGAGGTTAGAACTTTTATATTACCCAATACTTCTACTCAGACAATCTTGAAAATTAAATATCTAGAAAAAGAAGTTTCATAGGCATCTACCATCAGTATTGATACTTGACTTCAGTTACCTGGAGATCACAGCACCTCTTTCTATGGAGTTCTGCAAGAGTAAATTCATTGGGTTAGTCTTACTTCTTAGGATACTCGTCATGTCTTGTATGAGTTCATTTCCTTTGCCCTTTTCCAAACTAGTCCTGAAAGGTGAAGTTAAAAAATATACTAAACACTCACAAATGTTGATCGTTGAAGAGGATGACTGCTGAATTACACCTGGTTAATATGAGCTCACAAGGTTCTGTTACCAAAAAACAACATTTTGCAGAAGCAGAGACTAATTAATTACCCCTGTATTGGTGGGTTGAACCTTTATGAAGTTATATCAGAACTTCTGATTTCATAGTAAAGTTGTCACTTATAACTTCAGATTTCTCAGTAAAGTTGTCTGTCACTTACAAGCTTATAGCTGCTAATCGCTTTATGGTGTGCCCTGTTGTGTTTATATCAGGATTATTCTTTTATAATGGTTTTAACAACATATTTCTGACAGGGTCTTTATAGAAGGGCATTAGAGTTTCTGAAAGCTCCACCAGTGGAGTCTGAAGGTACAGGGAGAGTCTTAGCCACTTATCTTTCTGTATATGTGACTATGCAATCCTTAGAATAACAGTTTTTGTGTATTTGATTGCTCAGGTGTGGAGACAAAGGTTGATAAAATTGATATAGTCGCCCTTGCAAGAGGTAAACTTGAATATTGTGGTGGTTTTTTTCCCGCATTATTGAATTAGGCTGATATCCATGCGAATCAATCTCAACTCAGATATGACAGTAGACATGGTTTAAATTGGTCATCATGGTGGCTTGGGCTACGATGATTCAAATATGTTATGCCATTGCCCTCTACCTGTATACTTTTTACACCTCATGAATTTTAATGGTCTTAAAGTTGTACATATTGCCCAGTCATGAAGTTGTAGTGGGATTGTGTCATTATTGCAATTTGTCTTCAGTTCCTTGAACCTTTGAATGTTTTATTGGTTGAGCCATGTGTGTGTCAGTTGTAGCACAAAGCATGCACACAGTATCTGAACAGTAGGTTCCACAAGGACTATAATTTGGTTGTCTTCTGGCTATATCTTTTGCACTTATCCAGCTGGTTGAATGTGTAGGTGGATATGCAGAAACTCTTTGTGTGCAACAGAAAAGAAAGGAAGAAGGTGAGAGAATGAAAAGGTGGGCAGAGGCAGCATGGAGAAATCGCCGTGTGTCACTACCTGAGGCACTGAATTTCTCAGATCCAGCTAACAAAGTGGTGGTTATAGATGCGAGAACCAGCCGAACCATGTAATGATCTCTTCCCAGGTTATTCAGCATGGTGGGTTGTACACCACAAGTCATGGTTAGAATTCACACCCTTCCAGGTTCTGCAGCCACAAAGCTGCAATCCTAAAAACTCTTAGTAGAACACCACAAGGCATTGTGAGAATTGGCTCCAAAACCATGACCCATCATCATTAAAGACTCATGAATCTTTGCAGCTGTTTATTGTATGGGTTTCCTTTAATATGAACTGATGCATATAGATTGCAGATAATTTTGTCATAGGTTCTCTATGGTCATTTTTGTGGATAACATTATTGATTAGATTTTTCTAAAACATGTATTATGCACAATAAGTTTTGTGGATAACATTATTGATTAGATTTTTCTAAAACATGTATTATGCACAATAAGTATCTCGAAGCTTTTGTGGAGTTATTGGAAAGTCTGCCTGAGTTCAATGAGTCACATTGGTAGTGTGTCTTTGTATTAGTCATCTGAGGCACATCTCTGTGCTCTACTTATAATGCCCATGAGATGTGAATCTATAACTCTACCCGTAAATAATCAATGCTTCTGAAATCATTGAAGAAAATATGTGGAGTTATAGGCATTCGGGTAAATTGGTCCAAACATTAGTCTAATTTATAAATAATTGCAGGTTGAAAATGCGAATTGCTGCGTGAAAATAACCTGGTGTGCACCATACAATGCTTCAGGTGTAATTCAAAATGAAAATGAAGTGTGCTGTTACAATACTGGTTCTCAGATCTCAAAGTTGTATTTGCATACGCGTATTATATTCTCAGGTTTAAATTTTCACAGGGGAAGATCAAGACCCTTCCCGACATCCACTCCAATAACTTGGAGAACTCCTTTGTTCAATATCTGAAGAGAAAAATACAAAAACGAAATCAAAAGTTCAGAGCCAATCAAAATCATAAAAATCCTAAGAAGCATTTATTTTGTTCAAAATGGTTCTCACAGAAAGGATAAAAACAGGGAAAGAACTGACCAATTCCACAATGAAAGTCCCAATAAGACCAATCATACAAGCTCTAGAATTCCAAATCTCAGCAGTCCTGGTAAATCCAAGAAAAGGGGCTTGGAACTTAGGCTGCACTTTTGGCAATTCCACCTGAAAAATTCGAACACCCATTTTAATTTCCCAAGTTTAGTTTCACATAAACAATAGTAAAGCATAACAAATGCAATATTCGGCCAGAAACAATAAGATTGATCATGTAAACAACAAAGAGCTAAGCAAGAACATACCCCAACAGGAAGCTTTGCAGCTTGAACTCTGAAAGATGCTTGCTTCTTGGTGGCTGTATCGATGTCACTACGATTGTTGAAAACCGAGAGTTGCTGGTTTTGGCGATGAATTGTAAGAGAATTAGTAGGCAGGAAAGATGAAGAGATGAGCGATAAAGTTGCCATTGTTACGGTTTCAAAACCAAAGTTTCTAATTTGTTCTCCGCCTTATCTTCCTCCGGATGCAAAATCCATCTGCTGGGCCCCCTGCTTGTGGATGTCATAGAGTTCAGAACAATATCCAATAGTAAATTGCCACGTAAGTTAAAAAATGAAAGGCCTAGGGTTTAAGTTTAACCCTACTATTCTAACAAATTCCTATTAAATTACATTTTTAAAATAATTTATTTAATTTTTATATGAATGATTTGTTGCTCCAATATACTCCAATTATATATATATATAATTTATATTAAGCTTAACATTCTAAATCCTTACAAACCCAATTAACAAGATGACAAAAAATTATTAAAATAATTCTCAAAATAATATTATCGATAATTTATCATTATTTATTGAATCAAAAATAAATATTTTTTATGACAAATAATTTAATGTAATGCTACAAACTCTTATAAAAATTTATTCATATAATTATCGATTCACAAAACTAAAAAAATAAATAAATATGAAATAATAATATAATTCTGATACGTTGATTTGTATTAAAAAAGTTCGTATAAAAATTTATAACCATAGATTTATTGAATTAGTAAACAATTCTCTAAGAAATGTCATAATATATATATATATATATAGATAGATAGATAATGATTCAATTCATACAATATAATTAAACTCGTGTTTGGGTAAATTCATGGTTATATAATGTTTCGATTCTATTTATATTTTGATTAAATTGGTGCACACAATTTATGTTGTTGATCAAAGTCTTTCGCTACACAAAAAGGATAAATAAATATTAATTTTTAAAAAAATATTACAAAAATATGATCAAACTATCTCTTATCTAATATAATATGAATGAAATTTGAACTTGTTTATTATTAAGAACAAAATATTCACAAATATTATACATTAAATGTTATTATTAACGTAAATTTTATTTTAATATTTTTTATTCTATTAAAATAAGATGGTATTTATTAATTAGAAAATAAATTATATAATATTTAAAATAATAAATATTATCGTTAATAACACGTATGAATTGTCATTTGTTGATCATTAATATTCTGTAAATTCCATTCTAGCAACTAGAATATAGTAGTAAACATAAAAGAAGAAAGAGGAAATATAATCCAATATTTTTTTATGGGTTATTATTATTTTAAATGTATACATTAAGACGGGATTAGAATTAAGAATTTTAATTTTTTGTATAATTTTATTTAAATAAATAAATTATAATTTATATGTAAATTAATTATGATATATTAAGTATATATATATATATATTAAACTTAATCTTATTTATTTAATTAAAATTAATCTAATAATATATAAATAATATAAAGTTAAGGAATTCTTGATGCCTCTTTACAGTAACCGCAATATATTTTGTTTTTCTGATCAAACCTTAGCACGACAATTATAAACTAGTGAGATAAAGATTGTCTTTCAAAGTTGTTCGTTCCTTGTCTTCTTACATGATACGAGATTGATGTTGGAGCCAGACATCTGGTTGAAGATAGAGAGATCAACCTGGCTATCATAAATGTCAGTCCGCTCCCTCGGCAAGACTGTCACAGGACTTGAAGGCCAGTAGTAGGATTGCCCGCAAACTATTGAAATCGATACAGGTTCTGCCAATCGCGATTTCATGATCATATGACACTTCACAACTTCATCCTGGTAAAATCGAAGATGCGTTTGTATTTGCAGTAGTAAGAGAATAGCATATTATCTTATATAATTCAAGCCAAGAAATGATTGTACCTTTTGATCTTGATCGAAGAGACAAGTGACATAGGCAAGGTGGGCATAAGACGATGGAATTAACTCATCTACACTGCACCATAAAGCTGAGGCAGCAACAACACTTGATCGATACTTCAACAGCCGCATGTCTGCATCAATTTAGGTTAAAATTTAATTAATGGCAGCGCTGCAATTTCATCTGCGGCAAAAGTCTGCATCTGCAGAATCACTGAGCACAGAAGAGAGAGAGATTGATGGGAATTTATGCGTACCTAATACAGCTTCGACAAGCAACTTCGTGAATAGGGTGGTTAATTCATTGCGAACGAGAGATTCGAGAGAGTCGAAACTCGACAGCAGGAGCTCTACATAAGAGTAAGTTGTAATGCAGCCAAGCCGCCATCCCAGGGCCTGCAATAGTGTCAATTCCATCCGCCGGATCGTGCTTGATTGAAATGAATAATCAAGTTCCTCCATCTTCAACCACAACATGTACACTTGTCTACTGGTTATTATTTCATGAGGATATTAACAGAAAACAATAATTGCCATAACCATGGTCACCTGAATTTCATGCAATGAAGGAGAGGAAGTCTCAGTAAACTTGGATGCAACAGATAAACATGCGACAGATAGTAATTCAACCATCCAATACTTCCATTCCTGAAAGTAAGAGAAATGAGCTGTAAATTCAATCTTATTAAACTAGGAATTAAATCAGAACAAAACCAAGATGATAAAGGGAGTTTGGTTACATGGAATCGGTTCAAGGATATGAATCGATCGAGATAATTTGCTGCGTCGAAAACAGTTCCGAAGGAGAGATTTAACCGACTGCCAGACTGAAAACATAAATGACACAGATAGACTGTTGTTATGAACAAACCTAATGAAGAAATTAGAGTATAAATAAGAAGGTAATGATCATCGATATACATGTACATGACAATAGATTTTCTTCGTTCTTTTAATTTGCATTACTCACAACAACTGACCTTGATAAGCCATTGAACAGCTCTGAACCTATACTGCATCAAATTATTGGACTGAACATACTCTACATATCCTGGTTCAGGCATGTAACTCAATTCCTTCTCAAGGCAGATAGCACTAGCCTGTTCATATTCTTCCTTAGTGGTGCAAAATGAATTGCAAGCACAGCTCACTAAACTGCATTGTTTGGATTCAGGAGTGCAGCAAACAGCAGTGTGATCAGGACTCGAAAGCCACACCTCATCACAAAGCAAACTATCCATATTTATATACATGCACTTCAGTTGCCAAGTAAAGACCCTAACAAATAGCTACGTTCTGACACGAAATTCTGTATACTATGTCCCCCAGAGCTCAAGTATAGTACTTAATAATAATAGAAGAATGCAACAGTGAAACTGAAAGAGATGGACTGAGGGAAGAGAGAGCTTAGAGGCACAGTTATAAGAGATGACGGGGTGGTTGGTTCGATCGAGAGAGAGGGGGGGGAGAGAGGAGGGGATATAAAAAGAAGAAGCAGTCCCTCATGAAAAGGGTTAAATGCTACATGGATACTCTTTTGACTACCGTTAACCAATTGCGTGACCGCACGAGGATAGCTCAGTGCATTGCTGCATAAATTTTTTAATTAATCATTTCATTACTGGGAAAGAGAAGAGAATTGTTATTTCTGATAATGGGGCCGAGCAACAAGGAGAAAGGAATTGGGTTCCAACTATGTCACGTAAGGTCGCTAGGTGTGCCGGTTGTGATAATGGACCCACGTTTCCGGCCATGAATTGGCTGGTTAATGAATGAGGGGACGCAGTAACTGCTACTTCCAACTAATCAGAGCGGCTGATTCAATATGCTTTTACTGTCCACGAGATACTTCCCAAACAGTAATCAATCAGCATCCCAACTAGTTCTTCTTCCTGTTCTGTTGTAAATAGTTACCACTTTCAATACATTGATTACCCGATCCCAAGACTTTATAGTCTGATTTCGTTAGAAAAATGCCTACTTGCGAGAGCTCTGACATTGATTACCCTACGAACAGGTGTCGCTGTTCCTTTCATTTTCACTGCATAAGTGGGGTATAGATTCCTCCGAAAAAATAAATAAAAATTTATAATTTATTACAATAATTAATATAATAAAATTATTTAATTAATAAAATAAATTATTTTATTTATTAAAAACTAAATTTATTAAAATAATTTTATAAAAAATTTTTACCATATTAATTAAATAATAAATTTTTAAAAAATTATTTTTATTTATTAATAATAAATAAATTTATTATTTTATTAATTAAATAATTTAACTACATTAATTATATTAATATAACAAAATTATCTTCTTTAAAATTTTTTTTTCTCATATTAGAAAATTATAGAATTATCGAGATACAAAATAAAACCTCACAGGCTTCCCCGACGTGTAATGACTGATTGAACTTCATTTAAAAGTTAATCGTAAGTAAACATAGAGAAAAAGGCATGACGCATACCGTATCCTTGGCTAGGACATGCACTTGAACAGGTGCATATCACATCAACTTTACCAATACATATTCACTGGACTCCATAAACTCTGGAAAAAGCTTCCCAGATTTCAGAGAGTAAAGCGCAGAATCTGGCAAAACAGAGAACTGCAATCGCTGTTGGTAGTGGCATCACTCGCTTGTGATCTGTTTTTATTGTAACTCATATGATGAAAAACTGAATCCTGATCTTTCCTCGTTGGTACATTTCAACTCAAGCTTCTGAAAAGGGCTGCAGGTTCATATAAGGGCATTTTATCAATTACTTTGATACAAGGGAAACGGAGTGGAAGGGTAAAGAGAGGTAATAATAAATACGGAGGTACAAGAGTAGTCCAATAGTTCATCCACTTTGTGGACATAATTCGAAAGAAACAACCATTGGCAAACTATTTTTAAAGTAACGGGTTACTGAAGGGCAGATCGGCAGTCCACCAACTTAACAAGAGAGTTAAACCATCCAATCTAAAAACAGAAATGACAGCAAAGAAGTACCTGCTATTGGGATCATAATAGAAGCCATTAATGGAGCCATCACTACAGGAGAAGCAAACATAGTAAAATCCTGCTATAGTTAGCCCACAGTCTGTTCCAACATTCACAAAGTATTGCTCTTTCCATCTCTGCAATGAAAAAATTAGAAAACAGCAAGTTATGTTATCTATGTAGACTTTTTCAATAAACAGAATTTTATATAGAACTTTAACATAAATGGCATGACGGCACATCTGATATGCCAACCTACTTATTTGCTTTAAGATGTCACATTTTATATCCTGATCCAACTGTAACTTTGATTGCGCAAAGCATGATAGAATACAGCATTATCATAAGCTACCCTGTCCTTTAGTTAAAAACTGTTTATGAAATTCTAAATACATTACAGCATTATCATAAGCTACCCTGTCCTTTACTTAAAAACTGACTACAAAATTCTAAATACATAATTACTCCTAATGAAAATACTCAAACAAGATTACCATAAATATGTATGGGTAGTTACTCAGGTCCAAAGATTTGCCACCATCAACCTCCACTTGACTCTGAAAAAAATAGAGTAGATCAAATGAGAACAGATTCTGCATATGAGAAAAGTAGTTGTAAACTCCACATCAATGGTACTAAAGATGTAAACTTTTAACTTCATAGTCCTTACCAGCAGGGGTGAAAATGATGGAAACTTTGTCCAGTGCTTTATATCATCCTCTGGCCTGAAAAAAATATTTCTCAAACCAATTAAAAGGGTGAAGACTATCAGCAATTACTTATTTGACAGGAGTGTTTATGACTTCTCATAGAGTCACCAGAAAGTAGAGAATTGTTGTTCACCATCAATGTCAAGCTAATAGCTTTCATGCTCAACTTAAAGAAAGAGAAAAGCAAGAAAAAAGATAAAGAGAGAAGAATACATTGCTTCCCATTTGTCTGTGTAGAAGGTATAATTTTTTGCATCGACAATCTCTCCCTCCCAGAAGGTTACTACCTGAATACATCCGAAAAACAAAATTTAGATGATATTACAAAGAAATTATGCAAATTTCTAAATCAATGCTCGAGCAAAAGTGGCATCCTTTTTAACAAGCGTGTATGTTAATAAGCGCGCGCGCACACGCACACACATGCACAGAGGATTGGGATCCTGTAACTTAACAATTTGGCTTAAAATGGGAGAAAAACTCCCAACTGTTATATGATTTAATTGTTCACAGATATGCATGCAAGCAATTTTCCATCTCTGTGCTACAATAATAAGCCATACCTTGCAACATTGGTGTCAAAGAGAAAAACCAAACCTTTTATGTATGCATAAACATTGGTGACAATAAGGCTGGTTAAATCAATGGAAAAAATAAAAAGAAAGAAAAAAATATATGAATTTCAAATTAGCAATCAATAAATCAACATGTTAAGTTGAATTGTATTTATAAAAAAAGAAAAAATGGATTCATAAGCATCTTTCACATATCAAAGCTTGAGTAAAAAAGAATTAGGTAAAAAGTTGAACAAAGAAAAGAAACTTACTGGTGTGTCTGCCAAAGGAACATTTAGAGCTTCCATAGTCCCACAGAGATATCCATGTTCAAGGTCACATCCTTGTATCCGAACATTAACTCTCCATGCTTCCTCCTTTTGTAGATTTGAAACATTTTGAGTACCTGAGAAGGCCTGCAACAAAACTATGCTATGATACATAGAAGTTTTGAGCTTATGCATAATGATGCATACCACCTCTAAACATGTAAAATCATAAATCTCTGTAGTGAAAGCAAAAGCTTTAATCTGCATGGGTTCATTGCTTTGCAAGTCGACAAGGAAGTGACCGTTCCTTCAAAAACACTGGTCTGTAGAACAGGATTTTAAAATAAATGAAGGCAGTGAATCATTTAAACAACATGCCGCATGTAATTGAACAAAAATTATTCAACAAATTTTGAAACAAGAAAAGTTTATTCTCAGTTGAATAAAAGAGCAATCATGCAAGTAGGGATAGGTAAATTTGGTTTGGATCTAAAATTCAAACCAATCCAACACTGTCAGTTTCAATTTGAATCAATTTGATCCAATCTAATAGTTGAGTTCAAACTGATCCAGACTAACTATTATCAATTTGAATTGGTTTGAAATGTCGATTTAAGTCTAAATACAAAAAATTATTATAATTGTAAAGCACAATTGTTTTATTGAATTATATTTACTTTTAGAACCAAAAAATGATCAAATTGTTAATTCACGTTAAAATACATATATCTTTAGGCCTAAAAAATGAATTTAATTATAAGATTTGCATTAAATTATATTTATCATTAGAATAAAAAAATATATGTAATTGAGAGGTTCAGCTATTGGATTATCAAATGTAAAATTGACAAATATAAAACTATATTTTTTGTTACAATATAAAATAGCCAATAAAAAATTACCAGATATAAAACTCTAAATTTTGTTTACATCTAGTGGATTGAATTGATTTGGTCAGTTTGAATCATGCTCAATCCAAAAACCGATCTAATTATTGTAATTTGATTTTTTTCAAGCTGAAACCAATTTAATGAATCTTCAAACCAATCCAAACCGATCTAAATAGTTGGTTTGAATGTGCCCACCGCTACATGCAAGAATGCAACTCTCAGAATACATGGCATGCTTAATGTGCCCAGTCAATTAACATTGAAAAACATCTCTTTTTACAGCTGATCATCCACAAATTTCAATCTTCGTGCAGTGACATCTACATAAAAAAATTTTAAATAATTTTCTGAGCTGATTGCCTACCCATCAATTCCAGCCAAAGCCCAAGCCAGTTAAATTCCAAATAATTAATCGGATTCTCAATAAAAGATTTAAGTATTTAAATTTCGGTACCTCGAACTAAAATCTCATGCCACACGCAGTTCAAACAATTAGAGACTTAAAGATCACATAGACATGAAGAAATACAGCAAAGGCATTTTAGAACCAATAATGAAAATAATTATAACAAAAATTTACCTGCCCAACACTCAAAAGTGTGCAAATTGGAAGAGAAGTTTGTCCAGAATTTGCACCTTCAGCTCAGGAAATATGTTATAAGCACACAAAACAATGAGTATGACAAGTAGACAGAAATTGAGAAACAATAACGCATATCTATACCCTAAATTCACGCACTGTTCTATATTGAGTGCATTCCAGTGAAACGGACAAGAATTTGAGAACAGAATACCCGAAATTTGCGATGGTGCTGAGCTTTCTACAAGTCTCACCGGCATTTATTGGTTGATTGATCGATCAAAATCTGTCTGGCCAACAGGATTGAAATTGCAGGGGACAAAAGGTTTTGGGAGAGGAGAAGCCCGATTGTGAACCGATTTGCCCGCTCCCGGAGCATGTTTTGGATACCACACATTTGGGCTCCGTGTTGTTTCCGGTTAAGCCCATTTTTAGATTTACTAGAACTCAAAACGACGACGTATTGTAAAACATTTGTTTGCCCTTTAGTTGAAATTTAGGTCAAATAGAAAATGCCAGACACTAACTCTCTTTATTATTTATTTATTTATTTTTATTTTTTCATCCCAATAATCCGTTCAAAAGCTCGACAAAAGTTGTTAATATTTCGTATTTATAAAATAATATATTTAGTTCGTATTTAAACGTATTAATAAGTCATACTAACTTATAAAAAATGTAGACCAATCCTTCGTACCAGGCCTAAACTAACTTGTGATTTAAAGAATAAGATTATATATTATATAATTTAATATAGAAAAGAAGATTTTCACTTTTTATTTATTAGAAAGACTTTAGAAATGTAGAAAAATTTCTACTTTCAATTAAAGGAGGAGTTTACTAAACTGTTAAAAGGAGAAATTGATTCAGGCATATAATTTCAAAATTATTGGTGAACTTGCCTTTCAGTAGCACCCAAACAGGCAGATTGTCTGAATCATGTGGGAACAAAGCAATCCAACTTCTGAGAAGCTTAGGGTGTAGATGTTGGACTTGACGTACAGCAGACATTTTGGACTTGAAAGACATTGCCAAATTAACCAATTATTGACTTGGAATTACACCAATCCATCTCATAGTTTGAAGAGTAGCAGTTCAGGATTTGGAAGCTAAGAAACAAGTTTCATTTCTTCATTACCCACGTTCTCGCTTTGTAATGTACATAAATCACGAGATAACAAAGTTACACAACGGTTAACATATGGTGCTTAATGTTTAATGGTATGTTTTGAACAATGAAAAGTGATGTAATTCAACCAAAGAAATTCTGTAATTTAGTGTTTAACAACAATGATGATGATTCGGAATTCGGACAAACTGAAATACTGAGCATTATCGGCCACCTGAAAGTATAGAGCCTGCAATAGAGGATGAATGTGTGACTGAGAGAACCATAGAGGAGGGATAAGACACAGCAAAAGCATCGAAACCTTCCCGACTTGCGTATGTTAGCCCACCAACCGAAAGACCAAGGGCTGGTAATTCTGGCAATCTCACATCTCTCTCCAAGTATTGCACAACTTGGCGCATGCTTGGCCTGGCTGATGGTTCTGAGTGAGAACAGAGCAATCCAAGTTTTAAAACCAGCTCCAATTCCTCTGATATGTATTCTGTACCCAAAGTCGGATCCCTTGCTTCGAGAAGTTCACCTCTGCACCAAAAACCGAACACCCAGTCTACCAGAACTTCTTCTTCTAACGAAGCTCGTGGGTCTATTGGCCTTCTGCCGCAGGCAACTTCAAGCAAAAAGGCTCCGAAAGCAAACACGTCCGTGCTTGTTGTGGCCTTTCCTGTTCTAGTGTGTTCTGGGGCAAGATAACCGAAAGTTCCAACTACATGTGTTGTTCGGGGATCACTTCCGTGGTCATATAATCTTGAAAGGCCAAAGTCTCCCAATCTTCCATTCAATTCAGCATCAAGTAATACATTACTTGCCTTCACATCTCTGTGAATGACGACTTGTTCCCATTCTTCGTGTAGATAAACTAGGCTTAGTGCTACGCCCTTGATCACTCGAAATCTTTGTCTCCAATTGAGCGTGACTTTTGGTTGGTCGTAGAGGTACTTGTCTAAGCTTCCATTAGGCATGTAGTCATAGACCAAGAGAAGCTCTCCCTTGCGCCGGCAGTAGCCAAGGAGTTGTACCAAATTCCGGTGACGGAGACGACCGATGCTGATGATTTCAGCAACAAATTCCCTCATTCCCTGTCGTGATTCATGAGATATCTTCTTCACTGCAACCTCAAGTTTTGATGTGGGCAATATACCTCTATATACTCTGCCAAATCCACCAGAACCTAGAAGCCCTTTGTCTCTGAACCCTTTTGTGGCAATATAAAGATCTTTGTATTTGAATCTGTGAGGCCCGTAGTCAAGCTCCCAATCTTCAAGCTCTTCAGCGAACTTTCTTTTCCATTTTATCACATAAACCACAATTGAGACTGCTGCTAAAATTAAGCTTCCAGCTATTATAGGCAACCCAATTGTCAAAAGCTTTGATATCTTGTTTCGCTCCACGTCGGGAAGCTTAGGTAGTTGAGAGAGATTGAGTTCTTGTGCTTGTCCGTTCATCTTAAAACTCCAACCCAAAACGTAATGAGATGTTAATACAGAGCCGGTGGCTGATGAGAACCCAACGTACATGGTTTCCTGGAGAATCGACGAAAGATCACGCGAGAAAGACAACAGTGGAGATCTGGGCCTATCAAAATCGAATGGAGCTATAGTGACATTGATTTGCTTCTTGACTCCATCGTACTCCACCCAAACTTGCATTGGTTTAGCGCTGATGAGAGTCAAGTTTTTAAACTGACCCGTTTGATTATCATAATAACCTGCTGGTTCAGAATCCACGGACCTCAACCCGTTAATATCAATCCCTAAATGGTTGTCATCGATATCAGAGAACTCGTTGCTCTCGATCGTATCAAGCTCAACAGCGAAAACATGATTGCTGTTATTACCATTGTTGCTCTCGTTAAAAAGGCCAATGAATTGACTGGGAAGAGCACCTGGCAGCCCTCTTGTAGGAGCAACAACGAAAGCAATACCATGGCCGCTAAGCGTCGGATATTCAGGGACGATCCCGAAAACAAAAGTGGTAGAGAAGGAGAAAGCTCTGCCATTTGTTGAGTTCTTGAAAGATATTGGATCTGGGTAAAAGGCATGACCCGTTTTTTGTGTGGTTTCGTTGGTTAGCTGCAAGAGTCCATCGGAGGTGAATCCTGCTATACCATCCAGGCTTAGATTAGCCGACTGGAATCCATTGTAGAGGAAGCCAAAATCATCCTCTGCTGCTAAGCTAATGAACAGGAAAGACACCAATATTGCAAGCTTGGAAAACATGATTTATGCATAGCCTGAAGAAACTAGAACCATTCTCGTCTCATAGCAATCACATAGGAAAAACAACAATGGAATGTACGGTAATTAGATTATTGGCAATAGATTTGGATCTTGTTAGCTGAAAAAGAAGGGAGATGCCGCCCACGTGCGAGAGTCAAACATTCCACATGGGAGCAAAATTTCTTTAACCCGTTTGGGTCAGTATTCCCACAAAACTGCAACAATCCGTGGGACAACCGATGTGGGTTTCTTGCTTGGACCGTTTTGGCCTTGGTTCCGTCATTGAAGTCAAAGGGCTGCGAGGAGCGCTCACATAGACACTTCCCAGTTAGCTGCATTATAGATGACTGGTGCCAAGGGTCAATCCGTGCGTGCGCTGGTGGTCCATCGGACTTGACAGCATGGACTCTAGAATTCTGTCTAAGAGCCCTCTGCGTAGAAGCAACACATTGAATTAATTGCCTAGTGCCCAACATTAGTCAACCGATTTATTAGTATTATTATTATTTAATACTCACAATTTTGTAAAAATTTTATTGGAATTGTAAGAATTTATGCATCCAAATTAAACAAATTAGATCCTTTGTGAGGATTTGCTCGATATTAAAGCGTAGAAATACGATAATTTTTAAACCGTATTTATTATAAGAAAAAATAATATATATTAAAATTTAACGATAAAATAAGTGAATTTTTTTTAATATATTAGATTATTAGATTCAAATGATTAAATTAATTAATTGCAATAGATTAATTTATTAAATAATATTAACTAATACATAACTACATTCAACATAAATATAAAAAAAATTCATGAATATAACAAATATATTTTAATTATTATCGTGTTAATTAATAAATTTTAATTAATTAATAACAGTACATTTCATTCACGTTTGTGTACTTGAGCGGTGAGATGTCGTGTGTATTTTTTGAAAAATACCCGAGAATTGACTAATCGAAATATAAAAAATGTATTATTATTGTGGATAAAGATTAAGATCCAAGTAATTTATTTTTTTGATTATTTAGTCAAGTTTTATTCTAAGGCGGCTTTGAATTAGGTTTTTAATTACTAGGAATCTCTTTTACCCATAATCTAAAACCATTCAACAGCGAGATGATGATGTCGTTTGTTTTGTGTGTGGTCGGGTTTGTAGTTGGCATCTTCCAAGAGCAAACGACAAGCATTCACTTGCAACCGACACGTCGTTCGCATATAAATTCATGGAACGACATGTCGCCGTTGATTTATCAATGAGATTGGGAGCTGGTGGACGAGGGTACAGAGTAGCATGTCAAAAGTTTTTGTCAGAGTGTGAACTGTTGATCCTTCCTTTCTTATTAGCTCTTTCATTTATGGGATTGCTGCATTTGACACGATTTGAATTCGAACAATCACTTGGTTAAAGCCTGATATGGGTAGTCAGTCAGCCCAAATTCCAGGCTGAGGTGAAAAGTTCAAAGTTTAAAGGGCCCGGTATCGGTCAAGTGTTCATAGCTTTGTGTGTACACGGTTGCAGCTATGGTGAGGCAGCCGACTGATTCCCCTCAAGGGCAACCTGGTGAATCAACAACACCGGCCTGATCGGGCTGTACAACTTTCCTGATACTAACCTTTTGCTTCAAACTTATTTACTTGTTTATTTGAAACCGGTAATATTCAAAACATGGCATGATTTGGGAGCCTTAAACATGAACTTCGTCCACTGGTTAGAAATCGTTTGCTGGTATTGTCAGGTCATTGACCATGGTTATCATATGATAATTCTTTTGCTTGTGAACATGGTGACGATGCTGATATAAGAACTTGTGGACAATTACCTGGAAAAACCACAGCCTTGAAAACCACCGGGACTAAATTACGTTAATATAAAATAAAAAAATATAAATATAAATTTAAAAATATATATATTATAAATTTTATTATTTTTTATTAATTAAATAATATTGCGGTATCAATTATATTAAAGTGATATTACTATTATATCTAATTCTTTCTCATTTATTACAGATGAATGCTTATGTTAATTTTTATAAAATGTGTTTAACGGTTGCCGTGTGTTTGTGCTGACTTGGGAAGAAGGAGAGATCCTGTGGCCATAACTGGCATAATTTGCAGGAGCATTAGACAGAAAAGTTCAAAATCCAAACTTCAAACCTACCTTTTAAGAAAAGGTTCCATCACTTAGTCATGGCTTCTCTGCCCTATGAATGAAGAGAGCCGCTCTGGTCTGTACAAAAATTCAAATTCAAATTCAAATGCATTATTATAATATCACTGTAACCACAATACTGTTTTTTTTTGTTTCCTGGAAGTAATCGCCTTAGCTGTCTGCAACAAGCAATTACTGGACAGTGAATTATGGATTCAAATATTGCTGACTTGTATGAGCGAAGACAATTGAATACCCCATATGTTTTGAGTTTGAAAGCACAAGATGTTAGTTACTATCATCATGGGGGAAGAAGGTTGAAAGCCTTTTGAATTGAGTTACTGTCAGATACAAATTATGTACTCTAGCATATGGTGTTTCATTGTTTTCTACCAGCAAATGCTTTCTTGCAGCTCTCCAGAGAATACAAACAAGAAATTAAGACAACCCAAAAATGAAAAGGAAACAGAAATTATGTTTCAGCACCCAAGCTTCCTTCCATTTTAGCCTGATGATCTCTAGGATGAACAAGAGTAAGTGGAGAAGTAGAAAGAGAAGCATGGCTAACACCATTGTCCGCGAAAGAATAAGATGTCATTTTATCAAACGATGAAGATGCAAAAGAGTTCAACATATCATCAAACCCTTCAATTTCTCCTTTACTACTAATAGATGCACTTGGTGATCTCAAAATTTCAGGCAACTCAAGCTCTTCTTCCAGGCATCTCACCACTTGACGCATGGTAGGCCGCTCCATGGGTGCATCGTTTGAACATAACAGTCCCAATTTGATCACCATCACCATCTGATCTTCATCATATTCAGCATTTAGTTTAGGATCAGCAACATCAAGGACTCTTCCTCCTTTATACTTTTCCCATACCCAATCAACCAACACTAATTCTTCGGGCAATGCCTTTGGCTCAATAGGCCTGCGCCCACATGCAACTTCTAACAACAGTGCACCAAATGCGAACACATCTGAACTTGCTGTGGCCTTCCCTGTTCTGGGCAGTTCTGGGGCTAGATAGCCTAATGTGCCGACGACCCGAGTCGTGCTCGGATTTGACCCGTGATCATACAGTCTTGCTAGACCGAAATCACCCAATCTTCCATTTAATTCACTGTCTATTAATACGTTGCTGGCCTTAACATCTCTGTGAATCACAACTTGTTCATATCCTTCATGCAAGTAAAGAAGGGCAGAAGCAACACCCTTTATGATATTGAGCCTTTGCTCCCAACCGAGAACACTTTTTGGTTCATCAAACAAGAAATTATCTAAGCTGCCATTAGCCATGAAGTCATAGACAAGAAGAAGATCACCTTTTCGCCTACTCCAACCCATTAACTGAACCAAGTTTCTATGGCGAAGCCTCCCAATACTAGCAATCTCAGACACAAATTCACGCACACCTTGTTTTGATTCATGAGAAATTCGCTTAACAGCAACTTCAGTCTTTGATCTTTGCAGAATTCCTCTATAAACTTTACCAAATCCACCACGCCCGAGTAGCTGCTTATGACTGAAATTATTAGTCGCTCGCTTGAGTTCTTGGTAGGAATATCTTTGAGGTCCGATATCAAGCTCCCAGTCTTCGATAATTTCATCGTTTTTGAATTTATTGATTAAGTGAAAAATGGCTAAAGCTGATACACATATTGCCAGAAACGCTGACGCTATTGAAATACCTATTACGAAACCTGTATGCTTTTTCTTGGGACCTGGAAGTGAAGGAAGAGAAGATAGATCAAGAGCTCGAGTTGGTCCATTGATTTTAAAGCTCCAGCCTAAAATATAATGTGAACTAGCGAGTAAACCCGTTGAAGCGGAGAAGCCAACATACATGGATTCGTAAAAGATTGGTGAAAGATCTACGTGAAAAGACAAGATTGGAATTCTGGGTTTGGACGAATTTGGAGAGAGCGTGACATTGATAAGATTTTCAGATGAATCATAATCGATCCAAACTTGGATTGGTTTTCCACCCATGAGAGTCAAATCTTGTTTTGTGGTGTTGTCAGTGTAGTAGGCGGCAGAAACAGAAGCATTAGAGTTCATGCTGTTGATGTCGATGCCAACATGGTTGTCGTCAATGTCGTGGAATTCAAAGTCTTTCACTGTATCAAACTCGACGGCAAACATATGATTTGAAAAGTTGCCAACATTGCTAGTATTTAGCAGGCCTAAATATTGACTTGGAAGACCATTGAGATCTTTAGTTGGCGAGATCGCGAAAGCCAAGCCATGCCCACCTAGTTTTGGGTGTTGAGGAACCATAACCAGAGCAAATGAAGTAGAAAAAGAAAATACTCTGTCGTTCGATGAGTTCTTGAACTGAAATGGTGACGAATAAAACGCTTGACCCAGCAATCTACTGGTGTCATTTGTTAACCTAAGAATACCATTGTTTGCAATCTCAGCAATCCCATTTAAGGTTATGTTTCTGCTCAAATCTTTGAATCCTGGAAAGAAGAGGTCATCGAGCAGAGACGAAACGGGGATGGAGAGAAACAAAATAACAGAGAAAATTCTGAGAAAATTGGCCATTTTTGGAACAAAAAGAAAAATAAATGCAGATTCTTGGCTCTTGAATCAAAAAGGGTTTAGATTTTAGAGTTTACAGTGGCTGATGAGATTGGAATGCCTACTTAAAGGAAAGTGGATGCAGATCCGACCGAAGAAGATGCCTAGTCGGTTTCCAGGCAAAGACATAAAAGCATCTATTTTTCACATGGGCAGAAAGAGGCTCCGGTGAAAAAGAGAGACAAGACTGCAAGCAATATACGCAGTAGAATGAATCCTATGGATTCACCATTAAAAGTCTAAAGTAGCTTTGTCTATATAGTGAAGAATGTTCAATCCGCATATTCGAAGTGTACGTGGAAAAATGCCATTCTCTTTTCCATTTAATTCACTTTTACAGCCACTAAGTTATTAACCAATCAAGAGAAATCAACTATGAGCAATGGTGGAACCAACAAATTCACAGAGACGTTTGCCTTTAGGGTTTACAAAATTAATTAACACCACAGTATTGGAAATCAAATGAGACTTCACCTAAAACCTTATTGAAAATAGAAATTTAAACAAACTATTTAACATCGAAGTAGTCTCCTGAACAGGCAACACAAGTCATCGGGTGTAATTTCTAAAGTTTAATTTATTTTTTAATCGGCTGTAATTTCAAAATCAACTGGTCTTCAATCCAGTGTCATCACTTTCCTCCATTGTCAGCTTACTCTTTGAAAGACGACTGGAATAAGAGAATTTGAAAGTTCAAACCCACTACACACTTTAAAATGTACGTGTGAACCCCAAGGGATGCAACTTTGACTTGCGGGGTGCAAAACTCGAGGCAATGCAAATCATTATTCTACGATTAGACTAACGAACAACCTTTAAACTTCAGGGATTAAATGAATGACACTTGCATTGATGCATCTGCAGCTTCAATTCATGTCATCCATGCGTCTTAATTCTCAAACACTGCGGCGACTTTTAGACAAAATTTTGAAGTATAGTTTCTATTAAATTTAATCTCAAAACCATCACTATGTTATCGTCTTCCAAAACCTACTGTAATTTTAGCTTGATAATAATGGTTATGAAGATTGCCCAAGTGGATGTTCATCACTCCTTTGAATCTTAATGAAAAAAGAAATCGACCCACCATATCTTTTAAATCTCTTCATATAAAAGTTTAAGTTACTAATGATGAAATGACAAGCATCCAGGGGTTGAACAGTTCGTTCGTAGAACAACCTTGGACATGGTTAATCACAGAGTTGATTACTTGAAAACCCTAGTATTGAAAACAACAGTGGCTGCCGCAAATTTGTTGCTTGGTTGGACAAGTTTGTCGGCTTGTTGCGTTGGGGGCTGCTTTTAGGTCCGTATAAACTATTATAAAGTAATGAAAGTGTGGAGTTGGGTATGGCACACTATTAGTGCAAATGCTGGCTGGATCATTGGGGTTGGAATGATGACTGCAGCACGTTGCAATTGAAAAACATGAAAGAGAAATTTTTTATTTTAATTTAATTTTAATTTCTATTTATATTTTTAATCAATTCTAATTTATTCTTATTAAAATAATTATTTTAATAATTTTATTTTTATAAATAATTTATATTTTTAATTTTACTTTTAAATTTTACTTTCTTCATTTCTAAAATCTCTCTTCAACATCTTTATCATTTTCAGTAACTTGCAGGTGTTTTGAGTGCAAAATGCCCGCCCTAGGTTCATAAACCCAGGGCGTATAATATTACCCTCGGTTCGCTAGTGCTCTAGGTTGGCAGACCCAAGGCGCATAGTATTGTCCTGGGTTCGCCACTGTCAGCCAACCCAGGGCGCACAATACTGCTCTAATTCTGCCAATTGGCGAACCCAGGGTGCACACTACTGCCTTGGGGGTCGGCCACTACAAGCCAACCCAGGGCGCACAGTATTGCCCTAGGTTTGCCACTACCAGCCAACCCTAAGCGCACAGTACCGCCCTGGGTTCGCCACTACCAGCCAACCCAGGGCACACTAACACCCTTGGTCCGTCACTTCCTTGGGTTGGCAAACCTAATGCACAGTGCACCTCGGATTGACTATCCAATCCAAGGTTACTTAATTTTTTTCATATCTTATAATTATCTTCTACTAATTCAGAGCATTTAAATTAATATTAGATATATTTGTAAGTTGTGATACTATAAAAATACATATTTATAATTAATTTTATTAAAATTTAAACATTATCATATTTTATTAATATAAAATATGCATAAAATATAA
This sequence comes from Xylocarpus granatum, assembly GCA_019650275.1. Taxonomy (NCBI): domain Eukaryota; kingdom Viridiplantae; phylum Streptophyta; class Magnoliopsida; order Sapindales; family Meliaceae; genus Xylocarpus; species Xylocarpus granatum. Next base: position 66,693 of record BNST01000573.1, on the reverse strand, counting down.
AATACTACTTATGAACTAAGTATTTTATTCGAATAAGCTCATATATCTGAATAATAAAACTATTATATTATATATAATTTCTTAACTCTTATGGGTAAATTAAGAAAAAGAATATAATATTTTATCCTAATTAATCATATAAACGTAATAAAAATTTATATGGGATAAAATTTATCATATTTAGTATGATCAATTATAATTAATGTCTTAAATTATATATAATTCTAACTTAATATAGTTTTATTCAACTTAGGGATATTGTGGCTATTTCCTAATGTATTAAATTTTTAAAAATCAATAAAATATTTCAATGAATATATTTTAATATTTATGTCTTATAAAAATCTTATCCAAAATATTTTTATTTTTATTGTATAGATAATAGAGAGTAATATATTTACTTCGTAATCACAGTAAGCCAATTCCTAAAAAAGATTGAAAGAGTCACAAACGGTCCCACTTAAAACCTAACGTCCTTAGACAGAATATTTTTAAACATGTAATTATAAGTAAATAAAATAATACAACTATACCTAACAATAATATATTAATATAATATTTTTCTATTTGCTTAAATTTTATGTATTTTTTAATGTATTTGTATACTAACTGTTGTCTTTAAAATGTATATATAAAAAATGTAAAATATATAAATCCAGCAAATTATACTACTGTATATAACGTGATATAAATAATATGCATAAATACAAATATTTAAATTGAATTTAATATTCATATAATAAGTTTAAATAATATACATAATAAAAAAGTATATTTAAATCCAATTTAAAACTAAAATTGAACATAAAGTATATATTTAGGCCAAAAAATCATAATATATATATATATATTTGGATTAAATTGTACAATAAAATTTAATCTTGTCTAAATTAAATTATTAATAAATTTGATAGTATTAAAATATTTATAAAATAATGAATATATTTTAAATACAAGTTACAAATTCAATTATGGCCGTTTCAAATTTTTCATGCGATTAATATTAAAATTGAAAATAGTTAAAAATTATTAACATAAAGTAGTTGTGGTCATGTGGCTGGGCTTTAGAAAATGTGGGCTTGGGTTTAAATTCAACCTTTTACAATTTATTTTTTAAATACTAAAAAAATTGTACGACTTGTCATCCATATAAATTATTTACAATTTATGTTTCAAATACTAAAGCAACTATATGACTTATTATTCATATAAATTAAAGACAACCAATAAATTTTTAAAATATCAAAGAAATTGATTGATATGTCATCCATATAAATTAAAAGCAATTGAGATGTCATCTATTGGTAAGAGTCTTTTTTAAATTCCAACCAAGTCAACCCGACTCAAAAATAGACCTATGGACCTAAAAATATATTCGACCATTTTTTCAACTATTTTTAATATCGTTTTTTTGTGTTTAAAATGTTATAAATTCAATGCTAAAATGATTTATAACATATATTTATAATAAACATATATAAATATAAGTTGTATGTAAAATTAAAATTTTAACAAGTCCATAACTATCTTTCATATTTTGCTTTTATAAAACTCAACAAACTAAGTAAGACAGAGATTATTAATAAGCTATGATACCAAATGTAAGCATACAATACTAAAACATGCTTAAAACACTAAAAATTAAATTGCAAAAGTCGTGGATAACTAACCTCTCGCTATTGTTTTTCTTTACATTTTTGAATGTTTTCAAAGCCTTTTAAGCTTTTAAATTTTCTCAAAATGCTGTTTAGCGAGAATTTTGAGTTTAAGAACCTTAACAAAGTAAAATACCTCTCAATTTATAGAATTGTTCTTATCAAAGAATTCTTATATTTAATGATGGCATTATAGCTATTCAATACTACAGTTTTATGTTTCAAATTTGAATTTTAGAGTTACAAAAATATAATAAAGAGTTAAGAGCCATAATTTAAATGTTACAAATCCTTTTTTAATGAATTTGTAACTTAATTTGAAACTTACATTTAGTTCAATTTATGACATTCGGGTTTAAAGCCTAAGCCACTTTATCTCTAACCCTACTAAAAATATGACAAATAAGTAAATGACATGAAGCTTTTATTCAATCGGTCTTTGAATATGGAGGTTTTAATGGAGTGAAAGAGTTTTTGATGAGGTTTGGGCTCTAAGTGTTGAATTCTTGAATGTAAATTTTGAGTTTTGCAAGAACACATTCTCATATTAATTGTAGAGACTCCAAAAAAAAGAAGAAAATAGAAATAATTTATTCTTAAGGAATGATTGTTATTTTGATGGGTTAGAGATTAAAATTTTAGTTTTTAAATTTAACAGGTGGATATTTTGCATTAGTCAAATAGATGCTATTTTAAATTCAAATCGTTTAATAAATATGTCTAGATTTAAAAATTATGATTTGAAATGATAATTAAATAATTAAAAAGTTATAATTATATCACACATATATTTTACTTTTGTATTATAATATATTATAATGGATGTATATACACATATATGGTAACATCTAATTAAATGTTAATTAATTTTATTCTAAATATAATTAAATATAAGCATATTTTAAATAATTAATTGTATCATAAATAAGTAATTCTAAATCTAAATTTAACATGAGTGTTAACAATATCATGTCATATTATCTATTTAATAGTCCTATTAATTTATATTAACTTGAATTCGTAAATTTTGTATTGATTTGATGAGTTATTTAAAAAATTATAATCTTATCTAAGAGTATTATTTTGGATTCTAATAGCCCAATCCTTAAAAGTAGGCAAATTAGGTTCATATTTGAACTTTAAACCAATGTAAAATTTTGGTTTTAATTTGAGACAATCTAATTCAATTCAATAGTAGGGCTAAAATTGAACTAATTCAAATTAATAATTGTTGATTTACGTTGGATTAAATCATCGATTTAGTCTAAGCCTAAAACATTCTCGAGGCTTTATGTTTTATCAAATTATTTTCACTTTTTGCCTCAAGAAATGAATCTAATTGTAAGACTTGCTTTAAAATACATTTATCTTTAGGCCTAAAAAATAAATTTAATTGAAGAGTTCACATTAAATTATATTTATTATTATAACAAAAAATAATCTAATCAAAAAGATTCACTTGAATGTCAAATATAAAATTTTTATTTTTTATTTTTATAATATATAATACTAATAAAAAATTTTCAAATGTAAAATTCTAAAATTTATCTAAATTGAATTGATTTGGTCTGGTTGGTTGCTTATTTTAAAAATTGATTTTATTATTATAATTTAATTTTTTAAAAAATTTAATAAATTTTTAAATGGATCCAAATTGGAGTAATTATCGGGGGTTGAGTTTTTTTTCCACCGATCTAATAAATTTTCAAACCAATTCAAATAAAATTATATATCGTATCATCAAAAGAAAATGCTCTAATTTAACTCTAATGAATGATAAAGATTGGATTAAGAATTACATTGTCCATTAAACTATCAATAAAAGAACTGGATGTTCATGTTCTACCATTTTTTTTTATTTATCTTTTCTTTATATTTATATAAATTATTGTCATCTACGCCCATGCCGGCCACCCAGTCTTTTATTCTCGTACCTGTATATGCAACTCAATCCGACCAAAACTTCTACAATGGCAGCTTCTGTCTTCTCCAGGTCTGAGAAATACAATGTCTGAAACAACATTACTGTTGGTTTCGCATCAAATCTTTGCTTCTCTAAATACCTCTCTTGCTGCCACTTCACTGTATCATGTGATATTGGTCCCAGCCACGTCATCATCTCCTCCAACGCTTCCCTCCATCCGTCCGCCAGATAGTGCCCGTCACTTCCAACCTCCACTCTTGTACACCAGTGACCCCACAACTTCCCCCTAATCGTCAGCTTCAAATTCTCTGGCAACAAGTCGTACAAATACCCACGGGCATCGTCGTCTATGTCCGTCGGCGAGTATAAGTATCTCTCTGCGTGTATGATTATGTTCGCGTACCTCAATGCTAGTCCGGCGCCACCAACTGTGGAGTCTGTTGGTAATTGTACAACTCTTTTGTTCTTTCCGATGTTGACTGGAACCCTGTTACCCACAACAATTTGATCAGATTTTGTAATTGGACCCGATTTGGCGACCCGGATTGCTCTCACTTTTCGTGAAGTTTTAGGGATCTGACCCGATTTTGTGGTCCATTGCCTGTAGCTTTTATCAGGGTGGACGCGGATGCGTGCTGTTTTCTGATGTAAAACAGATTTGATATGTTTCGAGGGACATGGGAGGTCTGAAACGAAGGGGCCAAAAAGGACACAGATTCTTGCGTAAATGATGGAGATAACTCGGGACATAAGACCAACACTCTGGTCAAATGTTTGGTTCCATAGAGAAATGTCTCTGTAATGTTTGACCTGTTTTCTTTGGAAGACAATTTTATAGTCGAAGTAATCAGTGTTGGCTATGTTGGCATGCTTGGGGCCGAGATTTAGCTTCCATTTCTTAATTTTCATCTCTGCGATTTCCATTTCGGCGAGACATTCCATCGTTAAATGCAAGTTTGCGGTTGCGTTGACAAATTTCTCCATCTTGTCGACGAGCTTTTCGACGCTTTTTGAGCCGTAATCCAATTTGCATAACTCCCTGATTCCGAGATGCATTTCAGCATACCTTTCGTCGAAACCGATTAGACAGACATCGGTGCATTTTTGGCCCAAACGAGAGACGGTATTAACAGCTCGATTGAGATCCTCAAGTTTCTCGGCACAGGCAAGACTGAGAAGGAATCTTTCATCATTGGAGTTCAAGAAAGCAACACCTCGAGATTTCATGGCACCCCATCGGAGTTTGGAGAATTCATCATCAGAAAGAGACCTGTAAAGATGTACGAGACGGGACATAGTTTTGGCTGTTTCAAAAGAGAGAATTCCAAGAGTTGCAGCAGAGGAAGATTTGTTAAGGCGGAAGAGATTGCGGGTATGAATATTACGGGTGGCCTTGTTGTTGCTTGCACCAGAGAGCCAGGCCATGGCAGGCATGACCATTAGGGTTAGGGAATCGAATTATTAACCTATATATCCGGCTGTGATTTTGAATAGAGAGACTGGTTACGGTTTTGATGATCCGATATTAGATTGAGCAGAGAGATTTCAGGATTTAAATGGTGGTGGAGAATATCAACATGGGATATTTCCTAGTTTCTTCATTTCATCAACAACGCGTTTTCTTTCTAGATCTGGCTTTGAGAGAGAATCGGATGTGACAGGTCGGCAGAGCCCCGTAAGCTTGTAATCTAGTTTTGTCTGTTGGCAATTTAGGGTGTGAATCGTTTCTATCAGCTGTCATACTGTTACGCATCAGTCCGTCCTTGGGGATAGAATAATCTCTTGTTCAAATCTCTGCCAGGTCAGATTGAACGATTAATGTGGGTCCCCAGAATGTCAACGTGTCGATTTTTGTCAGCTGGGTGGTCTTCCTTCATTGGTGGATGCTCTAGAGCAATGGACCCCCTTAATTAGAAAAACGGCTGCCTCGACTCGTTCATTAAAGTACAATTTCCTTATTATTCAATTAAATTATGTAATTATCAGAGGTGAGAACATAAGGATTGGAGGAAATTATTAATAATTAAACATAAATTAATTCCCAAAATTGGATTGTTGCATGAGCTAATCAAATTAGGTGCAGGTTGCAGTGGCTGGAGAGTCTAAGACTGAGGCATTTTCTATGACCCACATGGTCACGGTGTGTGAGCCCAGAGTCACAGAACGCTGAAAGAGACGTAAAAGCATTTGGCCTTGATTGATTGACAGTCGAACAATTTTCAAAGAAGTGTCCACTCAACTCAGGAAGCTCCAACCAAAGTCCAAACATTATTCTTAGTCAATGCAAGCCAAAAGTCATGAATCCGTGTTTCTTTGATTGCCCTTCTTTCCCTCTTTTCCCATTGAGAAACCGTAGGAATTTGATTCACCTCAGGCAAGAGATTGGCCAGTTGGCGTTTCTAGCGAGGTTCCATTGCATCCCATTTGCCTACGCGTTTGTTAATCCTAGTATCTCAACTTCAAAAAAGGAAATAAAAAAGCTACGACGTGTAATGGGTCAACTACAAGACTTTGACCAAACCTAAAATTGGATGAAAATGAGTTGCGAAATTAAAGCTAGACTTGGAAAAAGCTGAGAGATTGTTTTGACGGTAAAGTATGAATGCTAATGATACCGGCATAGATTGCAATGCCGTATGATAATCAATTCTCACTGAAAGAAATTCAATCCTTCAAGATTCAAGCATTGAATTTCTTTCCTTACGACTTAGTCTTTGCTTCCCGATCAGTACCCGCGGGAAGAGACAAATATGAAACTCTGGCTGATACCATACGCAATATAAATATCCAGGCTGACCTGCTGATCAACTTGAAAAGAACACACAAGACTATTTTAATTCAGGCTAGCTCCTAATAAGATCATAATTGAACTAATCCATCGAATCATGTAACATGTAAATGCACATGCATGTAACATAAGTTACACTATAATAAACAGAAAGGTCATATTCTTATAACATCTGCCCGTATAATTAATTAAAATACATAGAAAAATCTATTATTCGATACATAAATTTAATGTCCTAGAGGTTTCTTGTGAAATCATTGATGTTGAGTGTTACATTCTAAGTTGTTAGCAAGTGACATTGGACTATATGTTATATTGAGTATTAGATACATTTTAAGTTCAAAGTTCAATTGCAAACTTAACTTACAAAATTGATGAATCAAACTGTTATATTTGATATCAAAATTAACCCACGATCCAATATGTGAATATTCTAATCCCGATATATAGACGATGTGTCTTGAAATTTTATGTATGTATGCATGCATGTATAAATTTTGTAGTTGTGGATAATAGTAAATTTATGATTTTTAATTGAGAATAATTTGACAAGTTTAGTTATTTTAAAGATCAAGACTTGTTGTCATTGTTGTGGGTTGAATTAATTAAAAAATTACATCCAAAATATTCTCTGAGAGAGAACAAAAAAATTAAAAATGGCAGCAGCCTTGAAAAATACAAAGCTTTCTTTGTATTTACAGGGAGGAAGCAACTTGGTGCTTAAAAGACCCTACCTGGCGTGCTAACCGGTGTTGTATTAATAATTTTACAATCATCGCTAATTAAATGAGACCTCTGTGCGAGCCATTTCTAAGGTGGAGTCACACTCTCGAATGGCTTGCACCCTCTGATCTTCACCCGCACCCCTCTGCTCTTAGCCCCTTCTTCTCCGCCGTTGATTATCTCGCAGCACTGTCTCCGCGGCGCCTGCATATTAACTCAATCAATCATACCATACTCCCATATGATTTCTAACTTTCAAGGTCAACAAGAAGAGCTCTGTAAACTAACTTTGAAATCATAAATAGAAGATTAGTCTTACCATTTTCCAAGTATCTCTATTGAAGATGGACGCCGAGACTTTAAAATATTGGACGGCCAAAGCCGGAGCATAGTCACTTGCGTTACACTGTTTTTCCCACTCGTACACGAATCTCTTGTACGTGGTCAGCGTTTTGTCTTCACCCACTCTCTGAACCTGATCCACGAAATACACTATGGGTCTTTCACACGGGTTCGGGCTCATGGGTTGGGTGTTAAAGGTGAATGGCTCATCACTCCAACTCCTCCACGACTTAAACGTTAAATATGCTGTTTCCAGGCGCTTTGCCGTCTCCAGGGAAGGATACAACTGCAAGGTGTAACCCCAAGAGACGGAAACGGACCAGTTACGGCTCAGATCATGGCAGAAACTATGCTGCAACATCCGACCGGGATCCGTTTTGTACGTATTGACTAGCTTCTTGAGCGAATCAACTTGATTTAGGTTTGGAAATAATGGCTGCACGTAGTCTAAATGATGAAGCGACACCAATGGCGCAATCGGGTGCGCTGCTAGTAAACCGTATGGATTCAAGCGGATATCAACCTTTATATTGAAGATAACATATAATTTAAAAAAGAATACCGAAAGCTGTAATTATGTAAAAATAAAGGGATTAAAAGGGAAATAATGAAAACCTGATGGAAACCTAGTTCCCTGGTCACGGGAACCCCAATCTCAGCCATGCAACCTTGAACTTTCTGGTCAGATCCGTAAAGCGAGGCGTATCGGTCAATGCAACCATCTAAAATCCTGACGATCTCCGCCGCGAGAGGGTAACTAATAGCAAACCCACCGCCGCCGAAGGCCATAGTATAAGAATGTATCACGTCTTGCTCAACACTTTCACTATTTCCACCGATATAATACATCTGATTATGATCATATTTTGATAGAACTGTCATCAAATTGTCTAAGAAAAACACCGTGTCATCATCTCCCATGACGAACCATCTCACATTGTCTAATCCTAGCTCAAAATTTTCCTTCACAATACGAGCAAGACGCACCGCCGCTCGGGATCCGTACCAGCTTGTATACTTAAACTTAGACCAGTCACTCGACACTTTGTACGGTGGCGAACTCTGCGGCCACGTCTCATTCTCCAAAGGTTTCTCGTCAAGCCAGACAAATCCCCGGGTAACGTTAGGCTTCCACCATAACTCGCAGTAATGCCGACGCTCGTTCCACGTCTTCGCCGATCCGCCGATGCCGAACAAAAGATGTGATACATTTGTGTCTTGAAATAATTTTCCAGTATCATTACGGTTTTCCACGAATTTCCGCTGACTGATTACTTTCTCACATTCAGGGCAAGAATTGAACGTTGATTGATAAGACAAAGCGTAGAACAATAAGAGATAGATAGAAAGAACAGCGAAAATAAAAATGGCGGCCTTCATGAATAGAGAGAAGTTATTGGTTGTCTTTACTGAAGACGAAACTGGGAATTTCCACGACTTGAAAGGATCCTGAATGTTTTCTCTAGTGGATGGAGACATCCAGCTACCTTGGAGGAGATCAAAATCCAAGAAATGAATGAATTTCAAGGTATTTGTTCAGAAAAGTAAACAAAGGAATGGATTAAGACTATGGTTTTTGAATAGAAATCATTCCCTAAAGAGTTGCAGGGTTGATCATCCTCCTTAATTTGTCTAGTTTCTCGCTTGAACGTCCCCTCTTAAAACCGGAGACATGATATATGAGGGAGAGCTCTATCGATAATTCCTCCCCTTCTATATTTATGCATGCACCAAACAGGAAAGTTCCCTCCTCTCAGAATGTTTATTGCGTGGTCAATATTTAACACTCTGCTATCTTATGTTTTTACCGATAAGGTCATAGTTTACTTATTTCTGTCAAATAAGTCCTCCATCCTCATCTTCAAATAACAAAATTACCCCTGTAATATCACAAATTAATCCTCACAAAATTAAGGTATTGTACTTACATGATTGGATATTTGTATTTATTATTAAAAAACTTTCACTTAATTTTATTTGGACATAAATCAATTAAAAAAATATATGGTAAAATTAACATTAAATGTGATTTTAGTTATTTTCACACATGAAGTTGGGAAAAAGAGGGACTTATTTGATTAAAATGGAATATTTCTATCCTTACATAAGAAATCACAAAATCTAGGAACTTGTTGTTATTACTCCAAATGTCAATCACTTCCCTCCGAAAGTCAAATCCGTCTCTTGCACATCGTGGTGTATCATTCTGTTTCCATTTAAATAATTAAAAAAAATAATTGTAGGTTAATTAATTAATATAATTACGGATAATGCGAACGACACCTCGTTTCTGAGAGTCGGGGCGCCGTCTGTGGGCTCCAGTGTAATGTATGGTATCAATGGCTTCGAATGATATAATTAACACGTGGTCAATGAGTATTTACCGAATCAATTAAGTAATAAATGCGATTTTATTATATAATCACATTTATTTTAATTAATAAATTAATTTAAAATTCTTTATATAATAAAATCCCTTATATCACGAGATTTTAATAATTGAATCGACGAGAACCCGCTCTTGATTTTAATTGCAGTAACAAGTACAAATATACCATCCAGTAAAATCAATAGGATGGTGTGGATGAAGCCCATGAGCCTAGGCCCATACTTTATGGGCCGACTTCCAATCTAGTGGGAAAAGGTTCTACTTAATGCTAAAGTTGGGGCCTTGGGCCATGAGCCTCCTACATTATTCTTTTCTGAATTATTGTGTTGAGAAATAACATTTCGGTCCCTTTACTGTTTATATTTTCTAATGTGGAATTTTGACTTTGTAATATTATGCAGCTCAATAATAAAGCATGCGCCCCCGCGCGCGTGCGCGCGTGTTTTTTTCAATTTCAATTTTATTATTTAATAATTTTATTATTTTATGTCAACGCAAACTTGCGAATTTGTATTGGGCTTATGGCGGTTTGGTGGGTTGTGTCTAATATTATTACACCAAAAGTTTGGTGATTTATTTGATATTGATAAATAAATTATGTCCTTATGCAATAAAATATAAAAATATAGGGACTTAGATGTTATTATTCATATTGTATATGGCCTTGCAGTTCGCTCCTTGTTTATGACGCATCCGTGCACTTAAATCTACTGCAATTGGAAGACACTTGAAACCGCATACAGTAATTTATGAGCCTTTGTACTGTCAAAGGCGTGCACATTTAATTTACTCATGACGATTCCATGAGACATTGAAGAGCTTTCTTTATTGCTCTGCTAAAAATGAAATGACATCTTGGGATACTTGCAGATGCATTACAAATTAAGACAGACTCGACTCCATGAATAAATATCACTTCCCACTTGGCTGAATTTGAGGTTTAAATCCTCCTTTTCGGTCATTTGGGCATAACTTTTCGTGACTCTATCTTAATTGAATGTTATCCTATTTTTATAGATGATCCTGAGTTTGTTTGAGTTTACGGGTCATGGACGAATATTTGAAATAACATTACACTTGCACTCTCTGCCAAGCTTTCTGAAATTGGAAATTCTTCGGCCACCATCAGGGGCTATTTGAGCACCCCGACTTGCCCCAGGCAACTTAACAGAAAGAACCATTTCATTCAGCACTATAACAGCCGATTAGGACTAAATTACTGCACATTTTCAGGATCACTTCACCACTGATATCTAAGAAACGTGTAATGTACAAAAAGTTAACTGGTTGGGTGGAAATACTTTAAGCTTGTCGGTGTGATGAACATAATTCTAGAGTACACTCTTACTGCCGGCAAGTTTAGTGCTGCTGTATATTGTACATTATGCATGACAGCAAAACCCTAATTATAACGAATTAATTGGTACACCTATTAGGCAAGGAAAATGCTACACTGCATTAATAATCAATATAATATCACGTCATTTAGTGAAAGATACACCAAATGTCTCGTTCAGGAGCAATCTAACTAATCTGCTTTAGAATTTGCATATTACCATCAAATTCATTTTGGTTTGTAGAATTGTTAAATGTTGATTACGTTATCAGTTTTCAGGGTACATATTATGAGAAAGGATTGCATTTCCTTTTTGCCGACTTTGCTGTAGTTCCCATGTTCTTGCTCGACAATCATGTTTAATAATCAAGTAAAAGATACTGACAGGGATTTTATTTCATGTTAGGGTCATGAAACAAACAAAAAATATGATGATATCGTCACAGATAATGCAAAAATTGTGAAGGGCAGTGTTGGTATTCAATAAGAAATAGTTGCTGCAATGAATATTAAGCTTAGTTTTACAGTACAACAGTAGCTGGGAGCTAAATAGAAGCTGCTCATTAATTCATTTCATATGCCTGGAGAATCCAATTGAATATAATTTTCAGGTAAACCAAAACAAAAGGAAAGAGTAAAAAGTTGGGAATAATGTAAAAAAAAGAACCTCTTTATTATATCCTACCCAATGGATTCACCGGTAGCTCAAAAAAATTCCTTGGTGCTCTTGTCTGATTTCTCTGGAGGAGGCTCCGGCCCTAACCGGAGCTCGAGGTCCAATTCTGTCTGTGTTAAACTATGATCCAGCTTCATTCCTTTCCCTTTATTCTTTCTGTAACTACTAGTACTGCCGCTGGCCTTCATCTCAGAACTTGCCGGGGGTTCATCGGTGGAGAAAGATACTTTGCTCTTGGGGGTGCAACCATCTTCTCTGGAGAGAGTGCATGGTTTTTTAGGCGAACAACTTTTCTCTTCGCTCGATTCCAATATAACTACACTTTTATCTTCAGACAGACTAGAATCTTCAATCGGATTTGTCTTTGCAATGTCCAAAGAGAGCAGATTTTCCTCAGCAAATTGTCTAATTTTCGCCCTATCTTTCCTGTGGATATTCATATGACCTCCCAGTGCCTGTGCGTTTGAAAACCCTCTCTTGCAGAAGGCGCAAGTATAAGACTTAACATGGCTTGAACCCTGCAACTCCTCGGAGTTCCACAATATTTGGTTAGACATTTCTATGTCTGCTTGGTGTTTTGTTTCCATTTTCAAGCTAACGAAAGGAGAGATAAGAGAGAAAAATTGATTAGAGATGGAGATGGGAGAGTAGAGATGGTCAACCTGTCGGCTGTGAGAGATGCTCAATTTCATCTACATCTATCAGGCCTGCCCTTTTTATCTAGTACCATATGCATGCAGGTCAAACAAATTTTTCTGTCAGCTATTTTAAAATTACCCAAATAACCTTATAAAAGGTCAAACAAATAAAAAGTTGAACTAATTCATTTACCAACGGCGGCACGTTTTGGATTTTAGATCAAACAGAAGCTTATCCTTTTATGCACTTCTTTTAACTAGTCAATAATGATAGGCAAAGCAATGACATACTAGAGCATGCATATTTACGTTCCCGTGAACGAACTAGCCAGAATTCTCTCTTCAAATAATGGGTTGTTAACATAGAGCAAAAGTAATGCTTAAGCTGCAAGTACCTTGGCCTTTCTCAACAGTTAATCACCCAGCATCTTTTCAGGCTGTGTTAAACTTTAAGCTTTTCAAGTTCACCGGGGCCTATGAGCTCGGTGCTTGCTAATTTGTATATTGGATGGTTCAGGTATCAACAAGGGAACTTTGTGCAGTGCAATCCAAACCTCTCTTGTCGATTGTCGAATATTTTAATTTCTCTTCTGTTTTCTTCTTGATGTTTCATCTTCTGCTGATTCATACTTAGCATCTTTTCTAGTGCAGCAGTTCAATTTATTTTGTTCTCAATGTCTGTTAGGTAAAGCCACCAGTAGACCCAGTGACAGTGACTGAAGAATAATGTTATTGAGATCAAAGACAGAAGAACAAGAAGTACAAAGTTACGTTTCGTGTTTGTCTGGATGAACTCTTTTTTTTTGAAAAAGAAAATATCCTAGTGGTAATGAATTTTCTTTTTTCGGCAAAGCAAGAGATCTCCACAAAACTATTACCAGCTAGGGTTTAGCGGTAACTTATCATCTTTATCAAGGTCATGTTGGATTGACTTCCGCAAATTTCTAGTCTTAATTTCTCAAATGGTTAATTATGATTGATTAATTCAAAGAATGTAGTTGCCATTTCATTGATCCCCAAGCCAATATCTTGCCAAGCTTCAAGGGAATTTTGTTCCTTGATGTATCCAATCTAATGGGTCATATTCATTTTTGAGCAAGCATGATTAACATATATCTCAAGTCTATAGAGGGAGTGTTAAGATCATGATTAAAACATGAGTTAAAGTTTATCCATAGGGATGAAGATTCTTTTTATTTGATTTTTTTAAAATTATAATTAATTATTAATTATTAAATAAAAATATAATTTTTTAAAAAAATTTAATCTTACGTTATCAACTTTATACCTACGTATAAAGATAGCATGGTGATCTTCTAAATCACTACCGTGGCCAAGTAAGACAGTTTAGAACCAAAATCTTGATTAAATTATAATTTGACAACTAATATCTTGATTAAAAATATAATTAGCGTTGAGATGAGCAATGAATGAATCGACGTATCCTTGTTTCAATTAATTTTCTCCGTCGAACATCATCATCTGTTAGCAACTTACGAAGGGCTAACAGCTCCATGATGTGGCAACATTTGATCCCGCCAGGCATTTGGCAGGATGCCATGTCGCCACACTCGAAAAGACACTTCAAAAGACGTGATATATATAGTGTTGTTAAGAGCTAGATGTCTGTTGCCATCCACGCAGAGCAGAGCCTCCCATCACCGTCCAAACGATGACCTTTTTTTTTATTAAAGATAAAAAGGTTATCGTTTATGCAAGTTTGATCATGCGTCCGCCGGTGGACTAATTAGTGGATTGGAAGACATCCATTTCATTTAATTGCAACCGACAATTACATCATCTATGCAAGAATTTCAGACACGTGGACAGAGGATGTGGCTGAGCCAGACCGACCGGCAGTCACATTTCTTTAAGAAGATTAAAATAATTAAGCTAAGCTTAACTTTATTTCCAGAAAACTAAGCTAACTGTTTTTCTAAGTTGACCTTAGGATAAGAAGTACGTACATTCACATCTTAATTTGTAATGTACAGTAAAGTCTCTTTAACTTTCACGATTGACACAAAAATATGGATTTATCCCTCTTAGAGATAATTACAAGTTCTAATGATGACGACTGTTCTTGAGTTTCTTAATGAATGGGGGTACCCTATAATTAAGGTGACTTGCTGCAGTGAAGAGTACACTACATTTGTGTTATGGTAGGGCTTCCTTTTCTACTATTTGAGGAGGGATGGAGGCTCAATCCTGTCTTTATTATGCCCACAGAGATGGTTAATTTTGAGGTAATTAACACAATATTAATCTTGTTAATTGTATCAATTAATTTCATGAGTTTACCTGTAATGACTACTTTGCTAAGAAGATATTATAAAGGCGAAAAATTTTAAGTGGGATAATCTCGCCATATTAATTATGATAATCGATAGAATTATATAAGAAGAGAAAATATCATTATTTAATAATAAATCAAAAAAATTAAAATAAATATCATCTTTTAATATTTTTTATTTCACTTTAATAGGATTTGCTTTCATTCTTCTTCACTACCATCAAACAATAATATTCTTTCTACTTACTAATTAGATAATTTTTATAAATTATCATAATTTATGTGATAATAATTATCATTTTTTTTAAAAAAAATTTTAATAGTATTATATGCATAAAATTTATGTGTAAATTATTTTATATAAAATGAAGTTCTATTAAAATATTGAGGTGTGGTTATAAAATTAGAAAAAAAAATGTGAGTTATGATAAGGAAATTTTTAAAAAATGATCTTATTTTAACTCTTTTTAACATTTTTGACCAATTCTAATATATTTTTATCAAAAATAACCAATTAGGATAATTTTACCCTTAAATATTACTTTTTACAATTATAAATATACTCATACATACACTTCATCTTTCCATATATTTAACTCTTAAGTTTCTATCAATTTAAAGATTAAAACTTTTAACAAGTCATACAATGGTGTAAAATACATATTGTGACGTTTCAACTATGAATTAAAAGAAAAGTAAGCTTTTATACTTTATTTTTTTGTTAATTTTTAATTAATTTTAGAATATATAAATATTATTACAAAATTATTTAGTAATCTTAAAAAATTTAATTTGAGTTATAAAACGTGATAATTTATTATTATTAAATTTATTATAAAATAATGAAATATATATGAACTCTGTGTTGGCCAACTCAAGATAATATTTTTTATATTTAAAAATAATTAATATTTAAATCTCTAAATATTTATTTTAAATATATTTGATAAAATATTTATTTTATTATTTATTAAAATAAAATTTTATTTTTTTATCTTACGAATTTGTTGAAATATATATTTTTTATTTATTTAAATTATTTGAAGTGAAGAAGTTAAAGAACAATGAAGAGAGATGAAAGGTGAAAATATATTTTTGAGAGTAAATTTATTAATATGAATTATTTGTGAGGACGAAATCATGAAAACAGGTTATTTGGGTAAAAAGTTTTTAGAGTTAATTACAAATGTAAACGGATGTTAAAACAAGATTATTTTCGAAAACTTTCCCTTATGATAATTACATAACATTATCATATATATTCACATAAAAATTTATAGGAATTTATAAATATGATATTAATATTATTATGCTAATTACACTTATGGTGTGTTTACTAACCCAAAATTGAAATTTGAAACTGAGAATTAGAATAAATATTCTGTTTACTTGCTAAAATAAAGATAAAAATGAGAATTTGATTTCCAAAGAAGAACTTGGAAATGAGATTTCTATTCTTAAAATTAATTATTTTTTCTCTTGCCTAACAATTTAATATCCTATTTTATCTCTTATTTTAATTAAAAATATAAAAGTAAAAAAATTAATTATTAAAATAAAAATATAATAATTGGTATTATTTTATTCATATTTTTATAGTTATTATTAGCAAAATTATAATTAATTATTAATAAAAATATTTTTTTGAATTATAATAATCACAATTATTATAATTAAATAATAATAATAATAATGATAATGATAAAAATTAACTAAGGATATTTTAGTGACTTGAAATAATTTTTTTTTATTTGAATTCTATTTTATATAATTAAAATAAATAACTTATTCTGATTTCCATTCTTCATTCGGATTCTCGTCCATTATGATTGTAACTCATTCTAATTATAAATTAGTAAATGCATCATTAGTGATTGATATGAATTCTCATCCCTTGTAATGAAGCCTTAAAGGATTTTCATTAATCAAATTCATTTAGTACTACCCTTTTTCTCAAAGAAAGATAAACTAAAATGGTTGAGAAATAAATTTAAAAGAAGACAGAGCTTTATATTCCGAATTCTCTACCATTGTTTTTTTTCCCTCTCTATAAAATCTCTGCCATAAACTCTGTGATCTTCATGATTTTTCTACTGATGGAGGGATTGCAGTACACATCGCATGCAGACTGCAAAGGGAAAATCGTGAAGACCATAGTTTGCAGGTAGTAATTGGGCTATTTTTATGTATATGGGTGTTGCAAATTTTGGTCAAGCCCATTACATTCTGAGTTTGATCTGTCCTGTGTCTCTTCCAAATGATGATCCAAGAGTCACCTGTCTGAAAGGATTTGGATCCTTTCTGAAAATATTTTTGCTGGACTGCCTCGTCAAAATGTATGCCTTCTCTGGAATTGGGGCAGCGAAGATCAAGTAGCAGCAGCACCTGCAAGCTTGGAAATGATCGATAATGCCGTCATTTAGACTGTTGATGTACTCAAATTTGTTAAGCCAATCCAAAGTCAACTCAAAAGCTAGTTCTGTAGAGTAATAATTTATGGAGTTATAAACAAATAAATGGTTAGTGTTCTTTATTTATGTTTTTAATAGTCTATTTTTGATCTGAGACTTTCACAACATGATAAGTATGAGATTATTGCTTGTCTTTACTGCATTTCCCTTTTAATATATAGGATTGATATAAACATTAACTCATAAAAAACAGATAAAATAGAGAGAAATTACATCGTAATCTTGTTGGCTAGGTCAAGATTAATGCTTCTCAGAATTAAATAGTGCTTATACGTAACCTTGTTGCCTTGGTCAAGGAACAAGTGTGAGCTATAGCCGCTGCCAATTTTGATCGGGATATCTAACATCTAATCAAGCCTGATCATTTTTCAAGTGGGTATATGCTTATAACTTCTAGCTAGGCTGGGCATGATCATATGTCAAGTGGCTCACTGAACGTGTGCAAAAAAAACTTGTACGTATTACCATCCATATCTAATGATATCGAGGCCGTCTGGAAAGAAAACGGTCTTTACGTTCAAGGGATCAATTTAAACTTGTAACTGATTCTACATCCTATAGAAAGAAGACATCAAACTTGGCATGGATGCATCAGGATACAATCAGTATGCAATATGTTTGCATTCTGTAGTGTTCTGACCAGAAATATTACTCAGTTGAATTAAGAGAGATGTAACTTCTAATTTATTGTAATATAATAAGCTAGTATGAACAAGATTTTATTAATTAAATTAATTATTACTTGTTAAAATAATAAAAAAATTAAATTGATTTAACTAAACATTAAAATTATAATTATAATTTGTAATAATATAAACTGTGGCAATGCTTGCTAGCTTTTATTCCTTAAGGTAAAGATTAATCTTACTGAATGTAACCTTGTTCCCGATCTGCCACATTACATATTCAATTTTTATGTTCACTATACTCATTCTCTTGAGATTTTATTCTTGAGTTCTCAACAACAAATACCTTACATTGTTGATAAAATGAGTGTCTCTATGTGTATAATACACAGTGTATTTGGGACCCTTCAGCTAGAGTATTAGATCTAGTAAACTATAATTTGCTCTGATAAAAACCTGCCAGTTTATCGGTGGTTTCTAGCCAGGGAAGGAGTTAATTGATTGGGTCTTAAATCTATTAATTGAAGTCGGAAGAGAGAGTTTTGAGTGCGCTCGTGAAGGAGGAACTCGTTCCCATGCAAATATACCATTAGTTGTCAAAACAATTATAAACAATTACGTCCAAACTGCCAACCCAGTTACTCTGGGATTTATTCCTGAAAATTCCCATTCTTTAAACAATAATTTGGAATTGCAAAATGGCCTAACCATTGAAGTGCACGCAAGGTGAGAATAACATGCCATTCCCTCACTAAATTCTACATTAACCCCTTTAAAAAAAGAACAGAAAAACGACATATCATCCCATGTGCGTTTCTGCCACTGACCCCCAAAAAAAACTTCACTGCAACTCTGCATATCTCAGAATCGGTCCTCGCTAGCTGTTACTAACCAAACCTATCCAACTCATAACCCTAATGAAGACAAACCCTAACCAATAAAAATTAAACTCTGTTGTACAGATGTGGAATTTTGTACAAGCCACAGCATATTATCTCAACTTCCCTTCTAGGTTTTTACTACCATTTTTGTTTTTTACTATACATCACGTTCTTAATTTATTGCTCTTACCCTATCACAAGCATTGTAGAAAACAACAACCCACATGGGAAAAACAAAATTTGAACTCATGCAATCAAGCTATGATTCTTAGTTTTTAATAAAAATTATTTGTTGGGCATGACTTAAATTCTCCAATTATGATAGAGATTCTTCTCAGTTCCTCTGCAAGCACATAAAACCAAGGAGGTGTTGCATAAAATTTTCCATTTAGAAATGTAGAAAACTGTGCCTAGGATTAGGGTTTGTGTAGAGTCATTCATCGTTTGTGCCGTAATCTTACTTTTTGGGAATATAGAATTTGTTATTGAGAGAGTGCTAAACTAATTATACATGCAGAAGAAGAAACAAAAGATGCGTAGATAGTGCCAGTATATCGTGATGTGTTAATATTCTCTTTGTGATTTGTAAAACTGGGGCATTATTGTATCATGTGGAATACTTAAATGGACTGATTCCCGGAGTTGTGCTATTTTGGATGGGTTTTGAAGCAAAGAGCAAGAACGAGAGAAAAGTGGGAGAAGAGAACACAAGCAGTTGGACTTATGTGGAGATGATGCTGCTACTGCAACAGATCTAAATATGATAATAACAATCATACAAGAAAAAAAGGAATCTATGTTCTGATGCATCTGGCTTGTATGTCTTGAAAGAATCCATGCTGGTTGTGTTGTTGTGTGTTTAGTTTAGTTGTGTCTGATAGAATTATTGTCAGTGAGTTACTGAATGGGAAAATGAACTCACGCCATTCCCTGCAGTTTTAGTCAGTTTCTTCCCCCTTAGCACCCCACAACAACCAAAAAAAAACTCTAATCGTATACTTACCTAAAAATTCTAATCTCTCTCTTCCTTTACTCCCCCATTCATCCCACATGTACTAAAATTCCATTCTAATAGCACGCACTCATGCATACACAGATATATATACGAAATTTTCTACGTAGACAGACGTAACTGTTGTGCTTCATTACCGAAATATTTAATTCATAATCATGAGTACACATATAACCGAGTTTCTTATCAATGTAAAGAGCTTTAAACTATTATAATGAGAATATTGACCTAATTACAAGAAATAAAATCATGTGGCAGATGCATAGGAATTACCAATCTCAATTTATTATGATTAACATATTTTAGTATAGATCGATGGAACCAAAATTTGGACATCATCTACAAGAATACAAAGCAAGAACAAACTCGGATGAGTTGTAAACTGTGATAGGTTTTTTGAAGTAAGGCGAGCTTACGTTTCTCAGTACTTCCATAGGGTGTTATTTTTACACGCTTCAAGTTCATGACTTCAGAGAGTAAATTTAAAGATGTGAAAGCAAGAGGCCTAGCACCTCAGGTTCAAGGAGGAAATAGGAAAAGGGAAAATGAGGAGACCAAACAGCACAAATAAACGGAAACAAGCATCAGGTACTCCTGGTTCTGTATTAATTTACCTTAGGCCGGTCACCAAGCCTGAGCTCGAGATCCAACTCCTCCATATGGCTGGGGCTAAGTTCGTGTTCCTCTAATTGTAGATGATGTTTATCATCATTTGCACTAGGCTTCAGGAAGAAAGGTATTGATGATGTTTCTGTTCTCCTTCTCTTGCAACCAATAGCCTCCTCCTTATCATCGGATGAAGTTGGTCGTGTTCGTCGAACAACCAAATTCAAGCTCACAGACAAATCTGCCTTAACCCCACATGCTGAATCTAGAATTTTCGAATTCTCCTTTCCTTCATTCTTCAGATCAGAGATATTGTAGTATTTTTCAGCCACCAGATTTGACCATGATTGAGGGGAAGAAATAGTGGACTTCTTATGTTGTTCTTGCACAAGTGGAGAAAACAAAGGATCGAGAAAAGTCTTTTTTAGGCAATTCTCTTGACTTGGTGGAGCTGAAACCCTAGAAAGTGAGGATGGTGAAGCAGTAGCAGCGGGATCAGAATTAGGGTTAGGGTTATAAACCAACGTACAGAGCTGAGATGGGCATTGAAAGCTCAAAGACGCTAAAGGATTTTGAAGGTGATTGCGTTTATTCTGATACTGATCATGCTGAATTTCATTTTGAGGACTTGAACAAGATTGCTTTAGTCTTGCCCTATCTCTCCTGTGGACATTCATATGACCACCAAGAGCTTGAGCTGACCTGAATTCTCTTCTACAAAAGCTGCAAGAATAAGATCTTGGAGGCCATATGCAACCTCCTAGATGTCCAGCTGCATCTTCTGCAAAAGCTTGTTCTTCCCATGAATCATCATAATGATTTGGCGACGGAAAATGAGAACTCAAACTATGTTTTCGCCTTGTCCACATCCAGCACCCTGCTTGCTCCATTGCACCAATCTGAGTAAATGTTCTCTATAAGAGAGGATTGAAAACAAAGCCTTGTAGTCACCAGAGAACATGAACTTATATGGAAAAACAGCAGTCTATACCTAAGTTGGAGACCTGAAAATTAAATATGGGTAGGAATAACAAGAGAGAGAAGATTAGATATTGATTACTTTGGTTATGGAAGGTGTGTTGGTTGGTACTCTACCCTGTTTACCACAGTGTATATATTCAGCTACTCATTTTGGTTTTTCTGGTTTATGGCTTTCTACAGTAAGTCTGAATGCTTTAAATTTCTTTTGTTTTGCTCTCTTTCTATGAGATTGAGAGAGAGGAAACACATATGGTTTTAAAATATTGTCAGT
Source organism: Xylocarpus granatum (assembly GCA_019650275.1). Classification (NCBI taxonomy): domain Eukaryota; kingdom Viridiplantae; phylum Streptophyta; class Magnoliopsida; order Sapindales; family Meliaceae; genus Xylocarpus; species Xylocarpus granatum. The sequence goes on along the minus strand of BNST01000573.1, from coordinate 45,081 downwards.
GTGGGTCCGTTAGAGAGTTACTTCTATAATGTAGCAGCTTACAGACAAACTCTATCATCTGCCTGAAATCTCTTAGAGAGATTTAGCGGTAAAGGCGCCATTATCGTTTCAATTTGCACAGCTAATCCTTAGATGTTAGATATGAACATATAATTTCTTCATTTTGCCATAAGGCAAACCATTTTACCCATCTGTAATTTCAGTTCTTTTATTACTTTTTATTTTTGTTTTCTTTTTGTAACACCTGCCAGCTTGATTTGCTCATTTTGGTTGCCCTAAATTAAAAAAGAGATATAATTAGAAGTACAGCTGTTAAAAAACAAAGTACACAAAACGGTTTCCTGCAAAAACCATGTGTAAATGGAGAGGACTAATCGAGAAAGCTTCAAATTACAGTAGATTTTCAAATCCCTTGCAACAATAGATTCTCTCCAAAGGATCCCTACACTTGGAAGAATTTACAGAACTTCTACCAAGATCCACAAGTGAGAAATAAATGCACTCGTGGTGCTCTTTGATTTATTACTATAGTATCAATTATGATTGAGTTTCCACTGCTTATAATTGCATCCAAACAAGTGACAATTTAAATGTTATGTATAATTATTAGATTGATCTTCCCATTTAAAGAAAGTTTGAGGCATTAATTCCATATTATCTTACATCAAAATAAGATTTATAATTCTAAATTGCAAGATTTTATTTCAAATAATATCTAATAGCATATTAGAATATAATGAAGATCAAAGTTAATTAGATAAAAGAATGGTAAATATATGTATATAACTTGGTTTGAAAATCATATTGATATAACTGTTTAACATATTTGAATCAGTGCATGATGATGTTATATAGGCATGCTGATCCCTCAGTTATTATTAACTTCTTTAACACATGATACTATATATCATTAGGGATTTTTTTGGTATCTCCATTATTTAACTGTATGGTAGCACAATTCAGATATCTAACCCTAAATTTTACCATACCTAGTTTGATATTCTCAACAAGGGAAGAAAGTCTACTCTTGTCTTTTATAGTAGCACTTTGAGCACTTTGAACCTTATCCCTACTCGAAAGATTTTAGGAACACATGTTCATAAACTCGTAGTAATTAATAATGTTCAGTCGACAAAAAGTAAATAGACTTACATAAATGAGGCCACATCACCAATCATGTTTGCCTATAATAATGGAGTCCTATAAGTACTTTGAAACATTATTATTCTAATGAAAATACTATTTTTCTTTTTTCTTTTTTAACAAATACCTCTCCCCCGATTGTTCTCATCTTCTTTCATTTGCTGGGCAATCAAAGATCCTAAATTCTCGAAAACTGTTTTTGTAATTATTTTACGCAATTACAAAGATGAGGAGTCATTCAACCACTAGTGTTTGCAATGAATTTACTGGTAATGGCCAACGTAGAGAGATGGCAATCAAAGGAATAGATATGAAACTACAATCATAGCAAACCACAGATAGACAGCAGATCGACCTAGTTGTTTTATTTATTTATTTATTTTTTTCATTTTTGGAATCTTGTTCAAGAGAGATTTCCTGTAAATGTGCTAATAGTGTTAAATGGCTTCTGAACTGACAGCAAGGACACTCATTTAGAGTAGCACGTGGCCCAGAGAGGTCATTCAGTTACGCTTCTGTTAATTGGCTAATTAGCTAGCTTATGACGCATACTACTAAAGAAACGTGTGTAAATGGGCATGCCTTAATTCATTAATTTCTGGATTCAGGTTTCCTGCAAACTGTTAATGGATATTGAAAGTAAGGATGAACCATATTGTAAAAGTGTAGATATCCGGATCGTATTGTAACAGTGTCTGTATAGATTTCCGATAGAATGGGTAAAAAATGAGTAATTTTAAAATAGAAAAGAAGAGAGAAATCTATTGTAAATGAAGCATTGGTCTAACGAAAATCAGAGGAACTTCTTGGAATCATACCCTGTAAAATTGCATCCATGAGGCTCCAACTCCAACGAAGACAAACTAAATGAAAGTGATGCAGCTTTACATTTTCCACCTAGACGACAATGAAACTCTAGGAAAATGAGAATGCTTGATTTAAATTAATTTTTATTACTTTAATATGTATCGTAATTATATATATTAATAACTTGATTAAGATATAACTAATATATCTTACATCTCTTAATAAATTTAAAATATAAAATAAAAAATTTAAAATAATTAATATAAAATTTAAAATAAATAACATAAAAAATTTAAAATATGAATCGTAAAAGTCAAACATTCAACTTATTGTATTCAAACTCATAAATTATTATCCGTTAGAAGAATGTATTTATTTAAATACAAATTTAAAATAAGAGAAATTCCTTTCACATTTTCCGTTGCTTTGAAAATTTTAATAAATATAACGTTAGTTATTACAAATAAATATTAAAAAAGAAGAGTAGCCGGAAGAGAATGGCAAAAAAAATATTAATTTTACATTTTTTTTTATTATAGTTGTCCAATCCTGAAACTAGGTTAGATAAGTACTATTCTTACACAATGATTTTGTTGCTGTTTGAATGGACGTAACCTTCAACCTTGTAATACAATATGTTAAGAGTAATCCGATTGTATTATATTGTAATAATAAATATTATTCGTGGAGTAAACATTCTCGATTAATAACCTGTGTTCCTATGAAAACAGGATGCTGCAGCAAGTCTTCAGACAGTCTCTACTCAAAGATTCTAGTTGGACTGTAGTTCGTGTAGTTTTTCTATAATCTTTTCCGAGATTTATTATAAAATTAAAAGTGGACATGAAAGAGAAATTAAGAGGGAATTTGATGTTCATATTAATGAAGCACACGGCAGAGTCTTGTGTATTTACAAACAATATGGCAAGCCCGTTATGTTTTCCATTCCCCTAGCTTACTACTACTAATCTAAAACAAAAAACTTGTACGTAGTTTTCTTTTTTCGTTAAAGAAATCTAAATCAAATTCTTTTCAAACTCTAATCTCATCAGCAGAAACCAAAATTTTCTGTATTATTTCAAAAGATGTTTTCGATTCAACCAATTCTTAAAAAATTGTATGATGCTGATTTCAATAATTATATTTAAATGCATCGCTTGCTTGACCATGGATGTGACTCAGATTAACGTTCAAGATCTCACTCAGCTCACACATCACGCCCTTGTATGCATGGCTTTTGACTAATGTGGCTAGACCAAACATTAAATTAAAGACAATTATGGTTCCATTGCTTAACACATTAATTCTTCCTGAAGAGAGAATTCGAATTATATATACGCCCTAGTCTTTAGCAACAAAACCAAGTGTCCCACAAACTTGGCCGGGAGTGCATGTCTGCATGTGAAACATTCAATCCTTCTCCTGATTCGCAACCGGGATTTGAGATTAAAATAACAAATTAGAAAGGTTGCTTATCCGCAGGACCATCGTTCATGAATAATAAATCAAATTAATTGTTGTCTATCTACTGAAAACTTTTGGAGTTTCTGAAAATGTCTTTTGAAGATCACGTCCATATATTTTAGCAGTCAATGTTTAACGATTTTCACCTCTAGAAGAAAGTGAAGGTTTCTTCGATTATTTATTATTATTACTTGGTTGTTTAAGAGTGGGTCAAGTCATTCTTCATTTCTTTTGCGTAAACCATTGCGTACGCTTTGTCCATTTGACCGTCGTTTACTCCAGACTGGGTGGCCTGCTCTTGCTTGCTGCTAACCATCAACTCAAAGGGCCAAGTTAGATGTCAATAATCTTAAATTTATATCTTAATTAATTTTGCAATAATGCAACGCTATTCAATCAGGATTTGATGGGGATATAAGTTTTATTTGAATAAATACACCCCCTTGTGATTGGTAATCAATAACTGAAAATATAAAAAATTAAATTATTTATTAACTTTGTATTTCTAAACTTATTTATTAAGAAGTGATATAACAAATAATAAAATAAATAAAAATTTAATAAAAGTATTTTCGTATGCTTTCATGTCATTTATTCTCCTCTCATATTTTGGTATGATTTAGAGTATCGATAATTCATTTCAATAGAAGTAATATTAGTAAAAATATTTTAAAACAAAATGTATACGTATTTTAAATATTATAAAATAAATTAATTAACTTTTATTATTTCGAATTAATTTTAAAAATGTTAAATATATTCCTATAAACATCTTTAATTAAAATATTTTATATACGAATTCAAAATGAATTGAAAAAACTCTTCTTATTTAGTAAACGTGATTGTCTTTCCAGATAACCTACTAATTCAAAAACGACTAGACAAAAGAAAAAAGATACGTAACTTCTTCTAATACGAAGAAAATAATATTATGATGACTAAGAGAGTAGTAGTACTATAAAATTAAAATAGGCCAGTAAGATTGTCTTATCCTCAAAGATTCCTAATTAATTGTCTTGTTCTCAGGAAATTTAAATACTTGTTCTCAGGAAATAAAGAAGGCAAGTTCATTATTCAACTGTTGGGACCCTGGGTTGATATTAGTTGTGTGATGATATTGACACTAGGTGTGACCTGTAAATGGTAGCCAATCAACAACTTAATGACTCCCATTTAATAGCAGATTATAGATTATTTTTTTACATTAATAATTGCTTAACACGTTATGTGATTAATTACTGTAAATTAATTTTAAATAAAATTTTGTATTTTAACGTTAATGGTATATTATTGGCGGATATATTTAAATTTGTGAGATTTTTCTTGCATAAGAGTAATGATAATTATCAAGTTGTTTCAAATTTAGAATTAATAATATTATGTCTAGGAAAAGAAGTGTCGGTAAGGTTATTATCTTAGTAAGCTGATGAATTTTAAGGGAAATAATAGGGTATATTTAGTAGCTAGTGGTACTTAATAGTTTAATACCACTTTTATGTTCATTCATATTTTATTATTGAATAATAGCAAGTAGATATCACACATGACATTAATTGGTGATGTTAGTCTGAGATTTGTCTAAGTCCAAAGAGTCTAAAGGAGTGATCTAAGATGGGTAGCATTACTCTTTATCAAATAGTTTTATTTATTTACTTTTTAAAGTTAGTAAGAGAATTGAATCTTAACAATGGAAATAGAGTTGCATGGGCTGTGTATTTGATTTTGTTTTTGGTATTGACAGAAGTGGTCTTGAAACAAGCAGATGAATAGAATTCTTAAAATTTAGTTTACTTTTTAACTTAATGTTAAGTTTAGGTAAATATCACATCTTAAGAACTCGCTAAAGATCTTTAAAAATTCAGGAAATTTAGGGCGGCAACGGGTGTTGATTGAGAGGTGTGTTCAGTTTTGTTTTAATTCAAAATGAAGGACGAGCGCACGCTTGCTTTGAATTAGATATCTTTTTTCTTGAATCTGTATAGGTAATTTCAATGTTGGTTGTTGATTGTTAAATGTTTTTGCTACCGACCACTTTGCTAATTATTATCCATGCAATTATCAGGCGATGAAACTCTTTTTAATTTTGTTCATTACCCACCACAAGAAGACTTGGGAATTCAGCAATTTGACTGGCTTAGAATTTTAACTAAATTTAAACCTGAAAGAAGCCACACAATTCACACCTCAGAAAGAAACAAGATCTTGAAGGAATTTGGTTGGATATCACTATCAGTTTCTTTTTCAAAAAACAATATCGACCCTCTTGAGTCATAGAGAGAACAGTGTCTGATATTGAATGACAATTAATAAAAAAAAATCATTGTTAAAACTTTAAACTCTTCATCCATATGTATTCGACGAATTTCTTCCGAATTGTCGGCATCGGGATGCTATTTATTAGTACGTTGTAAACAAATGATCTTTATGCAGATGGACCAATGTGCCAGCTTACTTCTACTAATTAAGCTTCACTGTTATGGTTTGTCAACATCGGACGCTGTGATCATCCTTCTGTAAAAACTTTTTTCACACTTTGCATTCAGATAACATTATGATAAATGTATAATGTGTACAGATTGACTTGGACAATACATTATTATAGATAATCAGTGAAATTGTTTTCAGTAATATTGAAAAATATGTAGGAAGCAAATGCACAAGCTTTCTTGGTAAAATCTATGTATACCTTGTCAAGAATTCTGTCGCAGTCTTCCACATTGCAGAAAGATTTAAAGTTTATTGTGCTAGCTCTAGTTTTATAGGGGATTTTAATGGTTTTCATGTAGAATGCGCACAAGCTTCATTAGGTCCTTGAGCTCCTTCAATTATAAAGATTTGAGCCAATACTTTAGTGGTTGGTATAAAAACCGATGATCAAAACTTGAATTAATTACCATAACAAAGTTAGGCACTTCCTAAACTTTACAATTGGATAATTGTCACGTTGAATTAGTTCACTAATCAGCTCAAAATTGGCATTCAATTTCTCAGTCTCGTCTTTTAGCTTTTTTGGCAGATTTCATGGGGGCTTTGAATGGTCCTAGAAGGGCTCATTAGTGGACCTTAAATGACCCAAGATGTGTTTATTAGAAGAAGATGTCCATTCGAATGGCCCCAATGTAGTGATTATCTGTTTCCACTGATATTGATAAAGCATATTATTTCTGAGCAAGCATATTCCTCATATTAGCCTCATCATTCATTCATACATCGGAGTTGCATTCTTGTAAGATAAAAGAAACAAACAAAATGAGGGAATCTCTCTTCAGGATAGACAACAAGATTTGTAAGTCCAAAAACTCATCCCCATCACCGTCAGCGAACCACCATTAAAATTGACAGGGCGAAATATAAATTTCTGTACAATCCATTGAAGAAGACAAAACTTTGCTGGCTTTTGGTGGTTGGTGAAGTTTCACATTCTCAAGCCTGTCATTTCCGGGAAGCAAAATATCACTTACATTTTCCTGACCAGTTGGGTCCGGCTTCATTTTGTGCTTTTCAGAAACAGTAATGGGGTATATATATACATCACTTTCAGGGGATTTATCTTATCATTGGCTTCAGAGAGGAAGGACACTGAAGCCATTGAATACGTTCTTGCATTTTGGGTTTTTTTTGGTCCGGCGCTGTCCCAGCTGATGAAATAAAGGCCGTTGTTTTGATTCGTTTCGATTTTTCTGGTTCGTCTTCATTTGGATTCTCTTAGATGAGCTTGACAAGTTTAATAAAAAGAATTATAATAGTAAATTCAGTCTGCTTAAATACTTGTACCAATTATGGTCTACTTACACTTGACGTGATTTAGAGTGGTACCAATTCCATATCATTGAAACAATCATGGGAGAAGCAGAGCTGGTTTGCGGTGACAAAAGATGGTCACTGAAGGGTATGACAGCCCTAGTAACTGGCGGAACCAGTGGCATAGGGTTAGTATTAATTTCAATCACTTTCTTCTGATTTTATTTGATTTTTTCGTCTTGGTTATTTGGCTTGATTGTGTAAATATTACCAGATACTCCATTGTTGAAGAACTGGCAAAATTTGGAGCACAAGTGCATATATGTTCCCGCAACCAGAAAGTGATCGAAGACAAGATACAAGTATGGGAAAGCAAAGGCTTTGAAGTAAGTGGTTCTGTATGTGACCTGACATCTAGAGCTCAGAGGGAGAAGTTGATTGACACGGTCTCCTCAGTTTTTGAAGGCAAGCTTAACATCCTTGTAAGTTTTATAGCTTCTGGAACCGCAAGTATTTCTCCTTGTGCAAGCAAAATTGTTATTGTCATGTTTATATGGCCTCTCTCTTTTCCAAGACTTCGATGAGATTTCTGACATTGCCTCAGGTGAACAATGCTGGAACATTTGTGGTAAAAAAGAGTACAGAACATACCTGTGAAGAATTCTCAACAGTAATGAGCACCAATGTTGAGTCTTCTTACCATCTTTGTCAACTAGCACATTCACTTTTGAAAGCATCAGGAAATGGAAGTATCGTATTCATTTCTTCAGTTGCTGGGGCCGTCAGTGTACCAGGCTTATCTGCCTATGCAGCATCCAAAGGTGCGTGTCAATGTCAGATGGCTCAAAATTTGTAGGCTATTCTTCATTACAAATCAATAAATTTAGGATCGTCATTGTGTTTCAGGAGCAATCAACCAAGTTACAAAGAACTTCGCGTGTGAATGGGCGAAGGATAACATCCGTGTAAACTGTGTTTCACCATGGGCTGTCAGAACGCCCAGGATTCCAGAACCTGTACTTTTCTCCTTTCAACCTCTTGTCCATTCCAATGTCTATTTGTCACAGAATTCTGCCAAAGAATACTGCCCATATTTAGTTGTTTAACTGCTACATTCTATTTCAGGACCCGAATGATCCTCGCGTTCAGGAATTTGCCCGGCTGGTTTTCAGAACTCCTATCCCACGCGTCGCAGAACCTAACGAAATCTCACCCCTGGTAGCGTTTCTCTGCATGCCTGTCGCTTCATACATGACAGGGCAGGTTATTTCTATTGATGGGGGATACACAGCCGGCAGCTAAGCTAAATGAACTTCTTGTAAATGTTTAATTAAGATCTTGCAATTTTTCAGTATACTTGAAACCAAAACAATTATAAATTTTATATGAAAAAATTCTGAAAAATTAAAGAGAAAAATCACAGAAGAAAATAATCGGTTTATTTATCTTCGACTTTTAACAAAATATTAATATATAATATAATTAAAAATTAATAATTTAAATAATATGTTAATAAAATTTATAAATTAATTTTATTATTTACGATATATATTAAAAAATTTAATACACTAACTAAACTGTTTAATATTAATCATACACGTATTAATATATATTTAAAATAAAATTTATTTTGAACTTATGAACTTGCTTATTTGTTGTAAAATCTTACAGCAGTGTATAAAAGATACCATACCAAGGGCCATGTCTGTGTGCCTGCCATTCAAATAATACAACATTTCCTATTTCTTTATGCAGTTTCAAGGATTGAAGATGTACCGAAATGTTTATTACAATTGACAATGAAACAAAGGTTGTTTAATGTCGTTAACTTTTGACTGTATCGGTTGATGGTAATACGGTACTTATAATTGACAATATTGACCAATTCAAAGGCCATTGTCAAGCAAGGATGAAGGACCAGACCTGATAATAATAAATAGCATGGCCAGACAAAAATACTTCAACCACTCCTACTGTCTTTTCTTACAGGATTCATGTTTATTTGTTAACATCATCGATGAACCATAAAACTTGATCCATGCTTACAGAAGTGGAAAATTTATCATATTCAAGTTCACTTATTAACATCCTCAACCTTTTGTATGGTAATAAAGATCTAAAGTACAATCAATCCATGCTTGCCAGGCAGAAGATGCAACAACATTACTTAAAAATGTTTTTAGCCTCGACATGTGGATTCCAAACATGTTCTTGAACCAAACAGAAATTGATCCACGTTTACAGAAGGGGAAAATTGATGGAAACTGTTTCCTCTATTTTTCATGGGAAGCTCAACATCCTGGTAAGTGCAGCCAGCGGACATATCTCAAATCTGATGATTTAGTTTCAAGAAGCACAAGACTCTCCCTCTTTAACTAAAAATTGTACTCAATGAATTGATTAAAACAAGTTAATTGATTAAATTGAATTGCAGACTGCTAGCTCTTTCCTTGAATTTGAATCTGTATTAATTGGCTCCCACAATAATTAATTCAATCGACAAAGTCATATATCAATTAGTAAATTTTCATCCTTTTAGGACAGTGAATGTATTTTTAATTATTTTTTTTCTTGATGATAAGTGTCTTGAGAGTGTAGAAAACAATACATCTATCATTTTTACTTTGAATCAGCCGCAAACTTTAGCAAGACTAACATAAAGTTTTGGGATTATCAACCCTCATTTATTTCACAATCTTACTTCGCTCTTCATATAACACTTGATTTATTTTAAAGACCCGTTATTATTCACAATTTAGTTGTTTTATTTACGAGCATTGTGATTAGACATGCCATAATCGAAGAATCGGCAGGATTTGGAGCAATTATCCACACAAGTTCACGCAACCAAACTGAACTCAATGCACGTGTGCATGAACGGGGAAACAAAGGTTTGATCTTTCATTCAGACAACAGCGTGAGAAGCTCGTGGTGATTGTCCCGTCCAACTTTCAGGGGACGCTGAACATCATTGTAACTCTAGCCTCCAAGCGCCAACAAAACCACTTACTTCTACACATCAGAATTGAGCTGAATACACCTTTTTTTTATTTAGTTAACCAAGGAACTAACCTTATGTGATAATAATTAATGGTTTAAAGAAAGGCCGGCCACCATATACCTCAACAGTTGAATCTTGATGACTCAGGATCTGATTCTATCCCTCGGGTATTTCGAATCATATGCTTATTTGTCTCTACAAATGTGAGATGTAACCAGTATTCAGTGTTCTGTCAAAAATTCAACAAATAGGTACCACTTGAAAATAATTCCTGAAATTACAAGCAATGGAGTGGGCAATATGTGGTTCTTTCAACTAGACGACGTACAAAATTTGCAAAGACTTCAGCAATGATGAAAATGGGTATGACTCATTCTTCATTGAATTATAGTTTTCTCATCAAAAATGAAAGTCAAACAAGCTCTCCTTTTTCAGAAATAGAAAATTAATTTGATCGTAACAATGGGTTGACATCTTTGGTCGATGGTATTTATTAAAAACAATTTACTCATGAAATAAAAATATTATTATTGAATAATCTCTTTCACTCCGTTGAATGAATGATTCTATCAGAATCATCTTATGAATAAAAATAATTAAATATAATTATTTTTATGAATTAAGGAGACATAATAACATTAATGGAATAAAAATATAAAATTACAATGATTAATAGAAATGAATAACATGAGTTATGTTGCGATGGCGAGACCGATCAACAATGTCCTTTAATTATACAGACAAAAGATCGAGGTTACTGGTCAATCGCGTCATTGCAACGTAAGGCTTAGATAAATGCGACCAATGTCAGTCGAAAATGATAAAATTTGTTGACCACTTGCAAGATGACTTGTATTACGTAGGAAAAATCAAAAGATTGAAACTCAACCAATCCCGATAGGCATTGAGTTTTGACTGTATGCATGCTTGCGTATTATAGAGTGAATATACTACAGCTGGAATAAGCACTTGTACAAGCATGGCAGCCGAAGATCAGTTCAGCTGCAGAAACGGAAGATGGTCTCACAGCGGAATGACTGCTTTGGTCACTGGAGGAACCCGAGGCATAGGGTAATTTTCTCCATTTTGGGGGAGGGGAGAAGGGGGTGGGGGTTGGTTTATTTTAAATGGGAATGGAGGAGAATATAAATTTCTGCGTAATTTAGTTAGAACTAATTTCCTGGAAATTTTATCTTGATTAGGCATGGTATAATAGAAGAATTAGCAGGATTTGGAGCAATCATCCACAAATGTTCACGCAACCAAACGGAGCTCAATGCACGTTTACAGGAATGGGAAAACAAAGGTTTCAAAGTAACAGGGTCAGTTTGCGATCTGTCATCCAGACAACAGCGTGAGAAGCTCATGGGCACTGTCTCCTCAAACTTTCAGGGGAAGCTCAACATCCTTGTAAGTCTGTCCTCCACCCTCCAGGCTCCAGGGAAACTAATTAAATTTACATCACAGATTTGAGCATAATGCACACATTTTCTTCAGGTAAACAATGCGGGGATATCGTTGGCAAAAGATATAATAGACGTCAACGCTGAAGATATTGTCTAATATAAGAAGCAACAATTTCGAGTCTTCTTTCCATCTGTCTCAGCTTGCACATCCTCTGTTGAAAGCATCAGGAAATGGAAGTATCATATGTATCTCCTCTGTTGGAACGGCTATAGCTCTAACTATCGTTTCTCTGTACAATGCATACAAAGGTACGAATCAGTTTTCTTTCTTCTTTTCAGAAAATCCTTAACAAAAAGCCATGAACTCATTGTCTACCGATAAAAAATTTTGCTCACCCGTTTACTTCCAGGAACCATCAATCAACTTACGAAGAACGTTGCATGCGAGTGGGCGAAGGGTAACATTCGTGCTAATACAGTCGCACCGTGGCTTATTAGAACCTCAATGATCCAATCTCTTGAGGTACTATTAATCTCTTAAAAATAGCTTCGCAGCAGAATTTTTCTTTTTCTGCTTCCAATTTCATCTTGTCTACAAGATACTGTTGTCTGACAACTGAGTAATTTCTCAGGAAAGTCCTGCTGGAAGGGAATTTCTAAATAGCTTACTGTGCCGGACACCTATCTGCTGTCTTGGAGAGACAAGCGACGTTTCCTCATTGGTGGCATTCCTTTGCCTTCCAGCTGCTTCATACATTATTTATGTCGATGGAAGAGTGACTGTGAATGGAGGCGCATTTGTTCATACTCAAAATTAGAAAGATCCTCTTCGTTTTCCTACTGGCGGTTCCAGCAGTCCTGAACTGTTCCTTACTATTAATACAACTATTTAAATTAACTGTTTAATTAACTTCAATTTTTTTAAACTAATAATTCATCTAATTCAATTAATTTCTTACAACAAAACTAGAAAACTTAGTTTAAGATTTGGATCACAAATATAGTAATCATGCTAACTCATTTATAATTTTAATAATTTATTTACATATTTTTATTTTTTAATTTCATTTTAAAAATTATTTAATATATTTAAAATAAAATTAATTAATATTTTAAAAATATTATTATATTATTAAAATTATTAAAATATAAATAAAAAATTAAATGAATAACACAATTACAACTCCTATAATAATTGTAACCAATTAAAATTTTTATTTTTTTTTATACAATTATTAAATAAAACATGTTTTAATTAACTTTTTTTTAAGATAATACTAATCAAGACAACAATGGTAATTAATAAATAATTTTTTTATTAATTAAATAATTTTATTATATTATCTCTACTCACGGAATTAGCCGGCAGTGAATAATTACAGGAACGGAAATGAAAAAACATTGACCTTGTAATCAAAGCTCAATGGAAGGAGTGAACCTTAGTGCCGACCATCATAAAATTTAACAATTTCCTACTGTCTTTTCTTGCTGGATTCTTGAGGCAAATAGCTACTACGTACTATCAGTATTGTTATATAGTTGATAAGGGAAGAATAGTTGCAGCTAAATGCAGTAGGGAAGCATGTCAGAAGGCAGAGAGCAAAGGTGGTCTTTGAAGGGTATGACTGCCCTGGTCACAGGTGGAACAAGAGGCATCGGGTTAGTATTTTCTCTCTGTTGATTTTTCCTGGCGTAGCGATATTCTATTTGTATGATTTTGAGTGATGTTTTCTGTTTTTGTTACTACTTTGATAATGAATTGATGCGTCAGATATGCTATAATAGAAGAACTAGCAGCATTTGGAGCAATAGTGCATACATGTTCACGTAATGAAACTGAGCTCAGTGACAAATTCAAGAATGGAAGAGTAAGGGGCTTCAAGTTGATGCAGACTGTGTCTTCTGTTTTCGATGGCCAGCTCAGTATTCTTGTAAGGCAATTATATGAGCTAGTGAACCAGAAAAATATATTGCTATATGGGTACATCTGGTATAATTAGGAGCTAGACGATCAAGTTTTGTGAGATCAATTCTTTAGTGGCACATATTCACAAAGAAGAATGTTTTTTTTTAGGTGAACAATGCTGGAACCACTATAGTAAAGGAAACCACAGAATTTACCATTGAGGATTTCTCAACTATTATGAGTACCAATTTCGAGTCTGGTTACCATCTGTGTCAACTTGCGCACCCCCTACTAAAATCTTCAGGAAATGGAAACGTCTCCTCTGTCGCAGGCCTTGTTGCTCTCCCTCTATCTTCTATCTATGCATCATCTAAAGGTACAGTTTAATCTCTCTATTTTTCCACCACCTCCCGTTTCTGTTAGAAAGCAGTAAACTAGAATCTGATTATAAGAAAGTCTTTAAACTTTTCGGCAATTTTTTGACATCAGGGGCTATTAATCAACTCACAAAGAACTTGGCATGCGAGTGGGCAAAGGACAACATTCGCGTAAATTCTGTTGCACCATGGATCATTAGAACCCCACTCATTGATTCCATACAGGTGCAAACTTATACGCCAAAACTTTTCTGTACTATTTTCCTATTTCCATAGCCAAGAACTCCCTTGAATGTATTCACTACCGAGGACTTATGATGCAGGAGTCATTACAGTAACATAATTTGAAGAATCAACCTTTATTTTCTTTGTTAATGTTCTATTTTGCTCATTTAGTCACTTTGAGCTTCATTTCATTTGTTTTCTATTTTGAAGCATCTAGATAGTAGAAAACATGAGCCTAATCTCGCTGAGATGATTATATCTCGGAAATCCTTGCTTTCTGCATCACTTTAGCGTGCAATTACTATTGAAAATATGTCACATACAATCCTTTATATTTATCTATTTTGTTTGTCTGAGTACTTAAATCTATTGCATTTTCAGAAACTCCGTTAATTTTCTCCTTTCTCGGGAAGATCCTAATATCAAGGGAAATGGAACTCGTTTGATATTCCGTACGCCTATCCCCCGTCCCTGAGAACCTAACGAGGTTTCATCAGTGGTAGCATTCCTATGCTTCCCAGCTGCTTCATATGTCACTGGGCAGGTTATTTGTGTTGATGGAGGATTCAGTGTGACTGGGTATAGCGCTGCAGAATGCTAAAATGATCTTTAAAATTTCCGCTTACACCTCAGTGTTTGCTAAGGGCTTTACTGCAATATCTGATAATCAAGCTCTCTGTTGTGGACAAAAATGTTTCTAAAATGTCTTTTGTCTTTTTCAGTTGTTTTTGTTGCCATCATTGTTTGAATTTACATCTTTATTACATATCTGTAAGATTAATAAGAAATTTCCAAATTTTATGTCTTTATTGCCATAACAAAGGAAACAAGTGATGGCCAAGGAAACAATTCACTGAACATATTGGGATCCTTAATCAAGTTACAAAGAACTTGGCATGTGTTGGCCAAAGGATAAAACCGCGTTAATGCAGTTGCACCGGGCTTATCAGAACCTCGCATTTCAATTTTGGTATAACTTCTCCCAGTTTTTCCATTGTCTGCTTTCATTTTCCATCACTTCTTGCTCCAGAGTAACATCAATAATACCCGGAAGTTTGGGAAACAAGTAAACAAAGTAATTGTAAACTGCGGCTCTTTGGAAGTCAGAAATTTGCTGTGTTGATCTTGTTTACCAGGGGCGATCAATCAAGTTACCAGGAACTTCGCCTGTGAGTGGTCAAACGACAATATTCGTTTTAATACGGTGGCGCCATGGATTATCAACACACCCCTCATAGAGTCTGAAACAGTATGATTCTATCCTTTCCCTCTCTATTGAATACTCACTGATAATTTATGATAAATTAAGAAAAAGAAAATATAAATTCTTAAAGACTTGACAGTGAACATAATTTCCTTGTTTGGCTGGCAGAAACATCCTGAGGAGCAGGCAAGAACAAAACGGCTTATAGATAGAACTCCAATCCAGCGGCCTGGAGAGACCAACGAGGTTTCATCGCTGGTGGCATTTCTGTCTCCCTGCTGCATCATATATTACTGGCCAGGTTATATGCGTTGATGGTGGATACACTGTCAACGGTTTCCCATACGAAAACTAGAAAATAATTTTGCTGCTTCAACTGTGCCGTTCTGCTCTACTTTCTCGACAACATTAATATATGAAATTTGTCCTCGTTACTTGCCAACATTCACAGAGCCATGTTGTTTTCTTTCTTCTCTTTTCTCTCCTCCTTTGTCTCTTCAACTCATTTTTTACCACCATCACACCCATTAACCTAAAAAATTAGCAGTTTCGTAATCTTAATTTTATGACAAAATAAAAAGAATTGGTACACTCTATCGTATCGGTTTCTCTAAATTTTTTAAATAAAATAGGTTAAAATTTTCTAAATTATTTTAAAAATTATTTTATTATCATAATTTTTTTTAAAAAAATTATATTTATTTTTTGAAGAACATTTTTTTTTATTGTACCGGACATAAGATATTAAATAATGTTAAAAAAATTGATAAAATTTATTTAAAAATAATATAATTAATCTTTTTTTTTAATTTTATTTTTGAACAGACACAGTAAGTGATGCCAACAATGATTTGGGGCAGCCGTTATCCAGAGTTAATGTTGGTACAGCCATACATGGGCTCATCTTCATTGGTTGGGCTGGGGGCTAATGGGCCACTGGTTCTGGCTAATCTGTCCTGGGGTCAAGACATCAACTGTCTTGTTGTCTTTCACATCTATTATCATTCTTCTGGCTTTCTCAACCGCCATGTGTCTTCTACTATTAACACCACATTTCAATATGCACAAATGACCCTTGTTTACTTGCATCTCTTTCTTAGTGCGTGTTTTAGATTAGAGTTGGACAATGGCTCGGCCCCGTCCATGCCCTAGCAAAGCCATCACAAGCCATGGCCAGCCAGAACTTGTCCAACCTACGAGCCCTTAATATGATACGAAATCGTGCAAACTTCGGATAAGTAAAATATATAGATGAAGCCTGGGAAAGACCAGTCGGTACCTTCCGCATCACCTGACCAACCACATTCAAAATAAAAAAAAATAATTCAAATGATGATTAAACCATGCCTGTCTTGGAGCTATCATCTCCTTCGTCAACGGCCAGAATTGTCCCACGCGTCTAAACGGTAACCGACCTTAGATTCCCCGACCCAGCACGGGAGCTTGTGGAAAGGGATTAAAATATAATTGAAGAGGGCGTTGCCCCACCACGTGGCAGCCACTAGACAGACGTTCAAACTGAGCAACCTGATCTTCCAGAAACTTCGAGGGAACTCGTGGTGCAGAAGGAATAATCTAAAAACACGGTCATGATTAGGCCACGTGTAATGCATATACGTGGGATCCAACGTGGCATGTACTACATCCTTGTAATTGATACGCCTGTGCCCCCACATTTGCTTAAACTTGCGTTTTTAATTACACGGATGTTCATTTGCTTCTTTCTTCTCTTCAAAACGCAAATCCTATCAACGTGAAACGACCGAGAGACGAAGAGAGAATTGAAAGCTTGAGATCAGTGTGTTTTCTTGTGGTTACTCTGAATTCTGTTTGTTTGGATGGAAATGAATGGAAATAGCGGAGAAGAGGATGTCAAAACGGAGGAAAGTAAAGAAACTGTCGTTTATATGTGGGGATATCTTCCAGGAATTTCGCCTGAGAAATCGCCGATGCTCTCCCCGCTTCCTGTCCGGTTACCTGGTGGTGATTCGTGGAAGGACGTTTGCGGAGGTGGATGTGGATTCGCTCTTGCCATTTCAGGTCAAAATTTGTTTCTGATTTTCTGTTGATCAATATTATCCAAGTGATTCAAAATCTGGTTTGAACCTGATTTGATATTTTTCTTTTCTATTTCTTTTGTAATTTTTCTCGTAGTAAAATCACGAGTACATCCACTAACTTTTTAGTTTAGAGTTCTAATAATTTCATACATAGTTTTCGAAAATGTTATGTTGCTTAAAGTGCTTGGTTGTTAATTTCAATTAGACTCGGGAAAGCTGATAACGTGGGGATCGGCGGACCATGAAGGTCAAAGCTATTTGACTTCAGGAAAGCATGGGGTAATGCAGTAATCTTCTAATGTGAGTTATCACTTTATTTTTTCTATGTGATTGAATTGATTTAGCATCCTCTTTCTGGGCACATTATTAAGGAAATTCCAGAACCGTTTCCTCTCCCTACTGAGGCTTCAGTAGTGAAGGCAGCTGCTGGTTGGGCACATTGTGTGTCAGTTACAGGTATCCCTTTAGTTGATTTCATCTTCTTTAACATCACACAGGCATGCAGTCATTAGATTTTTTAAACAAGAAATAAGATAAAGGATACACTCTGCTCCCCCTTGATCAATCAATTGATTTACTTTTGTTGTAATTGAATATGGCTGAGTGATGTCTGCAAGAATAATATGATCTTAAGTTGGTGCAATGATCCCATAAATGAGAAATGATATTATTGTTGCAGCAGCAGTATATTTAGGACAAAAATAAATGGAAATGATGCAGTCTCGGCTAATCAAATAACGTATTTTTTTTATTTTATTGATTTATTTATTGTTTTCTAATCTAACGATAAGTGGGCTTGTCTGTTCACACACACACACACTGGCACACTCAAAATTCTTCTTCTGATCTGTTTTCAGGCTGAATGGAGTTCAAATAATCTTTTGTCATTTCTCAATATGTAGAAACAGGAGAAGTATTCACTTGGGGGTGGAAAGAGTGCGTTCCCTCTGCAAAAGTCACCCGTGATTTGGCTGCCGGAGGAAGCTTCCAGAAGGACACTGTTGGAAAACAAAATGAGTTGACAACCGAACAAGGTAATTTTTGAAACAACTGTCTCAAGAAAATTGAGAAATCAGCCCCTAGCATCATTTCAATCTAATGTATCAAGGCTGAAATATTCACAGTTAGCCCAAGGTCTCAGGGCTCAAATATAACTGGTGGGAAAGAATCTCATCCTGACAGGAAAAGGACTTATGAAGAAGCTGTAAAGCGAAGAAAAACATCATCAGCCAGAGAAGAACCTGAAAGCCCGCCAAGTACTGATGAATTTTTCACTTTGTCCCCCTGTCTCGTGACTCTAAGCCCTGGCGTGAAGATCACCATGGTTGCTGCTGGGGGACGCCATACTTTAGTACTATCAGGTAAATCAATAATGTCTTGGGTCAGCGCAGGCCAAACTCTTAAGTTTTCAGGTGAAGTTGTCTTTTCTTTGTGGTCACACTACATAGTTTTGTAGCTTGTAGGATGTTCGAAGCTATTGGAAGATTTTTGATGTAAAGCAAGACACCTGATGCATCATATTTTTACCGAAGTTTCAGATATGGGGCAGGTGTGGGGTTGGGGCTATGGAGGCGAAGGACAGCTAGGTTTGGGTTCCCGGATAAAAATGCTGTCAACCCCTCATCTAATACCTTGCATTGAGCCTGCTGCTTCTGGAAAGGATAGGTCCTTAGAGGGTTGTCAAGGGAGCGTGAACTCAGCTGCAAAGACCACAGGAAGTTATGTGAAACAAATTGCCTGTGGAGGTCGACATAGTGCACTAGTCACAGGTCAGCATTTGATGGCTGATATTTTTAGTCATCATAGTGTCATAAAGAATTCTGATAATTCCTCCTAAGAATGAAAAAGAGATTCACTGAAATGGTTTGTTGTGGTTGTTATATGAATGTTCACGGTTAGTCATGAGTTATGTTAGACACCTCGTTTTCATAGCTTGCTAGGTCAAATTGCTTTCGTTGGTTGTTTCAGTTTTTCTGTTGCATTTTTGGCCCTTTTTTTTTGGGATTTGGTGGGTTTATTAACTCGTTATTGATTAGAATAGTATTTTGACTTTGTGTTATTCCCTTCATTTTCTTATTTTGTAGATACTGGGGTGCTGCTTACTTTTGGCTGGGGACTTTATGGACAGGTGATTGAATATCAGATTGGTGCATCATCTTGCATTGAGTTATTGATAGCATTCATTTTATATCACTGAGCCTTTCTTGCTACAACTGCTCAGCTTCAGTAAGTCTTTATGAGCCCAACATCTGATTATGACTCAATAGGGAAATGTAGGTACTAATGCATAGAAACTGTCCTGTTCATTTAGTGTGGCCAGTATACTTTGTGCCTCACTAGAGCTGATGGTTGATAGGACTCTCAGAAAATGGTGGAATGCTGAAATTTTTTCCCCCCTAACAATTTGTCTGAAAGAGCACTTTTTTATTACTGTTATATGCTTGGGCTTGTGCATTTTTAGTTGAGCTAGCCTATATTACTATTCTTTCAGTTGTCCCTGACTAAAGTTATCATCCTTATTGCATTTTTTTTAATCTAGTGTGGACATGGAAGTACAAATGATCAGTTGAGACCAGCTTGCGTGTCTTCTTTGACGGACATTCAAGTAGAAAGAATTGCAGCTGGACTGTGGCATACCATGTGTATCTCTGTTGATGGTCATGTATATGCATTTGGTGGAAATCAGTTTGGACAACTGGGAACTGGCGCTGACCAGGCCGAGGTACATGTCAAAAGCTATGATCTAGTGATTTTAGCCCCAATTCCATCTATCAGTTGGATTAGACTGGCTACGCTTTAGTAAGCTAGCTAGCAGCTAGATGTTTGAGGTGTTGCATTGCTTTCAGAATTCATGCCCAGGGAAGGATCACTTTTCTTGAGCATATGTTAGTGAACTATAATTGGTGGCCCAACCACTAACGTATTCATTTCCTTCTCAAGATTTCTTTAAATTCCAGTTAATGCATAGAGGTTGAGCAGTCCAATTTGCATAAGAATGTATTCTTGAAAAATAGACTGCTTGTCAACATTTGTGATATTAACCAAGGATATTCATGTCTGCATCAGACTGTCCCTAAGCTTTTGGATGCTCCAAGTTTGGAAAGCAAACGCGCAAAAGTAGTATCTTGTGGGGCTCGACATAGTGCCATGCTAACAGGTATCATTCTATTGCTGATACTTGGACCATGCACGAGGTCTTGGTAGTTTTCAGTCTGAGAATGAGAATAGGTCCATTGAAATAAAATAGTTTTCACTAATGAATCCTATATGATTTTACATCTTCTACTTTTCTCACACTTGTTTGGGGCTATGAATGTTTGCCATTTTAAGCAATCTCAAGATCCTTGATTCTTTCTTTCTTCTTGATGCGCTATATGTTGTGTCACTGTAACATGTCAGAGGGCTTTTGGTGTTTGTCATCTTTGCTTGTCTAGTGACTAATGGTATCAAATTGTGGTTAAAACGTAGTGGTTATTACATGATCGTCATCTCTAATAAATCACTCACTTTTATGAGTGGTATTTGACCAGTTTAGATGAATGGATAATGCATAATACTCCCCTGTCTTTGCTTTGACACTGCTTTTTGTTTGTGGTTATTGAAGAGGATGGTCAAGTGCTTAGCTGGGGCTGGAACAAGTATGGCCAGGTATGATTCTTGAATTTCGTAACGACATTCATGTTTAATTTCTTTTGTCACAATTTAAACAAAAATCCGTTTACCGTTTCAGTGAATTGACCTTTCCATTTCCTTGTGGTGCAGCTTGGTCTGGGCGATTCCATAGACCGCAACATCCCTTCTTTGGTACCTACCGAAAGTTATCTGCCCAGAAACGTCACATGTGGTTGGTGGCACACGGTGCTGCTGGCAGAGACAATGGGACTTTGACTCTGAAAACAAAGGGAAAACAGTTTTGTTAGGATAGTGGTCCTCTTGACCAGCCGTGTTACCAGGCAGCCATGAAGTCCATGTTATGCAAGGATTCAAACATGTGTACATTCATATAGAAACATGGTTCATCATTTACATAGACTACAATGGCAAATCCACAAGTCTGTTCGCAAAATAAATCCTTGTATTGGTACAATAGATACTTAAGAGGTTTCTCACTTCAATACTTTCGTATTGTACAGATGCTTAACAGATTGAAATTGTTCTTGACTTGTCCGGAGCTGATTTTTGTGCAATGTTGGCATTTTCAAATTTTGCTCGAAAGAGGGTTTCTTGTGCGCTGAAATAAGTGCATCAGAGGCCAGAAAATCTCCATTCTGTGAAAGCTCTTCGAACCCTGCATGCGTTGCTCAGAATTGAATGACTGTCGATGTGGTTGATTCTCGTGAAAAACTCGGTAAAAGAAACTATACCTCCACGATGAAACGAGCCCATGTATTGTTAGAACGGCTTTCCATAAAACCCTTCAAGATGGTTAACTCCAAACTTCGAATCACCTGGGCAATATCGAGGAATAGCCCATGCTCGTTGCATAGCATCTGCATGAAATGTGCCTTGGCAGTTAGCGCTCATAGATTAGTTCACTAACAATATAGGTTAGTGGAAAATTCAAGATCACAGAACAAACCTCTATGAGCATGTGTCCGGGGTATGTGAGATCTTCGACAACTATGGGGCAAACCATGAGCTCATTTCCAAATTTGAAAGCCCAATTAGTCCGGTTTTGGTCGGTTTCTGAGGAACTTATAGCCTTGTGGGCAGCCACCTGTAAACAATGCATTTTGGTTCAGCATTCCTACTTACGGAGTACTCAACGGTATTTTAAATTCCAAGACATGGAATAGAGAAACAACTCCTTATCAAGGAACAAACTTAGAAAACAGAAGTCTTAGTCTTGGCAACTGAATGCACCGTGCAGCTTGTAGATTGACAGCTTCAAACCCAGACATTTGGATCTACTTTGATTTGGAAGCAAAATTGAAAACGTGATTAGTGACACTGACTTTTAGTAGATATAATCATTTTCATTAACATTTAACTTCTAATCCTTCCATCTAGAAAAGTTGCAGTTTAAAAGCCACGACATTTTTAATACCTAATGAAGCCTAAATCGGTTTAATATAAATCACCATTCACTTATAATTCTATCTCATACTTACGAACTTTGTGACAGATAACTTCAGACAAGTTGTGTCCATTTTGAAACTGTGATATCTTGACATCATAAGGACAAATTTGATTTCCTTCGACTAGCTTTCTATTAAGTGATATATATATATATATATATATATATATATTATATTCATTCTTTTTATTTTATTATTGTCATTATTATTATCATTTTAAGTGTGATGCTGAAATAAAAGGTAAATAAACACAACATTAGTTGCACTTGTACAATGTATACTCTCATCTAGATTAAATCAGTCAGCAATGCTGATATTATATTTCTGTTAAAACAACATATCAGGAGTAGGTGTTTCAATTTTCTATGATCTCCTTTGTTTTGTCAATAGCAACTATGGCGTCGCAAGAGTTTTCTTAGACATCTATACAACATCAATCTCCATGGCTGACACCGATACCCCTTACCCATGGTGCCAAGTCCTGTAGACTATCCAGTAGATGTCAATATGATTTATGGTTTCAGTTGATTTACTAATCTGCTGTAGAAACGAATAACTTGCCACTGGAGTAACTTACACAAAGAGATGTGCAAAACATGGACCATGTTTAGAGATCTTACCTCGTGATGCACCCACTGCCTCAACTTCTCAGCCTGGTCAGTTACACTTCTCAAGTACTGCATGTGTTCTATGGTTCGCCCTAATAGACCGTCTATGCTAAACTGGATTTATCACCAATCATGGAGCAAATGAATCCAGTTTGTATGAAAAAAAAACACTAAGGAATTATCAAAATTGAGAAAGCTAATAACCTAGCAAAATCACTGACCTTCACACCATTTGGAACAAGTTCCCGCAGTTCCTTAATCCGGTCCTGGATCAGCTGTCTGTCCCTCGGTCTTGGTCTTTGGTTGTCAGTGAGTTTATTCCTCCTCTTGTTCACATTGGACTGCTTCAGTCCCTTCCTTGACTGCATGGCAGTGTGCCCCTTTTCCAGCTGCTTTTTGTCAATGAATGTTGTCATCATGCTCTTGAAAGAAACAGAAGTTGGAGTAAGTTCATTTCTGCTCACAGAAAGACATGAAGATTTGGCATTGCTCCATGGTATTGAATCATCTCCTGCCAAAGCACTTGCTTTTGATTGGCTTTGTGGTGACGAGGGAGTAACAAATTTTTCAAATGAAGTTAAAGATGAATTAAGATCATTGCACATATTAGATGCACTATCTGCACCCCTACATACATTGGCAACAACAGATTCCAACAGATTTTCTACATCACCTCCTTTGGCAAAACTTGCAAACTCAATTCCATCACTTAGATCTCTATTGCAAACCAAACTTGAGCTGCTACATGTATTATCGACAGAGAATGTGTCCCAAAAGTATTCATTAGGATGTCTCTGAAATGCTGGTCCAAGGGCCTCATGTAACTCACAATCTTTGGGAAAATTAAGTAAACTTGCTGAACTTCGATAACCTGCATCATTAAAGATATCCTCTTGAAATAGTTGTTCCATTGAATCTCTGGCAGATAAAGAGGTCATAGGTCCGCCATTGAAATCTCCTAATACTCCCACATTGTATTTGTTACGTTGAGTGTATGCCTGTAATTCTTCTTCCGGACAAGAAAAACCAAACAATTCACTCTCCATCATCTCCAACTTGCCAGCATATACAGAATGATTTGGTGATTTCGGTACTTCAATGGGACCGGCAGATGAGATGCCAGTCTTATTTTCATTCTCACTTCTGAATGTTCCCGACAGGTCATTTCCAGATACATGTGCATCTTGTAGAGCTAAAAGCGACACAACATGGTCCAAATTTGACTGCATGATTTTACTCTGCTTGACACTGTCAACAGTATCAGAATCTTCTGACTTCAGGGGGCTAATGGTAGAAGTTGATGGTTCATCTAAGCTATCCATGAGACCAGATGTTAGTGTTGATGATGACAGAGATTGGAGATCCCTGTTTAAGATAGAGAGTACAGTATTTCCCCCAGCATTGTGAAGGGTAAACCTATCTTTGATATGTGCTACGACTGCCAGATCTTCTCCAACCTGCTGATGGGAATAAAAACATGATAAACACTGACAGCAATAAACATTTGACATGTGTGCACACAAAAGAAGAGCATACCGACTCACAGTATGTGAGATAGAGAAATATAAGCTATATTCTTAAGGGGTAAAAACCCATGTCAAGTGCATGCTTTTTATACGTAGTCACAGTGCAGTGCCACAACTGGCAGGATTCATTACTTTGAAACTGTCCTAACATATTGTATAGCATACCGACAAACAGTAACCATTAGTATAGCATCTACAGATGTAATCTGACACCTCAACAGTGGGTACTAGACTGCCCATCAAGAGTTGAATAGGACCATTAAAGCCAATGCACACAGTTCAGAACAAATACACACCACTTCCAATGACCCAAGCTGCATAACTCCATGGGGAAGTACAGGTACCAGCAAAACTGTCTGCACAAGCATTATAAACAATCAACACAATGATCATGTGCATGAGTTTAAATAAGAAGTTTTGAGCTAATTAGCAGATGTGCTCATGCCTGCAGAACACAGACGCGAGCAAATAGAGCATGCAAATGCACAAAATGCTCAGGAGTTGCAAAATATGGCCTTTATGGCATGTGCACAATCAAGTTACCTTGATACCTGATGCCAACTGAAGTAGCCATTCATCAGGACACTGTCAATCAAAAGAATATCTCATCAGAATGTATGCTCTCCAGCATCCACAAAATTTTAAACTTCTGCTAAATTGAACTAATTATGATTAGAGAATCACCTCTGAAACTAACTTAGAATTGACTTTGCCAATGGAAATATTATTGTAGGAAACCCAGAAATGTTTTCCTGTATTTGCAACTTTGCCAACAACCCTGATGAATTATAGAAACCCAAGCTCAATTAACATTATTTTGCAATCTTTTTCAAAGAAACCAAAGGTAAGCACACTTCTCTGTCTCTTTTTGTCATCAAACAATTAGTTTTGAGTTACCAACATTCCATGCAATAGCAAGTGTTCAAAGAGTTTCAATAAATAATCAAATAAAGAGAGAGATAAATGTGCAGAACTGCACTACAATCTTTAAAAGGGATAGACGAACAATAATTTTAGGGGCATGAATGCATAATAGTGGAAATCACCTTCAGAGGACTAACCCCCAAATTTTCATTCAACTAGAATCAATAAACAAGAACTCATATCGATTCTTGTTTATATGGTTACAGAATATATAATTTCAATGGACCAAAGAGAAGATCATTAGGTCATCATAAATGTCAGGAACAAGAAATTACCCCTTTCCCAAGGCATACTGAAGATGTGACATGTTAGCCACCACTTGACCAACTGAATATCCCTCAGAACCACCACCATCACCCGCACTTGTTTCACGGTAATAAGAAAATAGTTCGTTGGCACCATTAAGGTAAATGTCTCCTGACATTATTCCCACAGATCCTTTAGGTTTTGGATTGTCACAGTACCCATCTTCCCAGCCCAAGATCCTGAAATAAATTGAAACCAGTTCATAAATTCACAAAAAGTTATAGATACTTATAAATAAAGCCATATCAGAATTTTGAGAAAAGTGTACCCCAACAGTTAAATTTAACCAGTTAATAATATAAAAAACAGTGTTTCATCCTATATTACTGTAAATATTTTAGCGACTTTTGATGCATCAAAGACATGCTTACAACTAATAACGTAATTCTATATGAAGAACAAAGATGTTACCAAGGTTGATAAAGAAATCGTATTTCCTATCAAAACTCACTAGTCAATGTCAGCATACAAAGTCTATAATCACGGAATGTTAAAATTCTAAAATTATGAACACGTATGGACCCCAATGTATTCCAACGTTTGATTTAGAGCATCAAAGATCCCAAATAAGATTGCAAAGCCTTAAAGCAATCTGCCTCGAAATATTAAGTCAAGGAGAACAAAATGATTCCAATTTACATAAGAAATTAAAACATAAGTATGCAGTAAAAATAAATTAAAAAAGGCACAAGGTTCTGGAAAAATCAACTTACATTTGGCCGCCCTCGTGCCTCAGCTTCCATAGCACAACATAATTCCAAGGTAAATTGGTGCAAAAGCTCTTCAATAACTGCCTCAAAGCAGTAGTCCCCATTTGATGAACTCCACAGAAAATAAACACAGAGGTCTTACACATACAATAAACTCACCTAAAATTATCACTACAACTTTCTCTAGCTACCACGATAAGAACCTCTCCCCGCCTGTTTTATACGCAACCCAGCTCTTCGTTTTATTGGTGGCCCCGTTGAACATACAAGCAATAAACCCATTTCCGGCAACCCCGCTTTCAAAAGATTCAACTATCACTATGAAATGTACTGTCTTCTACTACTACTACTACACTAGTTGAACTAATACAGCAAATTTTTCAGGGAAAACTTCATTTCTATCAAATCAAGCACACAACTAAACTTTGCAAAGACTATTTTTTGTCACCAAGACAGAATTTAATCCCCCCCCAAAAAAAAAGCAAACCCAGTAGCAAACCTGCTCAAACTGCTTAAAGAACACAACAAACAACTTTAAAAGAAGTAAATGCACGTGGGATTAAAACAAAAACACATTACCATGTTTCCAAAATCAGAGAATGTAACGATGTTCAAATTCGTTAGATTCCATGCTTTCTGTGTCCTATATCTATGCCTCCGTAGATATAGGTGGATGGATAATGGAGACAACAGAAAAGCTAAACTCAACTTCTTTACTCAGCTTGCTAAATACACTAGGCAAAACACCAGTGACTGGTCGTATTTATAATATAATGGATTTACAATCACCAGCATTATTATTATTGTATACTCCCCGGATTCCAAAAGTGTGCAAAATCCGACTTTATAAAATTGCTAAGGTTGCGGACTTGCAATGACACTGCCATGCCGGACCCCCCCGGTACCTAAGCTCTTCCTTTCGAATTTTCTCTTGGATAATAGAAAGTAGTTTAACTAGCTTAACTAGAAAGTTGACAATGAAAAATAATATTTAAGTTCCTATACTTTTATCGTTTTATAACTGAGGATATAATTTTTACATTTACATCAAACAAGTCCATAATTTTTATCCCATACACTTGCATATATTGTGAGAATCATAATTCAAAATTCAATATCACGAGACTAATTTAAGTATTTTAATAACATTTCAAAATTTTTTAATATAAATTTTCAAATTATATTTTTATTTTTAATATATAAAAATTTATTTATCACTTTTTTTCTATATCACGAACTGATAAATATAATTAAAAAAGCTTACAAATTTAATTAATATAATAAGTATAAATGTCAACAGTCTATCCAATCTTATGAAACTTGTACCAAGTAAATTAGATAACTTGATAGGTTTTACAATTCACAATTTGGTAACTTGCCATTCTTAGCAAGCATTATGACATCATTGTTAATAAATTATGATAATATTGAATAAATAATTTAGACCTAATTCCAATAAACAGGATTATAAGCAATGGATCAAAGCTAACATTGGATTATGCTGCAACTAGTCATGCTTGATTGATTCTTCTTAACAACTTTGGTTGATAATCTATCTTCCATTATTAATTTTATAAACTAATTCTTGTATATATCTTACAAGTAATTAATGAGCCATCATAATATTTAGACTTCTTTCCCAATTTAATTAAAAAATTTTCAAAGCACAGCATATTTTCTTTGGTGATTTTGTGCCTTGGTTCATAGTTATGGGACCATAAAATACCAACTTCATGCGTTTCCAAAGATGTTAAACAACAGGACCAAGAATGATATCATACATGTTTGACATATGGGTTAATATGATTAGGAATAACTTATTATAGGAAAATGGAATAATGTAAAACGTGACATTTGTCTAGCCAAATAAGGAAATGTGGCAAACATACCATGTTCCAAGTCATGATGTATCATGAGTGAATGAAATTCAAGATCTTTCTTTTCTTTTACAATGTCAAAGTATGAAATAATATATGTTGCAAACCAAGAGGATTTTTTATTTTGTTCATGAATAATCAAAGAAGCCCATGTTTTGATTGCCTTTTGTGCCGTGCAAGGTTGCTCCTAATGTGATCATAACTCGCGTATGAATTCTTATTTTTATCGTAATATTAAACAAATTTTTAATTTATCAAAATTATTTTTAACCAATTAATTTTTTAAATGATATGCATATCGATTACATAAAATTGATTAAAATAAATTATATATTTTTTAATATAAAATTCAAAATATAATATAAAAAAGACATTTGAGTCCAAATTTACCTTTGCATTCATCCTTTTTCATTAGATCACTCTTTGAAATTAATCACAATGTTATGTTATAATACTGAATTATTTCATGACATAATTAACAAATTTGACTTTACTTACCAGGAGTTGGTAAATTTTGAAGACAGCATAATGGAAACTCTTAATTTCCGAGGTTATATTTAAATTCTATGCTGTGAATGTTACTGTTTAGAGTATACAGCTGGACCGACCATTTGATTAGTGGATGATGATGAAACCTAATAATTATTAATAGTTTACAACATTCATTCAATCAAAGGTCAATTATGTATTATTCACTCTTGATCTTCAAATGCCCCTTTTTTTAATACTACATGTATAATAATTTTATGAGATGAGAGTGAATATTGTTAATTGATCGTTAAATTTAAAAATATTTTTTAAAAATAATATTTATATTTATCAATCTCGCATTAACAAAGATCAAGAGTTTACAAATTAAAAATTAAAAATAGATACCTATTTTTCAATTGAAATTATAAGCAATATCTACAACTTTTTTCACAATTTAAACTTGTGATATCTTAATTTTGAAAATTGACTGCATGATCTCGTGAAAAAAACTTTTATTCCGTTTCGTGATGATATGTGTGAGAAAAAGTGTTACTTATTTTTATTTCTTTCGAATTTTTTATTATTATTAACGTAAAAATGAAAGATATTAACTTCAATTTCAACACATACACAAAGGTTTCGCAATGAAAGCAAAGTATGTATTCATTTTGAAATCACTTTTGTTTTCATTCTTGTTAGAGAAGTAAATTAGCAAATTACCATTGCATTTGGACAAGTTTTTCAACCTTCATTGCTAAGTAATGTTTGTATCATTTTGACAAAATGCAAAAAGGTATTGTGTGTGGTGCAATATTGGGAGTGAAACATCTGACATAACCATAGTTTTTCCTGAGTACTACGCATTGAGACCAAACCTATCTCATGCTAACACTGAATCTGAATTTTCTCCACTTGATCAAACTGTGCTTATCTACTTGGCTCTTGATTGTGAGCATGAATGATAAAAAGGAGATAATCAATTGAAAATTGGATTGCTACAAATGTAATTGTTTTTTAACTTTAAGAACAAAATGGGTCTTTTACCCTATCATATGATATGAAATTATTATAGTACACTTGATAAAAAAAAATCCAAATCTTAATTGTTGTATCGATTTATTTTATAAATTTTTATTTGTATTTATCAAATTTAAGTATTAAAATTATTTGCATAATCATTAAAATAATATAAATTTTTTGTAAGAAATTTTTGTTACAAATATCAAGTAGGTGATAATTTTCCAATAAATAACTATGGTAGTGGCTGGAAGACCATGCATGCATACCTAGAACATGATGATACCTATTCATAATACACACACACATATATCTTCCATTATATATTAGAAAAATCTCTGCATTTTATCGTTTATATGCATGCACTGTTGATGAATCAGTCGATTTTAACTGGCTCAAATTCATAGACATCATATAATTTATGGAACGTTCAAAGACTAAGACTTCTTCACCTCCTCCTTCTTGTATTCCATGAGATATTTGTTTATGGGTCTGGTCATAATCTTTGGATTTTAGATAACTGAAAGAGCACTAGCTAGCTAGTCTTATTATCATAGGGTCATTTTGATAGAAAATAATATTGGATAGAGAACAAAACCCACATCATTGAATGTGATTGCAACGAGTTTGATTCATTGAACACATGTCGCAATTCTACGATACAGAGATACATAATAAACACATCATCGGCACTCCATTATTTTTCTTCTTTTAAAATATATTTTATAAACCCACTAAAGTTTTCACCTACCAACTCGTTTTATAATTGGATTCCTGATAGAATGACATTGGATCTCGTATAACTTCTATGGGACCGATATCCATGTAAGAAAAGTGTTAGAAGGTTGTGTTTTGCTGGCTAGAAAGTTTCTGCCCTAACACCAGAAATGACGTTTTCTCAGACCGACTTCCTGGATGAATCATGAAGCCAGTGTTACGTTAATTCGACCACGTGGCTTGAGTTACGTAGGGTTATATATACTAAAAAATGCCGACGGGAATTGTTTATTGTTCGTGTATACACACACGTATTATTATATTATTTATTTATATTTTAAATATTAAGTGCAAACCAACTCTTTGTATTAAAAGAGTTGAATAAAAAGGACACAGCCGACAAAATAAAGACAAGGGATAAAGATTGTTTGATTTGGCGGCAGCAGAATGTCACGTGACTTCGTTTATGTCCATACACGTTTCACCTTCTTATTTCTTACGATTGGATTTTGGAATCACGAGGTGAAGTGAAAACTTGGCATTGCAAAAGAAAAAGCTAAATCTAAGCATACAGGAGGTTAAAAAAGTAAGGTCATCAAGAATTTGGGACCTGCCCTACAGGAAAATTGTAGGGTACCCAAGGAGACCATCGAAAGGGTAAGGTAGGAAGAAGACGTAGCGCAGACAGATGTGGAGTGCAAATTAAGTTAAAGGCACAACACAGACACAAAACCTCATTCAACAGAGACAGAAAAGGACAGCATCTTACAGGTCTTACGTCATCGTTTTCATACTACTTCTACAGCTTCTTTTGCTTTCCGAGGCCCACGCTCGCTATCAATTCAATGGTCACAGCTCACGCAATGGCGATGGGGTCACAGTCCCAACATAGTCAGGTCCATTGTGAGGTCCGTGCACCAATTCTTAGTCCATTTCCAAGAGTTGCATAGCCCAAGGATGAGGCTTTTGTTTCTGTACAAAAAATTCCATAACCTACGAGCCGACGGTGAATTTGCAGTGCATTTGGAAGGCAAGAAACACATTAAATATAAAAATATAATGGAATTAGCAGCTAACATATTGCACATATGGACAATTGTGTTGATTTGCAGCGTTAAAATTCTGCAGAAAATCGAAAGAATTAGTGGAAGCAAGATTGACTCTGAATTTTCATCGTCAGCAAGCAGCTTTTGCAGCAAAAGTCATGTCTTTGTTCTTTACATAAAGTTTAGGTAGGTAGTCAGCTCCATGCACTTTCTTCCTTCTGGGGACCGTGGAAAAAGCTGAGTAGCAGATGACTCTTCCCGGCATTGGGACGTTATGGGAATACATCATCAATACGAGCAAAAGGGCAATGTTTATAGAGCATTCAAGTAATACCCGAATCAGACAAACATGCTTTAGCTTTACCTTTTACCACGCGTGCGTTTCTGCTCTGCAGGAAAATATGTCACCGTCTCCGACAAGAGAAAAATAGGTTACCCATTCATCCATAGATAATGTTGCAAGCCACCAAGTCAAAATATTAATCTATTAAGTGTATGCTCTATTTGATATTCTCAGTCATTCAATCTCACCTGATATCTTATTATAAATCCATCATCTTATTTGCATTGTTCATTCACATAATACAGAGACGTTTAGGATCACACACGAATAAAAATTCATTTGTATGAGATGTGACAATGCATAATAAACATCAACTAGTATTTGTGGGAACTGTAGCATCTAGTTAGATTGCCATTGGTCCTCGAGTGAGAGTGGCCAAACAGTCATTTCTGAGATCAATCATAATAAGATCGTATGATAAATAATTTTAATAATTATAAAAATTTATCATTTACTTGATAGATATTATATCAATACTGCATTATTTAAGATGAAAATTTATAATAAATTTTGTAACATGCAACAATACTATAATTTTGAAATGTTTGTTATCTGGGAATTGAATTTGATCCAACAAGATACCCCTTGAAGATAAACCCATTTTAGAAATTGCCCAACTGCAGCTTGATTAACTGAACCCAATGGGCCATGAACAAAATAAAGCTACTCAGCACCACTTTGAACATGCAAGGGAAGCATGTGTGGCTTAGCTGAGCTGCTTAAACGATTGTATTAACTGGTATTATACAGGATAGTGTTACTTGCATATATATATATATATATATATATATAAAGGATGATGCAGTCAAGTGGGGCAATCGTGAGCTTAGATTAACGAAGCAATTACAAGAATTTAAATTCAGCTTTGATCTATTCCAGCTTTGAATAGAGCCACAGCAAAACATTTAAATTCATACAAGACAAATGGGAAGTCCCATTAAAAGAAGATGACTGTGATAGCTATATAGTAATCTCCTAGACTATTGTTAATCTTAATATATATTAATTTCATAACTGGATGACCCATCATTCTTGATTGGTTCACTTTGTAATGAAATAATTGTTTATGTTAGTGTCAATATTCAACAGAAATTTGGCAAGAACCAGCCTGCAAAAACTTCCAAGTCACAGTCACCACCAAAATATATACAGTAAGTGGTGGAAAAAGTCATACAAAAATGGGATTACGACGAATGGATTCCACCACCAAAATTGATGAAAAGGAGTGGGTGTGCATGACACTTGAGACATGATGTTGCCAAGAAACCATTTTGTATATACATAACTCGATGAATTCTTTTAATTTTGATGTGTCTCCATTCAAGTTCAAAGCCAAAATTAATACAACGTTGGAAAGTGACAACAAAATATTACACCACCTTTTGCTCTTCTCTTCTCTTTCACCTTGCCAAATGTTAAAATGGCACGCAGGTTTGGCTTTTGCTTTTGCTTAGGAGTACCCGTTACCGATCATCACCGTCATCCATCTCTTCTTTGAAGTTAAAAATTTAAATTGGATCAGGAAAACGACAGTAAGATTAATTTCTAACCGCGTGATTACTTGATGATGCCAACAATGACTTCATCTCTGATGGAGACAGTTCATATATGGAGTTGTTATTTTGATGAAGCAAGCAAGGTACAGCTTTCATGTCAACGCTTTCGTTTTATCTTTTATGCGAT
Organism: Xylocarpus granatum; assembly: GCA_019650275.1. Lineage (NCBI taxonomy): Eukaryota > Viridiplantae > Streptophyta > Magnoliopsida > Sapindales > Meliaceae > Xylocarpus > Xylocarpus granatum. The sequence continues at coordinate 11,441 of BNST01000573.1, read as the reverse complement.
TACCTTATGGTCTTGAATTACAGCTAAGGTTGAGATCGTTGCCAACTAGATATAGAATTTCATTAGACATGGATGGATTATGGATATATACGTGGAGAGTCCTTTGTTTTTCGATTTCCCTTCTGGGTTTTGCTTCAGGACTAATCAATCCAAGATTTTGACGGGAATAAATAAAATATACCACGGCTCTTCCCTCGAAATTCCTCATGATTTGATGGGGTAAATTGTTCCTGGTTTTTGACTGCTTGTATGAATTGATGAAGGTTGTTCAATTCTTTCACAAGATTTGGAATCTAACAATACGAATGGCATCCAGCTATGAGCATGATCTGGGGAAAATACTTAAAACATTATGTGACAAAAGATTTGGAATTTCCCGCGATAGTGTTATTTATTGGAAGATTCTTCTAGACTCAAGACAAAGTCAATCTTAAAATTGTAATTAAGGTGAGCCTATCGCATCCTAATGTCCTGTAATCATACATATGGCGCCCCCTGAATGAACCACCCAGTTATATTACAAGAACTTACTCTAAAACCACATCTTAACTAACAAACAAGAGCTACTATTACATTATGAAAACTAGCAATAGAAGAAATCCAATTTATTCCCAAAAGTTGAAAAAGAGACAATAAATAATTACAAACCGACCAGTCGTATTAAAAAAGCTCTCAAATATTGAACTAACCCTAAAAGAAATTGATTAAAAACAAGATAAGCATGAGATTATAGTGAGATTTGGTGATGTGAAAGTTGGCTGTAGTTTAACTATGGCTTTCATGTACGTATCTTTCAAGGTCTTCGTGCGGGTTTGCGTTTAATTGTTCTTCAAATTCTGGCGTGGCTTGGCGTGAAGACCTAGACTCCTACACTCACCAACTTTCTTCTCTTTTTAAATTCAATCCCCTCACCACCTTCCGCTCATTCAATCACAACTAAGAAAATGGAGGGCTTGATTCCTTTTGTTTATCGAGCCATAATGCATTACAAAAATGGAAACCAGGTCGCTTTAGGGTCATGGTACAGTGACTCACCTTCAGCTTCTTACATGAGACTTCCTGGAGACTCCGGTCGGTTTCAGACATCTGATATGCGGCTGTTTCAACCTGATTATAGCTTCTCAACATCTACTTCTACCACTTCTTCTTCGATGGCTCCTTCTTCCTCTACCACACAGATTATGCTATCAACCGGTGTTCAGTCTCCCGTTTGTCGCTTGGCTTCTCGTCGAGTCGCGGCATAATCATGATCAGAATTGTATGTTAAATTGCAGTGACATACCTGAAGAAAGCTGAAGGTGTGGAGCCAGTCAAATGTGAAATATGCTGCCAGATTGTGGTAATTGTGCTCAGGATATGATACGGCTTTTATTTTTAATATGGGTTGTTGCTAGTTTGGGTTGGAAATGGTATGGTTATGGTAATAAGCATGTGGTAAAACCAAAGGGGACATATGCTTTTGTGTTGTTAAATTTATTAGGAAAGTTGAACATCACGCAGAAAATTAAGCCTGTGGAAAACCCAATGGGGTGCTGCATGCTTGATTTGCATATGTTGTAATTGTGAAAATTGAAGTTAATGTATTAAGGATACACATTAATGTATCTATTGATTTATGTTTATGTTTGATGGACGACGGGCCAAACTGTTGGAAGTGTATGTATGAAGCAAGAAGAGGTAGCCAAGATTCTCAATTCTGAAAGAGGCAAAATTTGACCATTGAAGCAGAGAAAACAGAGCAAAAATTTCTAGTTCTGAAATCTAGCTATCAGTGTCAGTACCTCTCCGGAGATACGACTTTTGAATCATAAAAGGGTGATCCGATTCTGCAAGCTATCGAATCTGGTAATTTAAGATAACATCGCCCGAGACAAATTTGATCACTTGTGTATTTTAAAACATGTCGTTTCCTTCTTGTTCCCCTGTCGGAGATATTATTGCCATTCCACTTTGCAGGCCTGAGCTTACCTTTTCCCATGTACTTGAACCCCAATTACTTCTTACAGAGTTCTGTCTTTTAGGTTTCAGGGGCTGCTGGGCATTTGGATATTGTGATTTTTAATCTATAATTTCTGTAAAATAAAATCTTAGGCTTAGCCATCAAGTTAGAATAGAAGAATATTTAATAATTGACGTGGGTAATATAATTTTTATTTTAATAAATTTTGAAGTAAAATTTTGCTAAGATATATTTTCAATTATTTTATATTTTTTAATATAAAACTTGAAACGTAAAATATATAATTTAAAATTATTAACGTAAAATTTAAAATATATAACATAAAAATTTTAAAATATCAATATAAAATTTAAAATGATAAATATACGACTTAGATAAATTACACAAAGTTTCAGGAACAATTGAGATTTTAGAATTACAGTAATTCAATCTTAAACATGTAATGAATTAGGCTGGGAATACGTCCTTGCTCTAAGAAAGGACTGATATTGGTTAATAAAATTAACAGTCATCTTGAATTGACTGACAAAAGGCAAGCTGGCTATCTTATGTTTCAATTTTAGCGATGTTCGCAGTTTCCCGAATCCAGAAAACAATAAATAAACAAACAACTAAACGACTGTATGCAATTTCGGAGATAGCTGCGAGGCTGCAACCAATGTTTCTGGCACATCACTTTGGTTCAAAAGTCAGAGTCTGGATAAAATTTAAGAGCATGTTCTTATCTCTTGTTTGTTTGATATTAATTTCAAGCACTGAACAGTTTGCATCCATCAGTTAAAACATAATTTTCATGGACAAATCATCATCCATTTTCTTTACTATTTTCTTCAATGCGAAGGTACTTCGATTCTTGAAGACATAGAAAGATATAATGTTTGAAAATTTATGTTACTGAACATTCCCATAAATTAATAGGCACAAGGATGTTCCAAAAAATGTTGGTCTACTTTACAAATCCATAACAAGCCTTCACAAGAACCATAACTCGAGCAAGTTCCGGACTATGCAAAGACATGGTCGTTTTTATTTAATATACAGGGCCACCTTCTCAAAGGTTGGAACCAACAGATTCCTTCATTTGCCATGCATAAATTAGGTGGGACAATTTTGTCGATCTATTCAGTGCAACGAGAACAACAATGTACTTTATGTCGAGTTTTACAGTCTATTTTCTTTCATTCTTACTATACAGAACAAAACTGTTCCCAGTTTTGATTTTAATTGTAAGCAGTAGTATTATCATGCGCTAGTTGTATCTTGGCCTTGAAGTCCCGTCCAATTTGTGGCCATATTTCTGTGCTGTGTCCTCTCGGTACAGGGCCAGGCTGTGGTGATCAATTGTAAAAGTTTCAGTACAATGTAGGCACACTATGGTTCAATGCCATGAATGGTTGGTTCTTCTTATATGATTACATCAATCAACCCACAGACTCAGTCGCCAATTCTCAGCTCCCCCAGCTTCGCAAACAATAAATGCATGGCCTCTGATTCTCAAAACCAAGGCATACAACTCGACAACAATCTTCCCTTTAATATCAGTTGTACTAACACTGTCTTCTTAATATCACATATTTATTAGGTTATTTGCATTTACACACACACACACAAAACACACACACACACACGTAGAGCTCTAGTTCAAAAAAAGAACCCTATTTGGGTTTTGAAGGAGCCCAATCAACTTGAAGGATGAGGTTGTCATAACCATATCCATTAAGCATATTAATAGCCCTCTCACCATCTTCCCTGCGAACGAAACTCACAAAACCAAACCCTCTATTCAAAGCTTTGTTGCGGCGGTCGATGGGGAGATAAACACGAGTGATCTTTCCAGACGCACCAAAGAGTTCCCGCAAGTCTTCTTCTCCGGCGTCCTCAGAGAGGTTGCTGACTTTTACCTTATTTTCATCGTTCCTATCTCCTACGTCCAATGCTCCAGCAATGCCGCTGCTTTTTTCACCTCCTGCTCTCTGGCTTGGTGGGATGTACTTACTGCTCTTCCCCATTCCAGAAGAAGTAGCCGCCGGATTCTCAGCACCCGACGCCATCTTGTCGTTCAAATTCTTGGCTTCAGCTTGCGTTGCAAGGTCCTTGTAAGGACACTTGGCCGTCCAATGGTCACCTTTCTTCCCGCAGCTCCTGCAGACCATGCGCAAAGCCCCTTTGTTTCCAAGCTGCCCCTCAGAATCGTCTGCGGTTTTGCTTTCCTTTATCGGGCTTCCTGTTTGCAATTTAAACAACGTCAGAAAGCATGCATATTAAATATTTTTCAAGAAAAAAAAACAGGAGACATACAAAACCTTGAGCCTTGGTCTTCTCGAGAAAAATCTTCTCTGTAGAAACTACGGTAAGCATAGCACCGGCTTCCTCATTCGCAGCGTCACCAAACTTAGGCCACGACCTCCGCTCAGCTACTTTCTTCTTGGCACGAGTCTCAAACTTACGGACCCTTGATGTGGTGGTGATCTTCACCATTCTTCCTTCATCATTGAACTTGTATTCAATGACTTTCTTAATCGCGTCCTTGTCCGGTCCTATTACAACAGTAGGAGGGAGGAGAAAGTTGAGATCCTCGCCGTTGTCTTCCTCGTCGTCGAGGTCAGACCATCGAGGCTTGCTTGGCCGCTGGGGTAAATCTGGCGATGATGCCATGGATTTAGTTGTTTTCAAGGGTGTTTTGGAAAGGTTTAGGGTTGAAATTTTAGTTTGTCAGTGTCTAATAATAATCCAACTAGTACCTCCCATATTTATACCTTTCGTGGGTACTTCTACTAATGCATTAGGATTCGAAACCATGCCGTGGCAAGGAAAATATGCAAACCAATTTGACCAAGGGACTAAAATTACACATACTATAAGGAAACTCTTTTAAGTTCAGAATTGATCCAATCATTGGCTATAATATGATGTCTGAGAAATTAGATTTTAGTTATTTATTTATTTTGTTTGATCTTGAGATACAAAGGGGACGCCTTCCTGGATTGGGAATTTGACGAAGATTCCAAGTTCTAACACGCGATAAATTAAGATAAAGCCTTGCTATTTATCTAAAGTCTGTATCTCGACGGTCAACGCTCAACGTTCCCTGAATTGATCGAGTCATCTATCCAAAACTCACGTCACTTCAAGTTTTTTCGAATATCATTCTTCTTTCCAATTATTTGTATCTATGTTTTGATGAGTTTTTCCGGGATTTATGCATATTGATTTTTCTGATTTTCCATATTTGATCTTGTATTCCTTCCATTTTCTGGCTTCTGATTTTATGTTTTCATGCTATTTGAATGTTTCATCAATCGATTATGATTTCCTATTCTGGGTTAACAACAGGTAAATCTCTGTCTTTGATCTACGACATTAAGAAAAAAATTTCAGGGAATAATTTCAGTTTAGCATGAAGACGCATGCCTTATTGTCGTTCAGCAAACAAAGAAATGTAGATTTCTCCTGTAATGTCCCATTGTTTACTGTTTCATGTTTAGACATTCATGTAGCTTTCTGTCTAGGTTGGCTTATTATTCATTTCTAGATTAATCCTGTACCGACATTCTGCCAGCAGCAATCGGTTCGAAGAAAAAATTCCTGTTGAAATAAAGACTATTTTTGTTTCTGCAATATTTCTTGGATGAAGAACCAATTTTGAATTTCATTTTTGCATTAATTGGAATTAAGTTATTTCCTGAGCCTGCTAATTTTACAATACAGAGAATATAATTACTATGAGAAAAGGACTTCTGGGATATCAACACGAAGGCAATTATTCTTGTTGGAGGATTTAGAACACGATTGAGGCCTGCGACCCTCAGTGTACCAAAGCCACTTGTCAATTTTGCTAACAAACCCATGACACTGCATCAGGTACTGCTCACAAAATTTTCCTTTTTGTTTAAGCATAACTTTATGGTTTGGCTCTTACCATTGAACAGTCATTCCTGCACCTCAGGTGTTCGTTATTATGACAACAGTCATTCTAGATTTTCCCCAGGACGAGCTTTTGCTTGTTAATATAGTCCTGGTGTAAGCATAAGGTTCTACTTGAGTTAAAATGTGATTTTTTTTTCCTTTATGGAAGCATGAACTTTTACTTAACAGAGTGGAGACGTGTTGCTGTTATAGCGATAAAAAGGATGTTAAATATTTGTTCGGGCCAGTTCTTGCTTGTTTACAATACCTTAACCATGAGCATTGTACATTTTTGTTCTCTTTTCACTAGATTGAAGCTCTCAAAGCTGTTGGAGTGACTGTAAGTGAGTTTGGCCATCAATAACCAACCCGAGGTAAGAGAAAAGAGATCCCTTGTTCCTCACAATTTTTATACTAATAATGATGAACATTGTTTCATAGATTCATTAATTGCTTTTTATTTTGCGGGTCATACTGAATTTCTCAATCGAATTTGATAAAAAAAAATTGAAATCAAGATAATTTGCTCTGAGGAGACCGAATCATTTGGCACTGCAGGTCCTCCAGCTCTAGCAAGAGATAAATTGATTGATGATTCAGCTAAGCCGTTCTATGTCCTCAACAGTAATAAGTGAGCAGCCATTTTGCCATTATCCTGAAAGAAATGTTGTTTTTGTTTCAAGGTGGATAACCCATCGATATATGGTGTGGTGGCTGAGGAAGAAACTACAGGGGAAGCAGAAAAATTCGTAGGTAACGCAAGATATGTCTAGGTAACAAAAGCAATGCTGGGATTTACTTATTGAACCAATCTGCTCTTGACCGCATTGAACTGAAGCCAACCTCAATTGAGAAAGAGGTCTTCCCAAAGATTGCAGCAGAGGATAAGCTTAATGCTATGGTGCTACCTGGGTTCTGGATGGACATTGGACAACCGAAGGATTACATAACTAGCCTGAGATTGTATCTGGATTTCTTGTATCATCATCAAAACTGGCAACTGGTTCTAACATTACAGGAAATGTTTTGGACGATGAAACCGCTAAGAATGGAGATGGATGTCTTATTGAACCAGATATTGCCAATGATCCTGGATGTACAAGTGAACCTGGGGTTAGACTCTCATGCTGCACTGCAATGCGTGGAGTTCGAATCAAGAAACGTGCTTGCATATCCAATAGCATCATCGAGTGCCACTCCACTGTCGAAGAGTGGGCTGGGGTTGAAATATGACAATCTTGGGAGAAGATGCTCATGCTCCTGATGAAGTCTTTAGTAGCGGGGGAGTTGTCCTGCCTCACAAGGAGATAAAGTCTAGCATCTGATGCCGGCGATCGTCATGTGATGGTAATAGTGAAACGCTGGACATACACGTTAATATCGTCAATTTTATGAATCGTTGTCTAATAAAGACGTAATGAATTCGACAGTCGAAAGGGTATCCTCTAGCCAAATTGATAGACGACATATCGTTTTACGTTTTGTACACAGCATATGGACGTATGTTGTCTGGTCATCCCTTTATGTCATTGACTGATGACTCGTCGCCCATATGACAATCAACAAACGACAACAGCCTATCATAAGAATCCGGTTGCACCCCATTTTTTTCAGTAGTAAACGACAAGTCACAAACACAAATATACCCCAAGTCGTCCTTAGGTAGAGATTGTGTAAGTTATAAACAAGCTTCAAGTTCACGTCCGAACAGATTAGAAGCATAAAACCTGCGCTACTCAATCTATATAACTTGCTTGAAGGTCTGTACGAAATAACAGTAACACACGAAGCTGGAACTAAACCCATGGCAGCATTATTGCAACTCAACAGGGATGGTTCTAAAATTGCTGAAAAATTACAGCATGTCAAAGGGGAGAAAAAAGAAAGAAAGAAAAAGGCAGCATTTACATCTCAAACAAAAGATACAGCAATGTGTATATGAGTAGATTGTGGACAATATGAGCTCACTCCGAGCTGTCTAAACTGAGGCTAAGATCCAAAACATCACATGAGATGATATAGCAATCAGAACCCAGGTTATGAAAGCTAAAACTACTGAAATCTCGAACCTGCCACATGAAAGATGACTTTGAGGCCTGCAAAAGTTCAAGTCTCTTGCATACAGAACCACAACTCCGGCTGATGAGCACGCAGCCGCAAGTGATAACATAGCCGTCACCTGCACATTTGAACAATGAATTTGTTATACCAACTATTACCCAATGCATAACCTACAAAGCAAAAAGGTAGTTAACAAGATCCCTGGTTATGATGCATCCAGTCTCTAAAGTTTTCATTAAAGTATTGCCAATGACAATTACTAAATAGTGTATTAGGTATTGTAATACATGCAAGATGGGACCAATCAAAACATTCTTGCCAAAGGAGAGACTATCTAGGTGTTTTGAATCACTTAAGATCATTTTGGCCTTTTATAATACATGCAAGATGGGACCAATCAAACAACATTCTTGCCAAAGGAGAGACTATCTAGGTGTTTTGAATCACTTAATATCATTTTGGCCTTGAGTTGTCATAATATAGAAAAAGGGAAGGGAAAAAAAAGGAACTCAAATGAATCAATCTACACAAACAAAAACCAGATTTAAAAATGAGGGGATAATGAATTGTGAAGATCTAAATGACTGCAAACAACAAAGTGCGAGGCAATGCTTGATGTATTGAAAATGTAAATGTTTAAAACAGCTTTCATGCAGATGAAATATTCTTAGATTCAGTTAATACTAAACCAAATGAAATAATAATAGAAATATAAACAAGCAAATATAAACAAGCATGGATTCCCCCAATGAAACTTCTTTTTATCATTTTTGTAGTGTTTTCCTGAGTCCTTCCCCTTCCATGGTTAGATACAGAGACTTCATCATCCCCGACATCAGAAGGAATATACCAGCACCCCACCAGCGTTGTCTTGTCCCCCCCCCGATGAGGTGGTGCTTGGAATTTTAGAAGACATGGATTTACTGCCATCATTTGCTATACTGATGCCATATGGAAGAGAACCCAGAGAAGTTCGGAGTTTTTGTTCTTTGCCCTTATATACGGGAGGACAATCTAAAGAACATCAAAGCTGCTTCAGGGACCACAAAACATTCTGCTATCATCCTCAAGTTTGGAAGGATGCAATCTTTATAGCGTTAATTATTATTTCCTACAAATTTTAATTTGGTCCTTTATTTGCAATTTGCTCAAGCTGTCCTTCTGGACTGAAAGTGCTTTTCACTGATAACTGGATTTTCAAATAGTGCCAACTGGATTGTGCTTGTATTCATTAGAGAATTTTATTGACATATTAAATTGTTTTATTGAACTACTATGCAAGACTAAAACTGCACAAACAATGGTTGGGTTGTCACTATCATAGGACAGTTCTCAACCCCTCACTGTGGCAGAGTATGTAAAGCGACGAGGTAGCACTTTATCTCTTGATATTAACATCTATATCTGTTTGGCCTTAATCTTCTTGGTCCCCCTTTTTCTAAGCAGAACATTTATTGCTGTATATGCTGATCTTTTATCCACAAATAATGTGTAAAAAGCCAAAAGAAGCGGTTGGAGCAAATGAAACTCCTTGCGGCGGTTGGTTAGTGACAAGGCTACGTTCTGCTGCTCATGGAACATTAAACATTTCTGGATTGAGTTTGGCAATAGGCCCTAAAGGAGGCCTTGGGGATCATGGTGATTCTGTTTCTCGTCAACTCATCCTTACAAGGGTCTCAATTGTCGAAAGGCGTCCAGATAACTATGAAGTAAGATGATGAATTGTATAAATTTTATGTTGCAGGCTCCAGATAGGCACATAGGTTTGCATCACAGGATTGATCATATTCCAATTGTGTTTTATGCCTACATGGTTGAGAATATGTGTTTTTTCCGTGTGTGTGCTTATCTGTTTATGTGAACAGAAAGCTAATCTTAGATTTGCCCCTGTGAAATTTCATATTTTGATTGTGTCTGCATTGTGGTCATTTGTGACTTATATACCTAGCATATGCCACCTATAAAAATATACTTGATTGCTGTGACATATGTTGGAGAAACACCCCATATGCATTAGTTTCTACGAGCACATGCACACTAATATGCATTTACACATGCATGGTATTATGGGTCAAGAGGATGATGATGAGTGTGTACCAAATATAAAATAGCACTTATAGATTATTATAAATTGCTATAGCTTAGATGGTGTGTCACGCACTGTAGAGTTGTGTATCAATTCCTGAAAATCTCATGATGATGTGGTGCAGCTGTTATTGTTTCCGTCCTTTAAAATCTTCTGTATAGCTCGCTTGTTTCGATTTGCAGAGGAGCCCCAAATGTTTGCTATTGAATTCACATGATGGATGTCCCATCCACTGTAAGCATTGATTAAATTTTGTTTTTTGAGGTTTATAATTCGTTAAGGTTGAAAGCATCTGATACATATGCTGTGCATTACAGGTATACGCAAGCACGTCACGTGACAGCTTACTTGCTGCGGTTCGGGATGTTTTGCAAACAGAAGTAGGTTTTTTGTGTTCCCTGGTGGATATAAATAGTTTCTTGCTTGTAAAAATAGATTGAAACATAATTCTCTGCATGCATCTGTATTCGAATGATCTTTTCATGTACGTCATGTGAGCCTTATTTAGTGGAGAGACGGAAGTAGATGTTCAAGTTTAATATGTGGTTTAAATCCAGTTGCCTGTACGAGAAATTAAAACAGAATGCTTTCGAACCATTGGTGCATTCCCTGATCATTTTTAGTCTCCATGATAGTTTTATTCGTGAGAAGATGAATTAAATGGTAAAAGTTTAAAGTGTGTGGTTAACTTTTGGGTTTTACTTGTTCAGGGTCAATGTCCTGTACCAGTTTTACCAAGACTGACAATGCCTGGTCATCGTATTGATCCACCCTGTGGGGCAGTTAATGTGCAAGTGAGAATGCAGCTTCCTGTTGCTGAGATGGATAGTGCATCGCTGCATTTGAAGCACTTGGCTGCAGTTGCCAAAGATGCTGTTGCTGAGGGTGGCACAGTTCCTGGTTCAAGAGCTAAGCTGTGGCGTAGAATACGGGAGTTCAATGCATGTATTCCATACAGTGGAGTGCCCCCTAACATTGAAGTGCCTGAGGTAACTTTGATGGCCTTGATTACAATGCTTCCTGCCACTCCAAATCTTCCTCCAGAGTCCCCACCCTTGCCACCCCCTTCACCTAAAGCTGCTGCAACCGTAATGGGTTTCGTTGCATGTTTGCGTAGACTACTTACTTCAAGGAGTGCAGCCTCACATGTGATGTCTTTTCCTGCTGCTGTTGGAAGAATAATGGGTTTGCTTAGAAATGGATCTGAGGGTGTGGCTGCTGAAGCTGCAGGGCTGATTGCAGTACTTATTGGTGGCGGTTCTGGGGATACAAATTTGTTAACAGATTCTAAAGGAGAGCAGCATGCCACAATCATGCACACAAAGTCTGTATTATTCTCTCAACATGGCTATGTTATTATACTTGTCAACAGACTCAAGCCTATGTCTGTATCACCTTTACTATCAATGTCTGTTGTTGAAGTTCTCG
>BNST01000572.1:0-200508 GCA_019650275.1 Xylocarpus granatum | reverse complement strand
GAGAAAAGAGGGAGGAAGGAGAAGAGGGAAGGGGGGGAGGATGTGAAGAGTATGAGGGGAATTAAAAATAGTGGTTGGTTTAATCTATTAAGAAGGTTTAGTGGATGTTGAACAGGTATATAATGGTGTAATGGTATATGATATTGATGTTGTGACTCTTCTCCTTCCGCCCTCACTCCTATTTTAATCATTACTTACCCCCCACACTGCCATTTGCTTTCTCCCCCTAATAACCCTTGCTCTTTTCCATAAGTTTCTCATACTACCGAAAACAACCAATTTCATATCAATTTTATTTCATTGTGTACCTCCCAAGCTTAATTTTTTGGTACTTTCCACCCCGTTCTTTCAAACTTCAACAAACCATTCCTGAATTTTGCGATTGAATTTCTGTATGTAATTTTGGTGGTTCATATTTTTCAAAATTTATTGCGCGTGCCATCTGACGAGAAGACTGAAAATAACGTTAGTAATGTGTGTTTTCTTTAATAAGGATGCTAGCATCGAGTTAAGTCCTTGTTTGTTTGGGCCTCGCTTAAGTTATATCCACCAATGACTTCCCTCTCACCTATGGCATCTTCCTATCGTTGTAGGCATCCCCTGTACGCTCGTTAGTTGTACGCCATCTCTTAATGTAAATCCTCCATAACACAATGGTAGCAGATTTTGTTATGACGGTTTTATGGGATAAAGCTCTGCACTACCAAGGTTTGATATGGCGTGTGTGGCCACTATTGTTCATACGAGGTGAGACGGCTTACTCATATTGGTCCATTTTTAAACAAATCTCATTTGTGTATCTTGTCCCACCTTCTCATCTCTTCAACTCACGCCGTTCAGATTTCGTCCAACCTTTAGTCAAATATATTATTTATGTAGATTGTTCTTACCCTCTTCTTACGGTTGCCGTAGGATCAAGCAGTTGGATTTGCGAGCTCCTTTGCCTACAATCCTTCTCTTTTCATTAGGGCATATGACATCTTGACCATCTCCCGAGGGTCTACGCCAAGACTCATTTTGTGCCCTGGTTTGGGTCACATAAACTATATAAGTGTCAATGACTGTTGCCCGCACAGCAGTGTAAGGGGTTGACAGGGGTATCGTGGAGCAAGGTTAGTGGTGTATTGTTTCTTAGCTATACAACTCTCTGTCTTGGAACTTAGTTTCTGTATATACTAAGAACTGATCTCGATATACCAATCTCAGGATCTGCTGGTATCCTACCCAACACAGCGATTCAGCAGCTCCACGCATCTGCTTTGTATATTAAGTTGTTTGAAGCGAAAAGCAGGACTTTTTCCCCTCCACTGACCTTCCGAGACCGTCCTTTTGCATGCACTGTATAAATTGTTGTATAACTATAACTTCGATTTATAAATATATGGTCGTCTTTTCCGTAGTCTTTTTACATTGAAGATGAGAATGGATTTGAATGTATAAAAACTAAACGTCGTCATTTAAGTTATGATTTGTATAGATTTCTTTAAAACTCTAATGGGTAATCAATATTGCTCCAATGTCTCTTTTGGCTCATTGAAGTATGAGATTCTTTTTTTACTGCATATATTATCAATGCAGAATGTAGTTTCGTCTTGTGAACACCTCGCTTTATGGAATTAGAAAGATAAAGACAACGTCTACGTAACTAACCTAGTTCTCGCGATTGTGGCATAGATTCATATACTCGAAATAAAATAACTACCTCAGATTCATTATTCCTAATGCATACGGTAAAACAATAATAGTTGTTTATAACGTCATGTGTCTCAAGTTGTTTAACTAGGCAGTCGGTACCTCCCCCTTTTAACAAATCTGGCTACAATAATGACTTCCTACAAGCCGCCCAGTTCTATTTTGCCATGGTACTCTTGGTTGTTCGCGTCCTCTCCACACCGTCTCCAATTGTCACATTCCGACTCTGATCTTTTTCACACGCCACTATCTCCTTTAGTCTCGCGTGATTTTCCAGGCTGCGCAGGGCCAGAAATACAACATTCTGTTCTTTACGAGGATCACCAGATTGGAACCATCGACGTCCTTAACGGCGAAATGAACTAAGGTTATAACTGAGTGCGAAGGGAAGGGTGGGAAAGGGGAAAGGGAAAACGGTGGGAAGGAAAAAGTATGGATAAGGACGAGGAGGAGAAGAACAAGGAAGAGGAAGAAGGGAAGTGGGAAGGTGAGAGATAGAAAAGGTGATAGGGAAAGGTAAATATATTTGGATGAGTTTTATATATATTAGCCACGCAATTCAGTAGGAAAGTGGTCGCGGGACTAAATGCAGAACATTCTATTGGTATACGAGTTTGTTTTTGTGAAAGTAAAAAAAGGAGGAAAGAAATAAGAGGGGAGAGAGAATAAACTAATAGAATATAGAGGGAGAGAGTAAAGAGGACGGCAGGGGAAAGATGTTGGGTAAGAGAATTCGCCACAGGAGTGGTATTGTGAATCTACTAACAAGGGAATACAGGGAGGCAACCATGATCATTCTTGAAGGGAATTTCCTAATCATTACGATCAACAACCCTTGAGAAAGCTCATGGAGTAAAAAGTGTGACCTGTGCATTTCCATGTTCTCTTTCGAGTACTTTTGATAGTTTTCCTAGTAGTTTTTTAGGACTTTTAATTATATTCATTTTATTAAATATTCACTCAAGTAATCGTACCACATAAGTTCATACTATTTTAATCCATATAAAGCTCGTAGTAGTTTGATTGAGAACAAATTATGATTCTTTAATTTATACGCTTCAACTACTTTAAATCCTTTAGGAATTTTCATAAAAATGTTAGCATCCAATAACCCATATAAGTAAGTAGTCACATCATCTATGTAACACATATGCAATCTTTCTAAAACTATCAAAATTTTTTAAAAATTGAAACATAATTGTATCGATAACGAGAGAATATATTTTATTAAATGTTAATTGACGGTATCTTTGTGAAAAACCTTGAGCATAAATAGTACTATTATTGTGTTTTATAATTTTCATTATATTTTCTTACAAATATTTTTTGTATACAACAAATTTGACATATTACTGGTGTTTAGAATATAGGTCTAAATATTATGTGTTTGTCAAGATAAGTCAATTATACTTGAATTGTTTCTTTTCATTGAGATCAATTATGCCTATATCTGTATTCATAAATAGTTTATGAGAGTCTTAATTATCTTTTATAATTTTAGGAATTATTATGAATAAGAACACATTGTTGATGATATTTCACTGTCCGGATCAGGTTGTATTTGTCTTATATGTACATAATTTATGAAACTTTTCTTTATTTTTGAATTGTAGCACAATTGTAGGGACAACTATCTTTTCATAGATAAATGTTGCTGTTAGGAATATATGTTACTCTCAAGAACTAATATTACTTTAAAGACAATTAACTTTTCAAGAGGTAGCGATTCAGAAAGTGTAGGTACATTTATTGAGCAAGTATCATTTTCAATAGGATTTTGATTTTTTATGAAATAATATGTTTTAACCCAATTAGTCTACCATATTTCAATGTGCAATAGACAATTTATTTTTTACATTTATGATTATATTGCTCTTAAGAATAATCAATCACGCAAGGTTGGTGTGTGTGACAACTAGAATATGTGATTTGATCATTCTTGTACGTATCAGTAATAATTTAGTAATTAATTTTATAATTTGTTGAAGTTTGCATTATTCTTCTTTTGTATTTATTTTCAAATTGATTAATGCTAAAATTAAGATGAAACGTAATAATAGCTTTCCAAGAAAGTTCGGACTTTATTTTTGGGGGCATTTCTTTGTCGTTAATGATGAAAAAAACTATTTTATCAAAATGACAATATGAAAAATGTACGGTCAATAGATCATGTCACGTCCCAAAAATTAGAATTTGTGAATTAAGATTTAATAGAATAATTTAAAGTAAAAGAATGTAGTTATGAATATTTTGACAAAGTTTCTACTATACATGAACAATATTAATATATACCTGTAAGTATTAAATTTTTATAACACTTAATATTTCTCATGAAATTTTCAACTATCGCCACAACAATATCCATCACACATCAAATTTTAATATATTATTTATTTAACTAATATGATCAATTTCTTTCACAATATTTTAATATGCCAAGTATAGCATACATTGTAAAATATTCATTTAAAATATATCTAACAAAAGGATAAATTTTTCTCTAACTTTACCTATTTTTGACTGTTTCAAAAGGATACGTAAAGTAATGAGCGAGTTAAAATTTCATAGACATTCACATATAGTTGAGGTCTTTTTTTAAAAAATAAATTTAATAATAACTATCTTTCGATTAATTTTAAGTCATAAATAAATATAAATAGTATAAATAATGATAATATAATTTAGATATTATTATGTGTATGTGCATAGTTTTTAGGATACTATTTTTAGGGACAATTATTCAAAAATGTATAACTTGTGTACTTTAGGAACTTTGTAATTAGGGATCTGCCATCCATAATTTCAAATTTACGAATGTTTTTATTACAAGCTTAAACCAAGTGCATAGTTACTTGAGCTAAAACAAAAGGTTATATAATATTATTTTTAATACTAATCACGACATTGTAACTACTAAACTATTTATTCATGTAATTTCACAACATATCAAACATCAAAAGTATAATTTAATAATAATAAATATATCATTAAATTTTTAAAAAATATATACAAAAATGGTAATTAGGTTATTAAATCATGTCAGTGAAATATAATTTTTTCATAAATTTTAATATAAATACTATTCTTTAATTTTTCAAAATACTAAATACTCAATTATATGTAAATTAAACTACTTGAATTAAAAGATATTTATATGTTTATTGTTCATCTACTCTTTGTTTTACTCTCCAATCACCATCTAATATTACTTTTTTAAAATTAATATATAATTACTAAAATAAATTAGTAACTTATACTATTTATAATAAAATACAAATAAGACCCCCAATCTAAAATTAAAGTAGGGTTTTTGTTTAAAAATTTATAGAATTTCGAATCTCAAAAATAAATTTTTTAATAATAATAAATTATAAAAAGTCCTTAAATTATAAATAATTATAAAAATATCTTACTAAATATTTACATTAAAATTAAAAATTTTACATAATATCCATTTTTATTTTTCCGCGTGAAAGATTCAATTTAATGATGAATGCATAGTATACTTATAAGGATAACTAAATAAAATAAAAGTAGTATAATAGTTTATAATAATATAAACTTGAAAGTATTTAATAAAAAATACAAAAAATTAAATACTTCAACGTCATCCGATCTGATCGTGCTGATAACGTGTTATAAATAAAGTACGACCAAACAATCGGTTCAGTATTCAAAATTGCAAGAGCATATGGCTATTTACACGAATAACTTAAGAGCATCTATACAAAAATCATTGACGTGGGATTAGTGAAGGAAAATTAATGGCAGGGAAAGAGAAGCAACTCAATCCAATCATAACAACAGAGTAGTTTTGATAAGGAGTCTTATAATTGTATAAATTTATACAGAATTTCAATGGGAGTGTAAATCTTCCAATCTGAATGACAAAATTATGGCAAGGAGTCGTATGAGCTGTGGGGTGGAGCTCTTAGCGTATACGTTGGTGTACAGGAAAAACCAAAAGTCCTGGGTCTAACTTTACAGTCAAACTTCCAATATTATTTTCTAACGGAGTTGCGTAGAAAAGTTGGACGTTAATTATAATTGGGCTCGGGTTTGGCCCAAATTCTCAAACCCGGCTCAGGTATGGTAGAGTTTTGTGGCCGTGCCGAATTTCTTGCCTCTAAAAATCAGACTTGCAGGTTTAGGGCAGAAACAGAAAAAAATCATCAGTGAGTAGAAAACGGAGACAAGACAAGTGAGAGCTGAAAAGAAACATTAGCTTAGTGGTTAAAGCTCAATTTCGCGGCAACAGGTGTTTGCTTTTGTCCCTGTTTCTGAGTATAATTTTTCTTTTTAATCTTGGATTGTAAGCCAAATTATTGCCTGAGACTGTTATTGCTTCAGACAATTTATTAAGTTGTAAGTGCGACAATTTTTCTATATTTTGGATGAATTGTATGTTTTTTTAAATGGGTTTCCTTAATAGGTTGCATATTTCAATAAAAATGATGTGAGAGTTTAAGCTTTGGATGGATAGTTGAATGAGCCGAACCTGGTTCGAATTAAAGTTGTCGAGGTTTTTTTCCCCCGATTTTTAGAGTTTACGTATGTTGTTTATGGTTGTTTTGATTGTATTTTTAATAAAACTCCCTTAAATAAAAATTGGTTTGGGCTTTAGTGAAATTTTTGGCTCAGTTGTTAAATGTTTGCGGTTTCATGACTTGTTATTCTGATAGAGTATAAGTTGTTGGTAAGTATACTACATTTGTCTGCTTTGGTTTTTTTAGCATATTTTGTTCATTGATTTTTGGTTTTTTTATGTGCTTAAATTTCAGATATGGTTCTAAATGTAGAGCTGGTTCCATAGTAGATTAACAAGTTGGGTTATAGCAAATGGATATAGTTGAATCATTACTCGATATTCCAGTGCAAGATCCACTAGACGAGGATTTCTCTTCTGCTGACTTGACTTGGACCAAGTTTGGCACATCTGAGCACCATGATGAAGTAGCACTAATTCCTTATGCACGGGTTGATTCATTCATTATTGGTGAGTGCTCTAATGTAGAATGCCCAACAAGGTTTCATATTGAGAGGGGAAGAAAACGATCGAGGGGCAGCTTGAAGGAGTTCAAGAGTGATGAATATTTGGAATATAGGCTGTAAGTCTCATATTTATAAAGCACACACAAAAAGGCAAATATCTATTTTTGTATTTCAGAAGTATAGTATAGTATAGTGTGTGTGCATGTGCGCGCGTTATAAAAGTACTGCCATTTATGACTTAGAGCATGTATTTTTTTATTCTTTGATGCTTTTTGGGATTAGAAACTGTTTAAAAACTCCTCCATAAAATTGAGCATTTTGGAGTATTAACATTATGCTCCATATGTGGCTAAAGGATGACTTGACAAAAACTTCATTTTTCCTTTGTTTCTTGTTTCAAAATTTTGAACATATCTGAATTTGGTTTTCATGGAGAGAGCATAGACCATATATATGGTGACAAATTTTACTAATATTTTCGCTCCCATGGCAGTGAGATTTATTCTATGACTGAAATTTGGCAGCCAATAAAATATGGCGTCGCATATAAAGTTATTATAGCATTTTAATTTTCTAGTTCAGTTGATAATAGGCCAAATGAGTGCATGACATATATGGATATAAGTACACACACTCAACAACTTTTAAACCTTAAGTTGAATTGTTTTGATATTTTTTGTATTATTTTTGAAGGTATTGGTGTTCATTTGGTCCTGAAAATTATGGGGAAGGTGGTGGTGTATTACCTAGTCGAAAATATCGACTAAACACCCGAAATCGTGCTGCAAGACCTCAGTCCATGCGGGGTTGTACATGTCATTTTGTAGTGAAGCGGCTGTATGCTCGTCCATCACTTGCACTCCTAATTTATAATGACAGACGTCATGTCAACAAGTCAGGTTTTATATGCCATGGGCCCCTTGATAGAGATGCTATCGGCCCTGGGGCCAAGAACATTCCATATATTTGTAATGAAATTCAACAACAAACAATGTCTATGATCTATCTAGGCATTCCTGAAGAGAGTGTGCTAGAGAAACACATTGAAGGGATTCAACGATACTGTGGCTCAGATGCAAAAGTCAATAGCCTTGCATCTCAATATGTCCAAAAACTTGGGATGATTATCAGACGGTCCACCCATGAGTTGGATCTAGATGATCAAGCTAGCATACGAATGTGGGTTGAACGCAATAAGAAATCCATATTCTTTTATCAGGATTCATCAGAAACTGATCCTTTTATTCTTGGGATTCAAACGGAATGGCAGCTGCAACAAATGATTCGTTTTGGCCATGGCAGTCTCATTTCAGCTGATTCAACATTTGGCATAAAGCGACTAAAGGTATGATATTTTTAATGCAAATTTATGCTAATTTCAGAAGAACTATTTGGTGGATGTTCAGTCCATGTTCTGTCTAAAACTGCAGTACCCTTTGTGCACGCTTCTTGCTTTTGATTCAAGACAACATGCATTGCCAATTGCATGGGTCATCACACGTAGTTCTGCGAAGTCTGATGGGGCTAAATGGATGAAAGCTCTGGTTGATCGAGCTCGGGGCACTGAACCTGGATGGAAAATCAGTGGGTTTCTGATTGATGATGCAGCAATGGAGATTGATCCCATAAGGCACATTTTTTTTTCCCTAGATTTTGATTTGAATACAATTTATGCAAGTTTACATTCTCATACTTGGTTCACTACTTTTTCAGGGAAATATTCTGTTGTCCTGTCATGTTTTCCTTATGGCGTGTTCGTAGATCTTGGCTGAGGAACATTGTTAGAAAATGTGCCAATGTTGAAATTCAGCGGGAAATTTTCAAACGTCTTGGAAATATGTTGTACAGCATATGGGATGGAGGTGATGCTTTTGTTGCCTTGGAGGAATTAGCTCAGGATTTTGTTGATCAAACAGCCTTCTTAGAATATTTCATGGCATCCTGGGTGCCTAAGCTTGGTTAGATCTCTCTCTCCTACACCCACACCCACACCCACGTGCGCACACAACACATGGACAAGCAGCCTCACAAGCATGTGCAAATCTCATCTTCTTGATATTGTCTCAAACTGTATTTTTACTAAAAAGAATTACTATTGTGCATCTTTGTAAACAGAGATGTGGCTATCAACAATGAGAACCCTTCCACTTGCAAGCCAGGAGGCATCTGGTGCTATAGAGGCCTATCACGTGAAGCTGAAAACCAAACTATTTGATGATTCACATCTTGGTGCACTCCAGAGAGTTGATTGGTTAGTACACAAGCTGACAACTGAGTTACATTCAAGCTACTGGCTTGATCGATATGCGGATGAAAGTGATTCTTTTCAAAATGTTAAGGAGGAATATATTGCATCAACATCATGGCAACGTGCACTGCAAATTCCTGACTCAGCTGTTGCCTTGGATTCTGAGGAGCACCTATTTGCCAAGGTCTCAAGCCAGAAAGATAGCAATCTGATGCGTCTAGTATGGAATCCTGGATCAGAATTTGCCTTTTGTGATTGTGCTTGGTCAATGCAGGGAAACATTTGCAAGCACATCATCAAAGTCAATATGATCTGTGCAAAAAGTGGAGGTTATCAGCGGTCCATGTCTTTTCAGTCATTCAATGAGATATTGATGAATTTGTGGAAAAAACCAATGGATGATTCAGTTGAGCTAGATCTGTCGGTGGCCTGGACCCAAAACATGCTTGATCAAGTTAAACAACTTGTTGAATTGAGTAATGCAGATGATATAGGTACTGTGGTAAACAATCTTCCTTTGAAATGGGTTTCCAAGAAAGGAAGAACATCTATCGGTATACCATCATCAACTCTGTCTCTTCTCTCAAGTTCAAAAAATTCCATTGCCTGTAAAAAGAATCGTAAACGAAGAAGATTGTCAAGATTGAGATGATTGCATGAGTTGGTAGTTACAGAATTGCTTCATGGGTAATTTTGGATCTGATAATTGGTTTTTGCTGACAGCATTGTTTGATTTTGGTGTTCCAGCTCAGATCAGCTTAATTCTATTGCCGGTGGAGTTATACCCTCTGCCCGAAATTTTGTTTATGTTTTCATCAAGCATTAGTATACACCAGACTACTACCAAAGATGTATATTGATGAATAGTGTAATTTCTGAATGGCTGAAAAATGTAAAAATGTCATTGAGAAAACTGAAGGCGCGTCTAGATATTCTTGTTCCTTGTATATTCATCTTTGCCTTTGGGCAGATTTCTGCACACTTGCATTCTCGAAAAGTTGGCTTTCATGATCTGCTTCAAACTTTAGTATGGATAGAGTTCATCTTAGAATTGATGTTAGAATTATCATGCTAGAAAGAATTTGCATGCAAAACTTTGTATAAATTTTGACATTTGAGATGATAATACAATTATTATCTTCCATGAAGATTTATTGTGTTTATTTGAACCTCTAGGGTTGCAGAGACAAACAGGTTGATTAGTTTGTGAGATCTATTACTTATTCTTGAGTTTTCAAGCACTCTCAGTTCAGCCTGTCCAATATTTGGTTATAATGATTTCTAAACATGTTACTATTTATATGTGTAATATTGACCACAGCTCAAATCATAGGAACCTTAGAATGCCATTGGGCTATATGCGAACGATCAACTTCAGTGGGTTAATATTGGTCATTGGATTTGCGCTGCCTTTGTGTCACTTGACATTATTTTGCTTATTAAGCAAGTTATACGCTATATCATTTAGAATTGTGGTATTTATAATCGTAAATTTTTATACATAATCAATGGCAGATACAAATTTAATTTGTATTGATTTTGATTCAAACTTTTCAAACGATTTAAAATTAGTAATTTTAATTAAATTAAATAAATAATAAATACATTATCGATTCAAATTAAAAAATTGTCAGTTTTTGATTGATTTGAATTTAAACTCGAAATATTAATTTAATTATATTTTATATTGCAAGTTTAAGACAATTTTTGGTTTAGCTAGTTTCAATTCATTACTTTGAATTAAACCAAAAAATAAAATTGTGTTTTTAATTTTATAAGCTATAATCTCAAAATAAAAATTATTTTTTTTGAAATTTTATATTAATTTAATTTAATTAAGTAATTATTTATTGATTAAAATAATAAAAATAAAATTTAAAATTATTCAAACCAAGTACAAACTAAAAATTGAACCACTATTTATCAATTTTATTTTATTCAAATCAAAACCGAACAAATAATTTTTTTCACGGATTCAAACCATTAGTTTGATTTGGTTTGAATCGATTCACTTAAAAAACATCTAATCCTATATTGGATGATATTAAGCAAAATTAAAATTGTTATTTGAACGTATAAAATGACTTTTACTAATTAAAATTTACCTAAATTTTATTTTAAATATTAAAAATTTTAATATTTTAGAATTCTAATAGCAAATAAATTGATTCTTATTTTAATAATAAAAGTGTAAAAGAAAATACTTCTTAAAAATTAGTATTAGATGCATCATTAAATATTTTCTTTTGGTATCAACATTCGAGTTTTTGTAAATTGAAAAAAAATAAAATAAAAATACTTTATTAACGATAAATAATAAAAAATTAATTTCTCCTATATGAAAATTAAACGTATGTACACTATTATTTTCAAATTCTAATAAAATTCGTGATGTTCTAATAACGATAATAATATATATATTTTTAAATATCGATATTTTATTATAGAATACTTAAAAAAATTATGCACCGAGAAAAGACCATTCATAATACTTTAATCCGGCCAATCCCATATTGAAATAATTGGGTGATCATTTCTTGATGAGGAGGGGGTTGTTCCAATTTTCTGATAATCCATTTGGGTATTTTCTGTTTATTAAAAAGAAAAAAAAAGATCTTTTTTATTCACTAGGACCACCCGAGAAGAAGATACTGCATGCAAGTTTCTGATTTTAAAGTGGGCCAAAATTTCATGGTGAGCACAAGGCGAATTGCCACAAGTTGGCATTTGATGAACAAAAGTTTACCAATAGGAGTGAGGCAATCTCACCTTATCCACTCTTCCACCACAATCCTTTATCACAATTCAACATCATCATTATCATCAATCAATCTTCCCATCAAATATCCACAACCCACAAATTCAAATTAATCCCCTAATCAACTACTCTTATCTTTCAACTACTTCTTTGTGTCCAATATTTGTCAAACAATCACTATCTTTTCTTTTTTTGCAGAGGCAGCTAGGAGCAATGGCAGCTTTGAATTCTAGTGTTTTGGTATGCAGCTATGCCATTTCAGGTAGCAGTGGTTCATCTGAGCTCGGTGCTAAGATTGTTTCAGTTATAAACCCAGCTGTGCGTGGCCACAAATTACCTGTGATCAGAGCTCAACAAGCTGGAGTTCCAAAAGAATCAAGAGGAAACGAAGGAAGAAGAGCTGCCATGGTTCTTCTAGCTGCTACTCTTTTCACTACAGCTGCTGCTGCTTCATCTTCTGCTAATGCTGGTATAATTGAAGAGTACCTTGAGAAAAGCAAAGCCAACAAGGTTCATTTGTTTTGCATTAAGTTATTCCGTGATCATCAGTTTCTGATTTCATGTTCATTGATGGAAATATTTCCTTTGTTTTGTTCTTGTGTTTGCAGGAATTGAATGACAAGAAGAGGTTGGCTACAAGCGGTGCAAACTTTGCTAGAGCATACACAGTTGAATTTGGATCATGCAAGTTCCCTGAGAACTTCACAGGCTGCCAAGATCTTGCCAAGCAGAAGGTTTTGACCTGATTTCTTGCTCTGTTTCATTTGTTTTCGAAAATGGGTTGTTTTTCTCTGTGTTTTTGAGTAAGTTTTCTTGGTTGTTTTATTCCTATGCAGAAAGTGCCATTTATCTCTGATGATTTGGCTTTGGAATGCGAAGGGAAAGACAAATACAAGTGTGGTTCCAATGTCTTCTGGAAATGGTGAAGAGGTTAAACTGAGAAGTTCTTTCTGAAAACATTATATCTTTCCCCCACCATGTACCTAATTTTTCATTTGAAGAAATTTTATATCGTTTGTTCTATTATTTTTGTCCACAATATTTCTGTAACCATAATTTCTCAAATCTGAAGGGCTGGTAACAACACAATACAAAATTAAAGCTCATATTTCTCATCAAGGAACTGAGTTATAAGTTCTCGATCTTTTACATGTTCCATTTCTCTCTGTAAATTCTCTTTTACATTTTCAGTTATAACTCTCCTTCTAGCTAGAACTCAAAAAATCATTTACAAATCCTGGAATTGAAGTTGTAGTACCAGAAATAAAATTATAAAGTATCAATACGATCAAAATTGTTTAACCATGCAACCAATGTCAATACGATCACAGTGATCACGCAAAATTGTTTAACCATGTAACCAATCTTGTAGCATAAATCTGTCCAAACCTGTGAGAGCTGAGGAAGAAACTTGCATCCTTTGCAGAAATGGTAGGCCACGACCTAGCCAAAAGTTCTTGAGCAAGCTCATTGACATCTCATGTAAATCAAATTTTCACATGCAGTCAGATAGTTTCCACCCAACTGAAACTTGCCCATAGTTTTGTTCACATTAAAGTTTAGTTTGCCGAAAGCAGAATTCATTCTTGAATTGCAATTCAATGAACCCGAAAGTTTAAGTCTGCCACATGCATAATCCAGAGTCATCCCCAGAAAACTCAAGAAAATGAACACCATGATGAAGGGCCATTGTTCTGTAACTCGGGGCATGGCAAAGGGAACACCTGACTAGTAAAACCTGAAACAAATTGACATTGCCATCTCGCAGACAAGGGTAGGCCTATTAGACTAACATTTTTCATGCATATCTCATCAAATTGTGCATCCTCAATGCCTGCCAATACTGGGGCTTTCGTTGAATTTACACTGACCACATTAACTATAGATATACCCCTTATTTTAGGAACTGCTTTGGGATCCCATCCTTTATCGGGATGGTCATTAGAGCCTCTACTGAGCCTTATTGGTATCTTGACTCGTTCCATTGTTATATTACTTATAGTTATATTTACAATATATCCACCTCTACCCTTGTCTGTCTTTATACGCACCCCGGCAGCAGCATTCCAAACATGCAAATGATCTACAGTTACATTAAAAACGCCTCCAGACATCTCACTACCTATTCCAACTCCAGAGCAAGTTGGAGTAGTGCCTGAAACTCTCCTCACTATGATGTTTGAGCTTGGCCGTGCTATTGAGATGCCATACTGGTCCCATCCACTCTTCACAGCAACCAAATCATCCCCGCTTTCGATGTAACAGTCTTCAATACACACGTTGGTGCTTGAGTCTGTATGTCATTTTATATAAGTTAAATAAAAAAGAAGCTCAGAGCTAAGCAGATGCCAGATATGATAAGAGTGCAAAAATGAGAAGAGATAATTGGAGTACCTGGGTCTATTCCATCAGTATTTGGGGCATTAAGAGGGGCCAGGATTGTCATCCCTTTGATAACAACATTTCTGAAACAAGGACAGCACTGCCTATTAGTTCTCTAGGAGACGACATGTTCATGAAATCGCAAGAAATAATTAAATCAGTAACACACCACAATCACAATTGCTCCTAAGTATTATGTTTCTCACAAGCATCACTGAAGACAGAAAGATTAAAACATCATGAGAGGGAAGACCAAAAATGTTGAACCTGCAGTAAACCGGATGGATGGTCCAGAAGGGCGAATTACGGAAGGTGAGATTCGAGATGAGTACATTACGAGAGTTCATCAGTTCTACAAGGTGACCTCTTGTGTGTTTCAGCGTTCTGTTCCACCATAAATCCCACCACATTTTCCCTTGACCATCAATTGTTCCATTATTTCCTGCAAACCCAAGTAACTAACCTTCTGTACTTAATAAATCCTTGGATCCAAAAGTATTGATGATTCACAAAGGTTTTAAAAAATTAAATAATTGGGTATGTCATATATATTTTGTACTATAGATATTAGTAACTGAATTTCTTAGCACAAGAAAAGAAAAGCCCATACAGTGAAAAAATAATAACTCTCCACTACCCCTTTTCCTTTCATCCTATTAACAAACAAATACGGGAGAGAACTCTGAACAAGCAATCTTTTACATGTACTTTCTATTCTCTAATCTGTTTGAGTTACAGAGATTTTCCCACCAATTCAATCATTAGAATCATCACAGAAAGAAAAATGTCAAATATATATGGCTAATGACATTTTTCAGGAGTTATAATTTGTAAAATTAATTGAAACATGCTGATGTAAATAATCTTCAAGTTCCATTTCTGATAAAATATTCAGCTTAGTCATCCACTAACAATCAAGATAAGCCTAATGTATTCTACTCAACACTCAAAACATATACATTTAGT
Organism: Xylocarpus granatum; assembly: GCA_019650275.1. Lineage (NCBI taxonomy): Eukaryota > Viridiplantae > Streptophyta > Magnoliopsida > Sapindales > Meliaceae > Xylocarpus > Xylocarpus granatum. Next base: position 185,470 of record BNST01000572.1, on the reverse strand, counting down.
TTCCACACACCAAAGGAATACAAGAAATAAAATTCAAAATTGGATTATTCAAATGAACCCTCTGGTGATTATGAAAGCATTATAAAACATTGGTTATGCATCACTTCAAAATATAATAATCACAAAGCATACCTGTAATAACCACATTGGTGAGACCATTACCATGAATAAGACTAATATGTCTTCCCCCTAATCTCTCCCTCCCTCTTCCATAAGAAGGCAATGGCTCTATTAAGGGCCATTCGTCCAGATCCTATCAATCAAAAGGCACAAAAATTAGAAACAAAACAACACGGTTCATCAACAAATAAGTTAATTCGATCCGTGACACTACGCACATGATCAAAACCATTTTATGTCTACATGTATACGTACATGTACATACACAATCCTACAAAATACTATTACATTTTTATATGTATATTTCTATAATGGTGGGTCCCTTCAAATGGGGCATAGGCATGTGAACAACAATCAGCACGGACCAAACTTTCTCTCTTTTAGAGAAAAAAGTGACAAAAAGGACAAAGTGGGCATGAGAACCGTGACCTCCTAATGACCAAATTACTAACCTAATAGATCAAGGTAGATTAGAATATTTTGATGCTCATCTAAAGTCTGTTTTCTTTCTGGGTTTCAAACTCAAATTTCAAGCCAAACCGTCAAAAATTAAACTCACTGATTATTTAGCCACTAACACGATCTAAACTAGCTTAAATATGCCGCTGTTTGCATGTAAGAATTGGTTGGTTTGTACTACCAGATTTAAGGTTTCATCAGGTTGTTATGTTTAAAAAAAAGATTTCTTTTATATGACCCAATTTTTGAGTCCATTTATAATTTTATCCTATCCCATATTTCATTCTTAATTTTAGCAAAAAATAAAATGACGTTCAAACTTAAGTATTCGTCTAAATAAATCAGTTTTCGAACTAATTCGTTCTTGCACTCATTTGTCAGAGAAAATTAGACACTGCGTTGGGCATTTGGTCCATTAATACTTTTTTCTGGGTCCAAACTAACAAAAGTAAATTCGTAGTAGGCTATAAATATAACTGGCCAGAGATTTACAACAATATTTTTCCTCGTATTTTTCAAATTTATTAAAAAATTGAATACCTGAGAGCCCAAAATAAGAGCACCCTCCTCCAGAAACAACGTGAAATTGCTGGTGAGATTGAAGCTTCCGGTAAGCCACTTGCCTTCCGGCACGTTCAACTGGGCCCCACCTTTATCGGCGAAACTTTGCATGTACCGTACCGCTCTCCGAAACGTTTCAGTATTCAACGTTTTCCCGTCGCCAACGCCCCCGAAATCCTTTATTGACATCACAACTTTTCTCTTGGGCGGTTTCCCGAAGAATCCGGCACAGGTTTCCGGATTTGAAGAGGCGTGATCGGGTTCGGATGACCGGGAAAGAATGACCCGGACCGGAGACAAACCGGATTTCGTTGCGATTTGAAAAGAGAGGATTGTCACGAACGTCAAGACAAGTAGAAGTGATGCCTGCGAGGGTCTGCTAAGTTTACCCATCTGAACGTTAGAATTCTGTTTTTTGGATTCCATTACTTGTTCTGTTGCATGCATGAAATCCAAAACAAAAACAAGAAATAAAAACAGAGATTAAAATTAAAAAAATATTTTTCTTTGAGTGATTTATGATTTGTCATGCATGAAAAGGGAAATAAATTATTTGATCAAATTCTGTTATTTTAATGGAAAAAAAATTTGTTAGTTGAGAGAAAGCAAGAGATGTATGTTAACAAGGATACGTTAAGGAGAAGAGGAAGGGACGACAGCGGTGCGTACTGCGCTATAAGCGTCTTCAGCGCGGGTTTGACAACGTGTCGGTCCGGTTCGGACATTACAAGAAAAAACTTCGATCCGGTTTGTCCGGAACTGGGGGCTTTGAATAATCTACGTTCACTACAGACTTTGGTTAGTACTTAAGCCAATGAATGTTTGCCACGTATGCTTTGATATCCTCTCCCACGTGTTGAATTATTATAGGTTATACGAGGAGCTTTCGCCAGTCGGTGAGCTCCACAAGAAAGCGGTGGGAACGGGAAAGAAGCCGCTTTTCACGGGACCTTAAAATGCACGTATTTAGAGGGTTTTATAGCGTGCATCGCAAGCTTATAAATAGTTATGTGGCCGATGAACCCGTGAGGCGGGCGATGATTTCCCGTGGGATCCGCGTGGAATCGAGAGATTTATAAACGCACATGATTCGACCTTAATGCATCCTAATTTTGTGGGCCATGATAGGCTTTTTGGGTAAAGGAACCCTCTGACAACGTTCATTGTCTTTCCCTTTATGTTTATTTTCTAGATTTCTTTCTTCTATATATATATATATTCCACTAGCCCTCCGCGATGAAAGAAGAACAATTACTTATTATTGATGTATCGGTCAAGATTTAGGCGTGTGCGAGTACAAGTTGCTGAGATTTTAGTCAACAAACGTTATTTGTGTTACAAGAAAGTTATGTTCAAAAGTTTGGACAAAATTTGATAAAGAGTAACAAATACAATACAAGAAGTAATATAACCAAATGATAAGAAGCCATATGTTCTCTTCGTCTAACAATGACTTTCTCGTAATCATAGGGAAAACGGTATTTTAAATTTACTTAAAAAATTTAATCGCTTAATTTTATTTTTTTAAAAAAATAGTATTTTATCTCAATATTTTCATATATATTTTTAAATATTTTAAAATGTTATAATTACAAAGATAAAATTTTGAGATTTTTTTTTATTTTATTTAATTATCTAAACAAAAAATTTTATTTTTAATTTTTAGAACTCATATCATTCAATTTTTTAGTGTTATTTACTCGTAGTGTTGTCTCTAATCTAAATATTTGGTGAATTGAATTATTACATCAGCATATATATAATATATTTTATTATGATATATTATTTAAGTACGAGCGTAATATATTTTATTGTCATGTCACATATATTTATAAATTTTTAATGTAATGATTAGTATTTGATAATTATATAATAAAAAATATATATTATTTTTAGGGCTAAGACAGGCACAGTCCCTTTTTTTCTAGGTCTGTATTGGATAGGAAAAAAAATTTATTTTTTTTGAAATTTTTATGAAATCATATAAAAAATTTATAGTAATCAAATGAGTTGGGCCAGCTTAAGCCTAACATGATCCTGGTTCGTGAACAGTGATGCACGATTTGGACTGAGCCCATAATAGACTCAAGTCGAGCTAAGAGACTATGATATTATAATATAAAATAAAATATATTAATAATATCATATATATATATAATAATATAATATAATTTAGTATGATTAGTATCAAATATAATAAAATTTTTATTTGATCTATTTGTAATTTAATTTATTTAAAACAATACAGTTTAATACGTGCTACTAAATATATCCTTCAAGACTTTAAAGTTTTCATTTTTAACCTTAAAATATAATCATAATTGCCAAGCATACCCAAAGAAATCAAGTAAATCAAGGATATGTCTAACTTGGTAAAGTGTTTTAATCATTCCACCTTGTATCCTAAGTCTCATAGTTCTAATTCCAACAATAGTACATGCATTATTATTTTCTATTAAAACTTTTCCCTCCTTTCAAAGCTTCATAAGTCTCAAATAACTTCTTATTTGGGCACATGTGAAATAAACACTTGAATCAAGAACCCACTAACTTGTAGGATTGTCATATGAAGCAATAAAGAGATTTGTTTTACCATGATCCTTATTGGATAAAAGTGATGTATATTCAATTGAAGACACAACCAATATACCAGTGCTTTTATAACCTTTATTTGATGATTCTGAATCACTTGAGACAACCTTTGACCTTAAATCTATAGTTGCATTTGCAGGCCTTTCTTGCTTTTCCTTTCCCATTTTCATTCTTTTTGAACAGTCTTTTCCATAGTATCCTTCCTTGTTACAATGGTAGCACTTTCCCTTCTTCTTGTTCTTGGACTTGCATTTGTTTTGGTTAGTTTTCTTTCTCTCCTTTTTTCTTTGATCTTCTTGGAATTGATAGACCTTCTTTATTGTTTGACTCTTTTACTTCCATCCATTCTAATTATTTAGTATTTAAGTAGCCATCATATCTTTTATTGACAAAGATTCTTTGCCAAATAAGAAGATATCCACAAAATACTCATAAGAGCTTGGTAAAGACCTAAGAAGTATAAAGGCGTTTGATCTTCATCCTTTACCTTGATATCTATATTTTTAAGATTAGAAATGTTCTTTTTTTAAAAAGTTATCAAAGTGCTCTTGCATTATAATACTAGGTTGTATGACAAAATTGTACAATTGCCTTTTTGATACAATCTATTAGCCAAAGATTTAGTCATGAACAAACTGTCAAACTACACAAACTAGCAGCTGTAGTTGGCTTTTAAGTACCCCATCCCCCAAGCTCAAAACAATCGCACTACATGCCCTTTTAAGCAGATCCTTCTTTTCCTTTTTTGTTATTGACAACGAAAGATTCTACTCACCTTCTAGAGCCTCATCGAGACCTTTATGAATCAACAAAGCTTTCATTTTTAACCTCCAGAGATTTAAGTCACTTTCTATAGTAAGGTTTTCCACATGGAATTTTGTAGAAGCCATGAATCCTTGCCTAACTTGACTCTGATACTAGTTATTGTAACTCATGCAGGAATTGAATTTATAAATACTTGATTAATCATCAATGAATTAAGAGTAATCATAGAAATCAAAAGAAACAAACAGATGAAGAACATCATTCACACGGAAGGAATAATGGTTTTTGATTGCTTTCACAGATACTCGAAGGCTTTGGATACAACAATATTGCCTTCAATTCGGGAAGAGAAGGTTGTTTTCGTGGAAGACATAGCTTAAGGCCTAGAAAATGCTCCATTGCTCCTTCTGCTCTTGTTGGTCAATTCAATGGACAACTAGTTATGATTGCCAAACAATTATTTAGTCAGGAAAATGAATCCCTATAATGATTCAGAATTGAATCAGCAACTGCACAGATTGTATGGGTCAATTATGCCGGGATGCATGACTTCTTTTTCAATAACAATTTATATTTTTAATATTTAAGAATATTTTGATATATTTTTTATTAATTTTTTTTTATAAGAGAATTCTTATTTTAGGGATTAGTGAATTCTGTCATTCAAGGTGAAATTCAATTTATCTAGAAAAGTAGAATATTATTTTGACAAGAAATATTTTATTTCTCACCATAATATATATATAAATTATTAAGATCTTAAATAAAATTAAACAACATACTATTCACAATGTAATCTTATGATTTCTATGGGTGAAGGGGGTCCATACCATTCACAATGTAATCTCACATTTTTAAGAGGTGAAAGGGGTTCATTGAAATCAATAACTAAAGTAGACTCAATGCCATCTCATAGTTTTAAGATGAAATTGGTTTATCAAAATTAAATATAAATTTATAAAATTACACGAGTTCTATTGAGATTAAATATAAATATTTTAAATTACGCGTAGGATTTATTCAAAAGGTTTATTTTTAAAGGGTAAATTGAGAATAAATATAAATTGCTATTTTTTGGCACCTTTTTGTTTATAAATTCACAGCCTATATGTTTCTTTTTTCCTTGGGGAAGGAGGGGTTTGGTTGTGCTTCTTTTTATTTTTATTTAATTTTGATATGTTTCTCGTTGTCTTTTATTTCGCTATTCTGTTGCTTCTTTTTATTGAATACTTAGAAAAACAAGATGTAATTTAAAATTTTGAAGAATTGATAGTATCTAGTACTTTTAGAAATGTCAATTATCATAATTTTATTACCAAAAAATTAAAAAAAAATTATAACCAAAGCCTAGCAAAGAGTGTTGCTTTTATTTTGTAAGTGATGTGATAGCAAAATTATAAAAACGTCAAAATAATTATGCTGCTATATTTCACTAAGACCGGCAACCGGATCATACACACAATGAAAGTAATTCTCCTTTCTATGCTTTCATCATAAACTTTGTATAGTACAAATATGATAATCGACATCTGTAATAGTATTAGATAGTATTAATTAATTCTTTAAAATTAAATTTATAAATATTATATATATATGTACAATACAGATGTAATTTATCTATCATTAGAAACAATAAGCATGTCTTCTTTATAATTAAAAAGTAAACTTGTAATTTTTTTATATCGTTCTTTTTTTTTGTAAAAAAAAATTAATTAATATTATTCAAAATTATTTAAAAGGTCGAATAAATCAATTTTTGTGATGATTATTTTTTAATTATTTAATATTATCTTTACTTTAATCTTGGAGAAAATTTGTGAATGATGTAGTACAAAAGATTAAACATATGGAACCAGTAAGTGGAGAACAGTGTAAAAAACCAATATGCAAGTTTTCAATAATCAAACAAAATAATTTTTATAATTTTTTTTAAAATTTTTTGATGACTTTCTAGAATCACATTGTATTATTTATGATCCATCTTTCATTTGATTAATAATATAATAAAAAAAATTTCTTTTTAAAAATAAAAATAAAAATAAAAATCATAGCACGATTTCAGCCACATCTTTCATTTTGTATCTAGCTAGCTAGGTAGGGGTTTTCATTTTCTTTCTTTGCAAGCGGAAAAGGTATCCAACTCCTAGCTAGGCTTTTGATGTATCATAGATTTGATTAGCCATCTGTAAGTTGCCAATGGAAGCTGTGAATTATTAGTTAATCTATAAAAATGACCAACAATGGCAATTACACTCTTCCACCTATCTCTTCTCATTTATTTTCTGCCTATCATTTGATTCTTCTTATTTCAGTTCTTTATAGCTTTTCATCATGCAACAAAATAGCTCTTCTCTCTTTGTTATTTCTTCCTTCCTAATAAGAGCCTTTATTTAACTATCTTTCTCGTTGTCTTTTCATCCTTTAATAAAAAAAAAGTAATAATTTTAAATTCTATATCTCTCTCTCTCTCTCTCTCTACAATGACATCAACCAAAATTTTTAATTTTTTTCAAGAATATACTTGTGAGCAACCAGGATTTGTTGCTCAAATCGGTAAATCCACCAAACAAATCGAAGATTCTGAAAAGGTTTACTTTGAATGTGTTCTTTGATTGGCATAGCTTTTTCTCCATGATAATTAGTGCATACCCTTAAAATGTTCTGCATTTCTCCACCAATAGTTGGCAATGCATTGCTGAGCATCTTTATATAATCCAACTGCTAGTGGTAGTTAGAACACACTCATTGCAGGTGTAGGGATTGCCTGAGCAGCTGCTTTTCAGTAGAACTTCCTTGCTTCCATAAGACAACAATTTTGCCTTCCAATACATTTCTTGTTCGAGCAGAAGTTTTTTAAGTTAGGTCTCCACACATATAATTTCACCAGAATTCATCGTTTTAATAGGGCCACATTTAAGATCTTTTTAACTTGTTTTAAACAAATTGGATTTCTTTTATCCTGTTTTCCACGTGTTCAGAATTCCATGGTTTCAGATATTTGGCATTACATAAATCATTTTGAAGCATTGCATAATTTACATAGGTAAATTGTTACCACTTGCGTGCATATCTAGCAAGAGATAGAGATGTGGGTTTCTTTTCACTTATTTTCTTTTCCGTCTGGTTGGTAAGATTTGCATTCACTGTAAGAATATATTATAAAAGTTACTTGTGTTATCGATTTTAAAAATATATTTATTTTATACTGTAAAGCAATGACCCTGTCGACTTCAATAGCTATTTCACCAAAAGCACACATTGTTAGTGCTTGAAACAATCATTGTCACAAGGTGGTTGCACCCATATTGGTTGCATGCCAAAATAGACAAACAAACTTAGCTCTAATATCACTTGACAAAATAAAAACACAAAGAGATACACTTGAATTTACGAGAGGTTTTTGAATCCACAACCGAATAGTGCTATTGGAAAAGTCTCACTATTACTCACTCTCAGCTTGCTGAAATCACTCCAGCTATAAAAGTGTCTCACTTCAAAAGTTCTAACTTTGAGTTCAACTCCCGTCTGTTTTAATTCAACTATTCCCTTATAAACTAGAAACAATAGTTTAAAATAATTCAAACACAACTTATTGAAATAAAACAAATCTGAAGTTGAATCGTATCATAACTGCTGAATATCAGTAGCTAATTTCCATCGATTCCCTCTCCCCTCGCTGAAAAAGAACTCATCTCTGTCGAGTTACACGCTTGATAAACACTTGTACAAATCTAGGTTTAGAGTTTGAGTTTCATCAGCCTTCAACCATGAGGTAACAAAAAGTGGGCGATTTTTCCATTTCACCAAAAATTTTTGGTAGCCACCTTTTCGTGTAGAAATTAATGTTAGGACCAGTCAAAACCAATCCTAGCGACAGTTTTTTTTTATTATTCCATATTCTATACCTTCCAGCTTTTTCTTCTAATACCCCTTCAAACGTGAGTTGGAATTCTCCTTGACATAGATGTTCTTTGTCAGTGAGAATTAATCCTTATCGGACGACAACTTCATTTTAACGATGGAGCACATTATCTTCCTTGCTCGGTCAAAACTTTCGGTTATCTGATCTTTATTATCAAACCGAGCATTGACTTTCCTTGCCGGTCCTCCTCGACAAGACCCCTTCAATAAAATAATAAAATAATTCTCATTTTCCCTCCCACACTCTTTCCCCGTCCAGTTCATTTTCCCTTCTATAAATAACACTACCACTTGTTAGGCATTGTTATTGCCCGCGCTTTCATCGCCTTCATCACTCCAATACTTCTTCAGAAAACAAACTAGTCATCAGCCATGGATAATAATAGACAACAGCGGCAAGAACTAAGAGTTCTGGGATTCTTTGGCATCTTCAAAGAATCCTTCAAAATAATTTTCTCGCGCAAGAAAATTTTGTCCCGGATCTCATTCTCCTTCCTCGTCCCAATCACCATCATTTTCCTAGTCAAAATCGTCACCGCCGTTTTGTTCTCTTTCAACATGTTCAAGAACCGATCAGAACCTGAAGATATTACAGTGTTCATTATCCCCCAATATTCATACCTCAATATTTCTTACATAGCCTCCGCCAAATGGGTAGTTTACTGGTTATTGTCCGAAATCGCTTACCTCATTCTCCTCCTAATCTTCTCCCTCCTTTCTACAATCTCAATCGTTCATACCATCGCCTCTGTTTACGCTGCAGAAGATGTCAACTTCAAGAAAGCCACCGCTGTGATACCAAACGTCTGGAAGAGAGTATTAATCACGTTCTTTGTAATCTTCGCGATAACTTTCGTCTACGATTACCTCCTCGGACCAATCCTCGGTCTGATCCTACGTCTTCTTTTCTTCAAAAAATTCGCAATGATAAAAATTGTCGCCGGCGTTGTTCTCACCATCTTACATAGCTTCCGCCAAATGGGTAGTTTACTGGTTATTGTCCGAAATCGCTTACCTCATTCTCCTCCTAATCTTCTCCCTCCTTTCTACAATCTCAATCGTTCATACCATCGCCTCTGTTTACGCTGCAGAAGATGTCAACTTCAAGAAAGCCACCGCTGTGATACCAAACGTCTGGAAGAGAGTATTAATCACGTTCTTTGTAATCTTCGCGATAACTTTCGTCTACGATTACCTCCTCGGACCAATCCTCGGTCTGATCCTACGTCTTCTTTTCTTCAAAAAATTCGCAATGATAAAAATTGTCGCCGGCGTTGTTCTCACCATCTTACATAGCTTCCGCCAAATGGGTAGTTTACTGGTTATTGTCCGAAATCGCTTACCTCATTCTCCTCCTAATCTTCTCCCTCCTTTCTACAATCTCAATCGTTCATACCATCGCCTCTGTTTACGCTGCAGAAGATGTCAACTTCAAGAAAGCCACCGCTGTGATACCAAACGTCTGGAAGAGAGTATTAATCACGTTCTTTGTAATCTTCGCGATAACTTTCGTCTACGATTACCTCCTCGGACCAATCCTCGGTCTGATCCTACGTCTTCTTTTCTTCAAAAAATTCGCAATGATAAAAATTGTCGCCGGCGTTGTTCTCACCATCTTATACATCGCGGCGTTTGTGTATATTACAATAATTTGGCGTCTTGCGACCGTGGTTTCGGCCATGGAAGATGATGTATCTGGGATGAAAGCGATAACAAAGAGCAGAAACTTGGTTCAAGGAAAGTTGGTAGCTGCACTGGCCGTGTTTGTCGTCGTACTCGCAATTTCCGCAGGAGTTGACACAGCTTTTATTTTCCTTGTTGTTTACGGGGGAAATTTATTACCAAGAGTAATAGTTGGAATCGTGTGCTTCGTTTTGAAGTTGCTGGTGATTCTTTTTTTGTATGTTGTCCAAACTGTTGTTTACTTTGTCTGCAAGTCTTATCACAAGGAGAATGTGGCAGACCAGCAATCCATCGATTTCAAACCAAGGACAGTGCTTCCTGTTTGGGATAAAACTATGCGCTCCAAAGGACAACATTGAAACTTTGAAGTGCATTTAGTGTTGTCAAGTCGTGGACTAATCTTTGTTTGTTTGTTTATTTTGGTACATGTAATAATTCATGGACATTTGACTTGTTAAGGGGTAACATCATTTTAATGACCGTACATAGTGGTTACATGTACTATAGTCAGTCAAAACAAAGCTATCCCTTCAATCGATTCAATACCCCATTTAAAATTACGTTATATACACATTTTTTTTGAATATATAACAAATTTATCGATTCTTTGACCCAGTTCGGCTGGCTGGCTTCGTAAAGCCATAAACTTTGACTGGCCAACGCTTTTGCGAGGATACCGGTCAATACGGCCCTACAATTAAGTTAGCGAATTGTATATAAACCATTGGTATAATAGAAGAAACCTTAAGTAGTTGAGTTAACGGAATCGTTTGTTAGAATTATGATTAATATTTTAATTTTTTTAATTACACCGATTAAATTCAAACTAAATATAGACTAGATTTTACTGAATAAATAGACGGGTGTGGTGCAAAAGAAATCATCAATCACTGCCATTGTTTGTTGACAATGGCAGTTCTCACTAAATTCTTTTGCATTTTTGCTCTCTTGTTCGTTTCTGGTTTTGCAAATTTAATCTCTGAACATCACGAAATCAGTGATGGCCTTCAATCGGAGGGCCTAAGAATCACTGTACAAGCCGCCGTTCAGGGTCAGAGGCAGAGAAGGCCACCATTCTTGGGTTCCTGGGAACTCGTAAGCAATAATTCGGGCGTGTCGGCAATGCACGCGATCTTGCTTCCGAAAGTTAATCAAGTTGTGATGTTCGATGCAACAATATGGACGGTATCACAAATCCGATTGTCTCCGGACAAGATGCCTTGCCGTGTCGATAAGTTACACGGCAATACATTTGACTGCTGGGCACATTCAGTTCTCTATGATGTGGATACAGGAAAACTGAAACCACTTAAGATTACTACCGATACTTGGTGCTCCTCGGGAGGCTTGTCGGTAGACGGAAACTTGGTTAGCACAGGAGGATATCAAGGTGGAGCTATCACGGCGAGATATCTGTCTACGTGCGATACATGCGATTGGAAGGAATACGACAGAGCACTTGCAGATCGTCGATGGTATGCAACACAGGTGACTTTATCTGACGGTGGCTTCCTTGTTGTGGGTGGTCGTGATGCTTTTAGCTGGGAATTCATTCCGCCAGAAGGACAATCAAACAAGATGCCCAATTACTTACCTTTGCTCCATGAAACAACTGATTATCTCGTTGGAAATTTCGGACCGTCCAATTCTTTTAGACTGGAGAACAATCTGTACCCTTTCGTTTTCCTTGTCCCAGATGGTAATATCTACATTTTTGCCAACACTCGTTCCATCTTGTTCGATCCATATGCTAACAGAGTTATACGCGAGTACCCAGTTATCCCTGGTGGCCCTCGAAACTATCCAGCATCTGCATCATCCTTACTCCTCCCGTTAAAAGCTAATCGTCTAAACCCTAATGCTGTCGATGCAGAAGTTTTGATATGTGGTGGAGCTGTACATGATGCATATATGCTGGGAGAGACAAAAAAACAACTCCCACCGGCGTTGCAAGACTGTGGAAGAATGGTAATCACAAGTCCAAACCCAGTTTGGAAGATGGAAACTATGCCATCACGTAGGGTTATGGGTGATGCAGTCAATCTTCCAACTGGTGACGTGCTACTTATTAATGGTGCACAAACTGGTTCAGCAGGATGGCACGACGCCGATGATCCTAATTTAACACCCGTCCTGTATAAGCCTGATGCACTGGAGGGGCAAAGGTTCCAGCCGTTGGCTCCTGCCAACATTCCAAGAATGTACCATTCAGTAGCCTTACTAATGCAAGACGGAAGAATACTTATAGCTGGCAGCAACGATAATGATGGATACCTTTATAACGTGAAATTCCCGACAGAGCTTAGAGTCGAGAAGTTCTCTCCTCCTTATTTGAATCCAAGGATGGCTGCCAGAAGGCCGCAGATCTTATTAGATCAGTCAGAAAGTGGTACCGTCTTCGGCAAGTCGTTTTCAATAAAGGTTAAATCAAATGAGTTGTTTGACGAGAAGAAGCTGATGGTGACGATGTATTCACCACCTTTCGTAACACACAGTATATCAATGAACCAGAGGCTTCTTGTCCTGGATGTGACAGAGGTGAAGAACAACTTTTTACCAGGAATTCACAACATTGTAGCGGTGGCGCCGCCGTCTGGAAAAATTGCTCCTCCTGGGTATTATCTTCTTACTGTGGTTTATAAAGGAATTCCAAGCGTTTCCATGTGGTTTCAGGTGAAGTAAAGCGGCCACTCTTCTGCTTCTACTTCTGGTTTTCTTTTTTTTCAAATGATTTTATAGCTTTTGTAGTGTACATCTCGAAGAGCCCAAGGCCTGGGAAATTCATGCGGAGGATTACGCTTTATTTCAAATGAAATTTCTTTAATTGCTTTTACTAATAAACAAAATTATTTATTCGTTAAACTTAAAACTTTCTCCATTTTCATGTACGAACCACTATCTCTGCGAACCTTGATTGTTTAGTACTATTTTTAATTTTATTCTACATACAAATTCGTATTGATCCCATTCTCTTTCATGTTTTCATATAAATTATTAAAACAAGTTTTATACTTAGATTCATTCTATGAGTTATTCCTTAATAAATAGAAAAAATATTAACTCTTCAACTAGATTTATACCAATTTGCCATAAATGTGACAAAAGAGATCACATAATATCAACTTATTTTGAGCACAAACCATAGAGAAAAAAGAATTTCTTTATTGTTTTTAGATTTGAATTTGATCAAGATAGCTTTGTTTGTTAAGTGGTAAAATTAACTCAACCAGATAAGATGATTAGTGATAAACTTGTTTCATTGATTGAGATTTCTACCAACCATAGACAATCTCCTAGAAATATAAGAGATTGTTACTCTATTGATTACATACGCCTTAGTGTAGGTTCATTTTTTTTATGTTTTTTTTATTTGTGCTTTTTTTATGTTTTCATTTTGTGTGAGTTGATTTGGTATATAGATCTTCACTATGTTATCATGTGAAAATTAATCTTTGATTTATATTTTATGGGCAACTAAATATGAGTGTTTACTATGTATGCTTTCTATGTCTTTTACATGTGTATTTGATATCTTTATTTTTGTGTCTTGGAGTTTGTTATGCACTCATGATTCATTTTGTTAATTATTATACACTTTTGTGTGAATTTGTTTGGCTTGATCGTATGTATGATATCTGGGTGGGCAATCATAAGTTAAAATAATGTGTTGTGGTGACTAGATTGACCTTTGAGTAGTGCACTTTCTTTATGAAATGTCTTATATCCAATTATTACATTTTAAATGATATCAAATATGCTCAATGGCAACTAAAAATATTGAAAAGAATTCAATGTAAATAATCTCTACTGTAAGGGGACAAAAATAAGATAAGCAACAGAATTGTAATTTTTTTAAGTTCTAGTAACATTGAGTTTTACTTTCTTTCATCAATTATATTTATTTTAATTAGTGGTTTTATATAATTTAATTCTACTCATAATTTTTTGATTTTAAATCACGTGTTCGTTACTGATTATCACTTTACACATGTGAATCGCTTATATTTGACTCAATTTATTTCATACTTATTAAATAAGAAAATTGATGCAAATGCGTTGTTTTTATGTATATCACTTACTTGAGGCTATCACGATTACTTGATTTGAGTTTTAAGCTATGTTTGCATACACTTTCCGTTTGAAAAAAAATCCTATTTCAATCCATTAACTAGTTTTTAAGGGTTTTGTTGTCTTTATTTGGTTTGGTTCTTTCTACTTCTTTACTTGGATTTTCTTTATTTTTTTCTAGCTTCTACATGCTTGATGCAGATATTGTAGTTTTCGTGATTAACTTGCATGATACTTATTAAATCCTTTGTCATTCAATAACAAAAAAGGGAGATAATTTTATGAGTTACGGAGTTAAGAGAAGACATAAAAATTTAAGAGAATATTTAAAAATATGATGAATATGTTTACGTATTTTTAAATGCACGATGAATATTTTTATTTAATAGATATTTTTTTATGTTTTTGGTTATTATAATTCATGCATATTAATATTTATTTTACATTATCTTTTTATAATTTTTTTTTCCGTACTTTCCACTTGGTTTTGAAAATTATATTTTTTAGGTAATAGATTTTGTCAAAAAATAACCAAAAAGGAGTTTGTTAGATTTATATTTTATATTAACTTGTTATATTGATGAATAGTGATGATAAATAATATTATGTAAATAGTGTTAAGGAACAGTAATAAATAATACTTTGTGCTCAACTCATGCTCTGAGTGATCTTTTTATAAAACCTTAGCTCACAACCTCTACTTAATAACTACTCAAGCATGATAAACAGTGCTTTTGTAAATAGTAATCACTGAACAGTACTAAATAAACAATGCTGAACAGTGTAATGACTCGAATGATAGCGTTTAATCCTTGTTCGATGTCTACTCGAGCAGGTAAATAGTATCGTAAACAATATCCATGAATAGTGTGAAAAATTTCAGACAGTAGCTCGGCACTCAACCTTTACTCGAGCACCTGTGTTATTTAGGCATTCTACTCGACGACATTTGACCTTCGCTCGAGCACCCAAGTTGAGTTTTAGAATTTGTCAAGCGAAAACTACCCTCGCCTGGTGGAGTAGCTTGGAAGAGTAACTTAAACGGACTCACCAAACTTTCTATTACATAATGGGAAAAGTCGAAGGGACGTCCAAAGTGTAAATATCTTCCTATCAATTATGAACAGCTTATCTACGAGGACAAAACTTCAATGGAAACAAGAAACCAAGGCAACAGTGGATCAATACACTGAACAACTTCATGAAATAGATATTCACAAAGAGTTTCTTACTGCCCGAGTTTGAAACACTTGTCCTTAGGGGTATATTTGTCATTTCACTCATAGGTATGCATTTTAATGCATAAACATTCATTATAAAACTTTTGACATGAGATTGAGGGTCAAATATTTAATTTTTTTGAGTTTGCATATTCAGTATTACTTTTTCAAAGAAAGTTATAAGTTTGAATGTCGAATGGGTACCAAAATATAATAAAATCAAAATAAACACAAAGGGGGAGGGGCATTTTGATAAAACCCACCATTTATGTCTCATGTCCCATTTCTTTCCAAAAATTCCCTCCTTTCTTCTTCATCACTTTCTTGGTCGAGCCTAGACTCCACTTCTTCTTCAATTTTTTTTCTTCATTTTCTACCACAAATCTCGCTTCTTTAATTTAAAATCAAACACCCCTTAGCTCCTTCTTGCTTCCTAAAGCTTCCTCTTCAAAAATCTTCTAAGATTTTACAAGATTTGGAGTTAAAACCCACAAGTAGTGTTTTCAAAAATCTAAAAGCCTCCAAGCATTCTTGAGTTTCTCTTGAGTTCTAGGTAAGTTTCTAATTCTCTAAAAGCTTCAGTTTCAATTATTTGATTAATTTTTTCAAAGTTGAAAAATGTGTTTTTGATGATGATGATGATTTAAATTTGTGCTATGGAGTTTAAAAACAATACAAAATAGCTGTTTTTGAAGTTAAAAGTTTGATTTTGTGATTATAAACTCAAAATGAGAATGGAGATGAATTGGGAAAATTCAGTGAGAGTGAATTTCCTGCATGGCCAAACGTTAAGAAGGAAAAACATTGTTGAAGTGAAAAAAATAACTGATCATGTTGTTGTTAGAATCTTTAGAGAAATCAGTTGATATATAAAAAATTGACATTTGAGAAAAAGAAAAAAGGAGATAGATTTTGTCCTTGATCTTCTAAATTGTTTTTGGATGACCAAATGACCAGGTGATTCAAAGACCACATTTTAAAATCCAGTCTTCAAGTCATCCAAAATGAGCAAAATAGCCTGAAAGTTCTTTCAAATCAAATACTAATGATCTATAAAGTGTTTATTTTTAAGGTCAAGGCCTTAATCTATGTGCCAACTAAGAGAAGGAGACTCATTATGCATGCATATTATTTTTAGGAAAAGGGATCACAATATTCAAATTCCAAATAAAATCTTCAATATAAAAGAAACAAAAACAATAACAATTACAGGTATTGGGGGCCGTTTGGTAAAGCTGGAAACAAAGCAAATCTCACTTGTTAACAGCTGCGGCGATCCCTTGTTTCTACACTTTTAATACTATCGCTCTGCTCTGCCTCTGTGTAATCCTTCCACTTTCAATCAATCATCGTAAATTACGAAAACATTCATTCAAAAAATTTCAGGTGTTCGGATCTCTCGCAAATTGTATAATATAATTCGAATGGGGTTCCTCAAATTGTGGATTCTTTTTAGCAAATTTTGATACTCTTTGTGTACGAACTAATGACGATCTTCAGTTTTGCTCTGTTGTGTGATTTTAAAGCTGATACAGTTTTTTTTTCTCTCTCTCTTTTATAATATTATAACAGTAATTTGATAATAGGGTTTGTTTGTTTGTTGTATTTTGATGTAAGTGGTTATAATTTTGCTCTGTTTTGGTTGATATAAGGTGTGTAGTAGAAGTGGTGACCGTGGTGTTTGTGGGATTTGGATTCTGTTAAGAGTGTTTGAGATTTGAGGGTGAAGTTTGATGGATTCATCCTCAAGTCAACCGGAATTTGATTACTTGTTCAAGTTGTTGATGATCGGAGATTCCGGTGTCGGAAAAAGTAGTCTCCTTTTGAGTTTTACTTCTGATAATTTTGAAGATCTTTCGCCTACCATAGGTAAGTGTTGTTGTTACCACTCAATATGTTTGCAAAGAAGTGTTATTTATTTATTTATTTTATCTTACTGCGATTAACAAGCAGTACATTGATATTCACATTTCTTTAATGCAGAAATTTACGTATTGCATTTTATTTCTCTTTTTGATTTATTTTTAGGTGTCGATTTTAAGGTGAAATATGTTGATGCTGGAGGAAAGAAGCTGAAACTTGCAATTTGGGACACAGGTATTTTGAGCTCTTTCTGGACATTGTGCCTCATTGTTGTACACTGCTTATTGATGTAAGTGCAATTTATGAACACAGAGGGATGTATTGGACAATCATAATTATTTGCTGTTCGTGACCCTAAGTACAGCAAAAGGTCAATCTTGTTGTGGATGCATCTTCTAGAATAATGTTATTCTGATGTGAATTGGTATAGGTTGAATGATAATGCTTTTCTTTCATTATATATCTTTGTGTCCTTGTTTGGCAATATTCCAAGGAACTTGGCTTTTTATGTTTCTCATAGAGAGTTTTTGCATTTGGCCAACTCTAACTTTATTAGTGCTGAATGTTTGATTATGCAGCTGGCCAGGAGAGATTCCGGACATTGACAAGTTCTTACTACAGAGGTGCTCAAGGGATCATAATGGGTATTGAATTTCATCTTTTTCTTGCAGTTACTTTGATTTATTTTTAAGGCAAATTTCCGGCTAATGCTTCATTGAAGAATCTTTGTTTAATTTTCAATGAACCTTTACTTCCAATATAACGTGCGAGCATTCGAGCCATTTGATTCTCACAGTAGCTATGTAATAACTTAGATATTGACTTATCTGAAGAGACTACATTTTTTCTTTTTTGGTTTTCTTTTTCTTTTGACCTCCTTTGATTCCTTTATCCATGTAAATGCTGAGGTCTGCTCGTGTGTGGGCACCCGTTGGGTTGGCATTTTATTTATTCCCATTCCTCTTGACTAAAACTGGCTCAATTGTGCCTTTTTATCCTTTCATCTTTTCTAATTGTTTAGTTGATATCTGAAAAACCATGTGTTGGTTGTTTAAATTGCAACAGTTTATGATGTCACAAGGCGAGAAACATTTACAAATCTTTCTGAGATATGGGCCAAGGAAATTGACTTGTACTCAACAAATCAAGATTGCATCAAAATGCTTGTTGGAAACAAAGTTGATAAGGTATTTCTAACCATTGCCCTTTCTTTCTCTTTAAATAATTGTGTGGACTAGATTTCTTTAGTCATTTGTAGTTTAAATGCCTCAATTTTATTGATTAAAGAAAAAAAAGAGTCAGTATCTGGTTATGGTTGTGAAACATAGTAGGATTCTATGCTCCAGTTATCCTCTTTCTTTTTCTCTCTTTATCTTCTTTTGCTTAGTTGATGGTCAAAATTGCAAGCTTCTTGGAAAAGAAGTAAAAGATACAGAGGTCAGATGACTGTCATACAATAGACATTATATTACTATATAAACACTGCATTAGACGGATCACAATTATAGATTTATCTGCTGTTTTCATGCTCTGGCTTGCTTGTCTATTTGACATGCAAAAAATGTGGACTTTTGAGCACTGAGACCTCGTGCTCTGAGGTTCCCCACCTTGTTATATCTGATATTTGGTGTTGTAGATCAACTTTTAGATAGTATTTATGAACTGTTAAGTTTATATTTGGATTATGATGAGTAACTATGTCATTTTTCCTTTTCAGGAAAGTGAAAGGGTTGTAACAAAGAAAGAGGGAATAAACTTTGCAAGGGAATATGGATGCCTTTTTATTGAATGCAGTGCAAAAACCCGTGTTAACGTACAACAATGCTTTGAAGAGCTTGTTCTGAAGGTATGAAAGATTTCAGCTGTGTTGAGCTTGCCTGTACTCGCAAAATTGTTAGGGTACTCGGACATGGGTTAAAACTCTCTCGTTCTTGCTCTTGTTTTCCTGAAAATAACAGCACGGATGATTTTGTATTGTGTTCAGATTTTAGATACACCTAGCCTCTTGGCAGAGGGATCCAAAGGCGTGAAAAAGAACATTTTTAAACAGAAACCAGCGCAAGCCGATGCGTCTGCAAGCGGTTGTTGCTGATTCTTTGTTGCATTAAAATCTCTAACCCAAGTGTTGTCATGGTGATTCCTCTTTCAATCCCAAAAGAGAATAATAATGTAGGGAAGTGTTGTGGACTTGTATTTGATATTTTATTAAAATATTATTAGTAATATCTGATTAGATATTACTATTAATATTATATTTTGTCATCTATTCTTGAATATAAATGAATTTTTTATTTTTTTAATATTTTATATAAACGTAATTTTATATATCTTTTTAATTCAAATATTATACTATTTTCTTTTCTTAAAACACGTAAATATAATATACAATAATTTTTTTAAAAATTTTTTTTATTAAAAAGAATATTTATAAAATTTATTATATTTTACTTTTGATAGTAATAAGTCATTAATTTAAAAAAATTTAATTAATGTAAGAAATTATATAAAAATAAATAATGAATTAAAAATTAATTATTTTAAATTTTATATTTATATTTTAAATTTTTTATGTTATATATTTTTAATTTTTATATAATTTATTTTAATTTTTTTTATATAATTTATTTTTTTAATTTATATTTTAAATTATCAATTACCAGATGCATAAAATATCCCGGACAAATCCTTAATTTTCTCAAAATAAAAACGAAGCAAGTTACTACACGTAGGCGTGTCAACCAACCGTTTCCCCTCTCATCTCTTCTTCTTCTTCTTCTCCCTACTCCAAGCATGCCCACTTCTTTTTAGTATGCAGGCCGATAAAAACGCCAGAGCCGCTCTCTCTGGGAGAGTGTCTGATGCTTTGGAGCTGTTGGAGAAAGGATGAGAGTTGCAGGCTATCAGGGACTTAAGTAGAGCGCTTGATTACTTCACTCTGGTTCGTGCTTTGTCTCGTCATTCTTGTTCTCTTCTTTTGGTGGCAAGGCAGATAAGGTGTTTGATGAATTTCTTGACTGGTAATTGATTGATTTCTTTGGTGGTTGAGAGTTACAAGGAATTTGCATTCGCTGGGTATGCAGAGTAGGTAGAGCACTGGTGGTGTATAAGGTTGGTGACGGAGAAGCAGCAATTGTAGGGATGGAGGATATCCAGCTTTGGTCAAAGATCTCCATACCTTTGAAGGGATGTCCAGGTATGGTAAAAGATTTCATATTTTTAGCCAATGCTAGATTTTTTTTGTTCGATAATCGTTTTAAATTGTAGCATTGTTTTGTTGGGTTTTACGCATATGCATGCAGCTCTGGCAGCAGCCTTGTATGTGGACAAACACACCCCATTGCTTGCTGAAAACCAGTTTGCAATTGCAACTCTTCTTGATACGCACTATGCAAACCTCTCATATGTAAAAGAAAGGAAGCATTGGCCTCCAAGTTTGGTTAGTTCTTTGCAACAGTTGATCATGCTTTCCCAGAGTTTCCGTTGATACTGAACCTCATAGAGCTGGTTACGTATCAAAACTAACTTTTGTAGCCATGTTTGAATTTTGTTTTTTTTTCTTGTCTCTTGGAGGTGGGTTGGGATAGCAAGTTTACCAATTTAGCATAACTTTAATCCATTATTGTATATTCAAATGCATAGTTATAGTGAAAATTGAACATTATTCCTAGATTTAGACCCAAAACACCTTAGGGGGATTTGACACAGAAATTAAAAATTCAAACAAACAAATTAAAACATGTCGAAATTTATTATGTTCTATATGAACTAAAAGCACAAACTTTCTGACTTCAGTTCTTTAAAGTTACTACGCATGTTACACCTGTTCCAATTAATGGTTTTATATAACTTAGCCTTACTCATAATTTTTGACATAGTCTTATTAACATAAAGAAAATAAAAAAAAATTGTGATTTAAAAAAAAATGCATAAAACCTAACTCACACTAAATGAAAATATAAAGAAAAATAGAAATAATATGAGCATAAAGAAATAAATCTATACTAAGGCATATGTATCAAAAGAGTAACTCATATATCTAAGATATAGTCTATGGTTGGTAAAAATATCAATCAATGAAGCAAGCTATGGTCAAGTGCCAAGCTTCTATCCGGTGGCTACTCAAGTGCCAAGCTTCTGTCTGGTGGCTGCTCAAATACCAAACTTTTAGCCAGTGGCCACTCGAGCACCAATCAAGTGCTTGTTGAGCGCTGGTCGAGCACAAGATATCGCTCAAGTGTCAGTCGAACGCAAATCGAGCATCAGTTTTTTTACTTCAATTTTTCAGAGTTGCTCAAGCACTAATCAAACCTTGATAAAGCACTAAATCTCTAAAATCCTTCTTATGACTTTACTTCTCTTAATTACTTATCTTCATACAACTCTGGAAATCGCTTAAACACTAGATTTTGTTCACGAATAAGCCAATCTAGAAATTCTAACAAAAATAGTATTCATTACGAGTACTTTCAATTATCTTGATGATTTTCATTTTCCTTTTTCCTTGTATTGTCTTCTTCTTGAGGTTAGATGGGGTTAATCTATCACTCTTTAGCATGTGAAGAATTTGGTCTCATCTGCATTACCTTTTTTTTCTTTTTTGTTGCTTCATTTATACTAGACCATTGGCCTAAGAAAAAAGTGTTGTTTGTTAACTTTAGTAATGAATAGATGTGCTGGTCACATTTAGGTGAAAGATTCTCTGTTGAATCATTTACAGGCTTTGTTGGCTAAAATAGCTTACTCACTTTTATAATACTTGGCTTAATCCTTGCCCAATGTGTAAACTACGTGCAAAGTAAAGAGGGCATGAAATAGAACCTCCTTGGGTTAGCTTAACTCTAGTGTTAAATTGTGATAAAAATTTTTATTTAAATAGTAAAGAAAATAAATTGTAGGAACCTCAATTTATTCCTAGAATAAATTAAAGTCCCGAGTTTTTCATGAAATTTATTTTGCCTCTAGGATTCCTTTATGGTTATTATTGATTCCAACTCTTTCTAGGTTGAAGAAACCGACAACATTTGAA
This sequence comes from Xylocarpus granatum, assembly GCA_019650275.1. Taxonomy (NCBI): domain Eukaryota; kingdom Viridiplantae; phylum Streptophyta; class Magnoliopsida; order Sapindales; family Meliaceae; genus Xylocarpus; species Xylocarpus granatum. The sequence goes on along the minus strand of BNST01000572.1, from coordinate 163,192 downwards.
GAGAAAGAATAGAACTATACATTTTTTTTTGGTCTTTTAGACTTGAATTGAATTTTTGAGTTTATATGACCTAAAGTTTTGTTTGCAATGAAAAATTTGATATTTAAGAACTCATCTTTTCTCTTGAATAAATGAATTTTGTATGAAAGAAAAAATATACAAGGGAAGCTAACCTTGTGTCAATAATAAGTAGTCTCTCTCCATCCTTTTAAATGTTATTAGCTTTTCCGTGCTGCTTATTAAGTGCCATCTGGGTGTCAGGTTGCTTCATAAGATAAACTGTCATAAAATTTTGATAGTTTGGTCAACATAATTTCAACATTAGTCAAACAATCAACTTTTTCTTTACATATGTACTTAACTCTGCACTCGAGAAGTTAGGCATTATTTTGTGGGCAAATTTTATGTTGCTTACTATGTCCTTTTCAAGTAGGATTCTTTTTTTTAAAAAAGTAGGGAATAATCAACAAAATGTTGTTTACGATGTTGTAGATGAAGATAACAGCAAAAGTCAAATAACAGTTGTGTTTGCTTTGGTACTGAAATTGATATGAGCAAGAATGAGAAGTTTATTATTCAACAAATAATTGCACCGGAATTATACTGAAGTGCTGGCACAAAAATATACAGAAGATAGCTTGAATGCTATCATACCATGTTGCATATGGCTTAAAATTTGTTATCTTATTATAGGCAGCAGCTATGTGCAAAAGCTTGTTAAGTTTGTTCGCAAAGTTTCAGGACAAAATTCATCCGACATAAGGTTTCTGACTCAAGTCACTTAGTTATTAAAAGCTTCAAAAATCAACACCAACTAACGAGAAATAGAAAAGAATATGGGATGCATAACTGGTGAGGAGATCGTATATTTGATTGATTGTGCTAAAAAAAAACATATTTTTACTTTTTATTCTTGTATTTGCTTCTGGAAAGCACAAATACAAAATAGAGGTTTGAACTTGTTATGGTATGCACTGCAAAGGAATACCAGTTGTTATGGTGTAAGTATCATAATTCTCCTGTCATATCAGAAATAATTATGAAAACGAAAGCATTGGAGACTCTTGTGATCAGAACACTGCTATTTGTGAAGTTTATTTCTCATGAAAATCAAACAGTTAATTTTTGTCATCCTGTGAGTGTCTAATCCTGGTAAGCTAATTCTTCCCACACTTTATGACACTTTTTCCAAGAACTGTTTCTTCCTGCTGTATGATTACTGCAACTTTATCAGCTTTTTCCTGTCTGCATAAAAACTATTGCTGCCTGTTTTTCCTGCCTGAAGTTGGCCCAACTTTTGACTTTCTAGTTCAAAAGTCTGGAAAGTTTGGTAATGTAGCAGTAGCTAAGTTTGTATGAGGTAAAATTTCTTCATCTTCGTCTTTTTTCTTGTCATGGAGCAAAAAGAAAGTGCTCCATATTTCATACTTCGGCTTGCTTCTTAGCAGAAAATGTGGACCATTGTCTTCCATGTTTAAGTTTTTGCATGCAACTTTATGTTTAAAGGCAAGCACCCACTAATTTATTCTTCAAATCTCATTATCCTTTGTGGGTCCTTAAGATTTTTGGCATGTAGACCTACTTCTCTGCTAGTTAGGCCTGCCAGAATTTTGTGTCCCTGAACGGTATTTGTATGAAACTGTGTGCAGAGAAATCCACCTTGTATACAGCCTCTTGGTAAATCAGAACAGGAAAAAAGTGAGAATACAAACGGGAATTTTGCGTCATGTTGTGTTGTGTTGTGCTGGGTTTACCGTGCTAACTTGGTTTCAAAATCATTCATGCTTGGTGTTGGTCCACGCTGCACTTTTAAGAGACTGGTCAAATAGATCTATGAATGCATAGTAATAATATTTAAATAACATAGCACGTAATGACATGAAATAATTATTAAGAAGAATGTAGTATTGAATAAAAGTAGTTAGGTAAATGGACATATTAATATAAAAATATGAAAGATGCTGTGTCTCTTTCCTTTACACCTATTCATGTGTTTACTGGTCTTGCATGCTATGTTTTGATCTTCTCATTTAATATTACTAGTAGACAATTTGATGTTGTAACAATTTCTTAATAATTAAATTTTAAATTATAGGATAGATTATGCTTGATGAACTTTGACAAGACCGGCTAATATTGTATTTAAGATTGAAGTGCCATAATATTTTTATTTACAATTATTATATGATTAAATTAATAAATAATTAAATAAAAATAAATATCTATTATAATAATTTTTTAAAAAAAGAAATAAAAGTTTATCAAACTCAAAGATATAGAAAGGTAAAAAAAATAGAGTTGCTTGAATGGGTTGTAAAGATTTGTATTAAGAAATGTCCAAGTCATATTATGTATTATGATGCAAGAGCAATTTAAATTATTGTATTTTGGGAACTCGGAATACATCCCTCTAGAGGAGGGACGCTGCACTTTCTAATTTTACCATTCAATTAAAGGAAGAAGGCTAATTAGTATTAAGTTACATACATTAATATTGCGATGGTCAAAATTTAATTTCAATAGCTAGCGTAAGAATAATTTTGTTATTTTGGTAAGATTTAAGAATTTATAATAGGCAGTGATTCTGGAATCAGCGTACATTTCAGGTCAAATTGAAGATGTAGTTGATTCAACATTTTTGAACCTCTGTAAGTGCACACTGTTTGATTGGATATTATTTTTATTTCATCGTCCAAAATGGAGCTATCAACAAAAATCATTTTCTATTTACTCCCTTTTTCTTGTAAAATACCAATGGATTCATCCCAATTTTTGTGGTTGTCATGCTGCTTCTACTTTGCTAGTGTCCTCAGAACTTAAGTTCCTAGGCAACAACTCTGCGTTAGTATTATAATTAAAACATGATTTTAAGATGGTTTAGATTTTGGTAAGATTGAGATTGATTATGATATGTATATGTATATATAGTTGATTGAAAGCTTAAGAATGTAAGAGTGTAAAACACTTGCGGATTGAGAATGTATGACCTTGTACTTACGGAGCTAAAAGGTTTACTTGTAACCATTTCACTGAAATCTTATTACCATGCAACAACTACTAAAATCTAACTATTTGCCCCTTATCTAAATTTGTTAACTTCAAATATTATTAAGGAAATCTCTGTTCTCTGTAATCTGCCAATAAAATTAAGATTCTTGACAATTTTCTTAATCATTTGGATATCAAGTGGAAGAAGAACATTAATTGACAGTATTCTATACAGAAAACTTACAGAAACCAAAGGGTTAATTTAGACCACACGTAATCTGTATTCTACGCATGCTGCTTTTGTTCTTCAACCCATTTGGATCTAAGCAATTTCAGCAACATTCTTGCTTTTATTTTGGTCCTGTTGCTGCACTGACTCTGCAGAAGCAACAGCAATTGTGTCAAAATTCCTGCACAGATTGCTTCTTCTCTTGCCTGTAAAGAGTCACTGCATATTATCGTTAGTGAATTTATTGCATTTTCACTGCCTTCATGATCTGATACCCTGAAAACCATTTTCACTACAGCATAAACGCCATTTGGATTTTTTATCAGTTCTTCTTTTCCGCTCTCTACTGCCAAAAGTTGCTCAATTCTTGCCATTGCTATGGCAGCCAGGCTCTTTTCCCTTCTTTCAGCATCTGATATGTATGTTATCAGTGCATTTATCGCACCTTCCTGGACTAGAATTTTACGATTGGATTCTGTTATACATAATGCTGATAAGGCTTTGATTCCGGCATCGGATGCCTCGGAATTATGAGCAAGAAGTAGAATAATTTCACGCATTAGTTTGTGATGTTTTCCAAGCTTAGAATAAAGTTCTTTAGTCTCTTGGGCAGATGATATTACCTCCACTAGATGACACAAATTCTTCTTGACCAAAACAGTTCCATGCTCGAACAAAACTATGAAAGATTCCAATTTGGACTCGTCATTCAGCATATTCAGGCTCCCCAATTCACCCACAACAAGCAACTTTTGAGCACAACAAAGTGCTTCCTCAACGAACTTGACATAATCCTGCGAAAACTTCCATTCAGCTTTTCCGAAAAGCTGTTCCAGCAATAAAGTCAAGAAGCCAAGCTGGAGCAAACGAGAAGTACTAGCAGGAGAGTCTTTTGACACGAGAAGAATCTTATGAACAATTTGAAGCTTGGTTTGAATGGTGGATTCATCAGATTGAAGATTGTGTTTAAGTGCAGATAAAGAATCAACGGTTGTAAAGTAATCAGGATCAATCTGATGACCAGCAATTTGAAGCCACTGATTGATCAAATGGCGAAGAGCGTGATTAGGAACAAAAGTCGGATCCTGGAGCTTCTGCATTGTTACAGGACAAGTGAGGTTTCCTGCAGCAAGCCATTTTTCTATGCTCGATCTGTCATAAGTTTGGCCTGTGCATAGAGTTACCGGATCTCTGAACAAATCTAGACTTATTGGGCATCTAAACAAGTGGGGAATGCTCATTTGAGCTTCTTTCATGGAAGAAATCACAAGAATGCAAATGAGAAAATTGAGAAAGCAAAAAGAAATGAAAATGAAATTTTGATAACGCTTGATGCTTATAAGGCGTATGCAAAATGTGGGTATGGAAAGCCAAACCTTTAAAGGCACTTCAAAGGAACTCGCATGGAGGAAGTGGGTTATTTTTCAAATCCAGATTCTGGTGAAGAAATGACCATAGAGATTGAAAACGAAACAGAAACTAGAAATGACAACTGATCGGCAAATATCCTCAAAAACGCAGTATCTGTATCCTTCTTTCTAAAGTTTGAGCAAACGAGAGAGAGAGATAGAAGAGCATAAAAATTTGGTGATTTTGGTTTAGAGGAGCAAAATAAAAAGTGAAATCTCAGTTGGGAGGAATTCAGAAGAGAACGAGAACATACAAACAATAGAGAAAGCCAATATAAATTGTAATGGGCCTTATCCTACTCAAAATGAGTTAGTGATTGAGATTCCAACTAATAATATTGAATAATTGGAGGAAATGGTCCCTCCACCTTTTCTATTTATATTTTTTTAGTAACTTATTTGGGTGGTTTTGGGTATTTAATATTTAAGCATTCCAGTCAAACTGACCGTGAGAGAAATATAAAATAAATAGAGGCAATGTCATTCAAGTTTGAATCCACCTGCTGCTTTGGTGTTGAAAAGGAAGTGTTCGACTGTGAAAGAGAGGAACAGAAATCACAAGCCTTGCGAGACACAGGAAGATAATGATAATGAGAAGAATGGCACTCGCATGGAACGATGGTGTCAAATCAAACAATGGCATTAGTGAATTTTTAGTTAGGAATTAAGAACACATGAAGACTAATCAATCAATCAAGTGGTTATGAAGTATCGGCTTTGACTGTCAAATTGTCTAGTCAATGCATAGCAGCTGGTGTGATCCCATCTGATTCAGATCAAACGCCCAATGACACCTGGGATTTTAAATATAATATAAAAAAGGGCGGTTTCAAAAAAATATGCAAAATGTTTCGTCGATTAAAAAATTAAATTAAACAAATAAAAAAATTATTTAGAGAGAAGCATTTAGATATTATACTTTGAACACTCTGCACCTTTTTTTTTAAAAAAAAATCAAAATTGATAGCCCATTGCATTATTTCAAGGTGTAATTAAGGAATATTAATTAATTAAGAAATTTTATTATATATATATATATGTTAGATAATAATAGTTAAATTTGTCTTAATTTTTTAATAAATATTTTGTTTTTTATTTTTTATAAAAAATAATCTTATGCACATATTTTTTTTTCTATTTCGTTTGTAATCAAATTCTTATAATTTAATGAATAAAAATAAAAAAAAGATGGTATGCACTAATTGATTAAATTGGTAACATCTCGTAGAATGTTAATAAGTAAATTTACGATTCAAATTTATTCACGTTAAAATTTTAACAAGATTAATTATTTAAAATAATTATGTAAATTATAAAATATAAAAATCAAACAGCAGATTTGAATCTCATTAAAGCCTATGAATGATTTACAAATCTATACCAAGTGAGGTATCCAACAAAATCCAAATTCAAGGATTCTTTCCCCATTAATACTTAATTTTTTTTTATCATTTCTTTCATTTTGCAAATTGTAAATAATAATAATAATTAAGAAGGGAAGAGAGTGAGAGGAGAGAGGAGAGGAGAAGCAAAAGGACAGAAAAAGAAAGAGGAGAAGGAAGAAAACATTGAAACTAGAGATAGATACATCAATGAATAAAAATTTGGTCTTTGAACACATAATCTTGTCTGCCATGTGAGATGCTGTTCAATTTCCACTTGCACCACAAGTATTAAATTAGATTTATTTTAATGATGATTATGTTATAGTAATTACAATTATTATTATTATTATTATTATAAGAAGAAGAAGTTGGTCAATCATAACTTGCTTCAAAATCAAATAAAATAAAACAAATCATTTTCTAGAGCCATGTAATGCACATATTACATTGATTGTTTTTACAATGTCATCATGAAGGATTGTTTCTCTAATAAAACTTAAAATAGTAATAATAAAAGGGGAGGGGTGAGTTGAATTCAACCCTGCATGATAGCCAGCTGCAGTGTTGTGACCCATTTAATAATTAAGATACTTTTTGTCTCCAATCCCATTTGATAAGGATCTGTTTTGTTGGTGGATCTTGAGCTAAATCTTAATTTAATCTTCGAATAAAGATATGCTTGGAGTCTAGAAATTATTTTACCAATGACACTGTTTGTACTAATAAAATTAACTTTTATTAATCTAACATGGTCGTATCAATGGCCATGAATGTGTTCATACTAAAATTTGTATACGTATCAGCACTCATAACTTTAGTTTTTAAAAGAATTGGTCGATGCCTTTATTATTAGTTATGGTGTGATGGTAGGCTCAATTATGGTGGCTTGATTTTTGGGTTAGGCCTTTGTATCAAAAACATCATGTAATGTAGAGGAAATATTAATTAGTGTTATGTCCATTCTATCTCTTTTGCAATTTCCTTTTATGGGCAAGAACTTCATCATTCATTCAAATCCAATAACACTAATTAATGATACCATTAGTTATTCGTAATTTCTTTTATAAATATTTATATAAAAAAAATAATATAACATTTTAAGTTATTATTCATTATCTTTTGTTATTTTATATTTTCAAATTATTTCTGTTCCTACAATCAGTTTTATTGGTGAATTATGAACTAATCAAAATCATAGCCCGGGCGTGTGTTGAGCACACTCGACAATATTATGTGTTTGACAAAATTTTATAGTATATGCTTTAACGTCACGATTAATTAATGGGTGATTAATATTCATTGCATTTGGTAGGTTGCATGAGCTTAAAGTTGGTAGTACATTAGTGGGCTTAGGCCTTAAGTTAATTAATTGGCTTAATACAAAGTAGTCAAATAAGAAGAAAGATTAGTGCCACACTTCATTTTGCCTTTTGAGTTTTTTTTTCCTTTTTGGGCATAGGTGACGAGATCTTCTTGTATTAATTGGCAAATAGAAGAACAATGTATCTTGGTTCCATGTTGGTTTAAAGTTAATTATTGTGGGTAGGTTATGAATTTAGTATATAGTTAGTTGCACAAGGCCTAACTCAATAAAGTCCCCTACATACATTATATTATGAATTATGTTTTATGCAATTTTAAGACATTATTTAAACTCGCCTAATTAGTTGAAATTTCCCGCTAAGGTATTATAAATGGAGAGTGGGCCTATTTGGAAAGCAAGTTACGCTCATCTAGTAATGTACTTTAACGACTTGATTAAGCCCAACATATGCTTACTACTTTACTAAATGAAAATGTTGATTAAACTCAATATACACAGCTTATAATTTCTACCCTACTAAACGACGATAAATCGATAGCTTTTACTACAGAACACACATGTGTGTGCGCGCACACACACATACATTTATATTTAAAGAAAATCACTACCATATTTATTCATCCAAAAACCCTAGAGAAATTATAGTCTTTATTTCTTTATTTGACATTGATAATGCCTTTTTTAAAATTGAAAAAAAAAGAAAGAAAATTAATTTTGATATTATATAGCATGCATTTACAAGCATAAATAATTACATTAAAAAAATTATATGAGAAATTTTCTATCAAGTTTATATAAAAATTTAATTAATTTAAATGAAACTATTATTTATATAAATTTTATACCAATTGACAATGTAGCTCTTTATCTCTGTGTCATTGATTTATTGATGTTCCATCTCTTTTATTAAAACAAAGTAAAATTATAGGCACCATTTTTTCGTTAGAATTAACTCTCTGACAATCAAGTTAGTAAGTAAAATTTATATTTTAAAAAAATACGCTCTCAAAATTTGAAGAAGGCAGAGCTTTCATTTAATTTCACTAATTTTTTTTTCTTTATTACTTAAAATTTGGGATGTTATAGTAAACCTTTTGATTTGATTAATGCTGAATTATATTTTTTATTGATGTTGTGGAGTTAACATTATGTGGCATTTATGATTTTTAAAAATTGTGTCCAATGGATTTTCTCATATAGTAGACTAATTTTAGAAATTTCTATTTTCATTCATTCCTCTCCTTTTGTAAATAGTCAGGTGTTTACCCTTGATAGCATTTTAGTTGTTTCCTTTTCATTTTTGGGGTTAACCTCTTACATAGAGATACAACTAAAAGTTCTTGACTAAGCAAACATTTTCCTTTTTTGATAAAAGTTCTTGCACATTTAAGTGTATATCCTTACAATTTTTTACTAGGGTCTTTAATAAATTGAAGTATAAAAAATCAAAACCTCGTAATTAAAGAGGTCTTTTTTTTTAGTATTTATGGATTAAGTGTAAGGCACGATGAGAATTTATAGACCTTATTATTAAAAAGATCTCTTTCTTTCTCTCTCTAAAAGAGTCTTCATATAGACCTCGTAGTTAAAGAAAACTCTTAGCCTTTTATAAGGGTACTCACCATTCTGATATAAGAACTCCACAAAATGTTGATAGACCTCATAGTTAAAAGGATTTATTTTCTTTTATGTTAATTAGTATTCATGCATTTAAATACAGATCTGCAGAGCAATAATATGTTTTCAAGGATACTTTTTTCTTTTTAAGAGTACTCTTTTACTCTTATGTAATAAACTCTTCTCGAAATTTATTAGATAATTGTTCGTTTTTTGATTATCACCATTTTTAGGCTTTTCTTGAAGATTGTTGATGGTGATCATCCTTTAAGTTGAGCTAGTCCATACAAGGACATAAATATGGTCCATAAAAGGACATAATATTTATTTATGAAGCAGTTAAATTACATTGTCTTACAAATTTTTTTATTTCCTCAAACCCTTTTATTTCCTTTGTTATGATCTGTAGTCTTGTAGTTAAAATTTATACATAAAGTAAATCATTCTAAATAAAAATCATCTTTGATGAGTGATAACAAATCCTAAATCATAAAATCATTGCCAACAATTATAAATATTTGTACATATACAACATATGAAAATTAGGTAGTACTTATCTATTCTCCTTCCATTAATAATAGTTATTTGAGAATTAATTTTTTGGATTAGGCTACACTATTTAAGGATACTATTACCTCCTTTTTGCAAATTCTCTAAAAAATACTTCAAAATTTATATATATATATATTTTAAATACTATTTATTATATTTCAAATGCTAATTAATTTTATTTTAAATATAATAAAATATTTTTAAAAATATAATTAACATAATAAATTTATTAAATTATGAATACAATATGATTACTCAAATAATTAATTTTTTCATTTGATAGCTTTATCTTTTCACTTATCCAAAAATTTAAATTTGAATTTAATAGATTATTAATTGTGTTATATCTATTTTGTTTGTTTAATATTATTATCCTTAATTTAAATATATTAATTGCATATCATGTTTTTATCAAATTTGTGAATTTTGTCACAAATTACCATATGCACCGAGTATTACAGGGACTAATTTGTTATAAAAGTTGATGTTTTTGTCTCTTTGTTATTTTTATTAAAATTAAGTGAAATATCAGTTAATACCCGTATAAAAATAGTACTTTTACACGTCACCTTGTTGTCTGATACGCATATTCTTTCTGCGCAAGCTAACTATAGCTACGAGGAAACCCGCAACTGCCAACTTCGCACTTGCACTGGAAATGGTATGAACATAATTTATGCTAACCTGGTACTGCAAATGGAAACATACACTTGCACCCATGCGCACAATGTCAGTTGATGATGTAATTGTGCATAATGTACTAAGTGCATGCCATCTGTTCGTTAAAATGTCTCCTTGAATCAGTTACCTGTGGGTTGGTTCTTGCTGCATTTTGGAACTGCCACAGAAAATTGTTTTTTTCTGATATGCCACGTGCATATGGTAAAGAAATACGCTGTTTATGATTTTATATAGTAAAGTTTTGGACTGATGGGTTTTCATTTCTTGTTGAACCTTTCTTGCAGTAAATGACGGTTAAAAACTTTGCGGGAAAAGGAAAAAGGAAGAATGGGCTTTGCAGTTTTGTCGAGATTTTGGAAAAGAAACTTGTTGAATCGGGTCATACTGCAAAACAAGAACCTCCTTCCAGGAAATTCATTTTATGTGACTGTTGTAGGTAAGGTCTTACTTGCTTATTCTCTGGTGAGATTACTATGTACTAAAAAGCATTGTAAATATTTTGTATCTCATAATGTTCGGGATGGGTGGGTTTAGTCTTTTACATTTGCAGAGTCAAGTGGGGTGAAGATGTAATGTTGAACTTCAGCAGAAACTTTCGTAAATCTTTGAAAGCTACTTGACCATAAAGTGACTAAGTTAAAGCTTTGTTTGCTTGGGTTGCACTCCATATTCTGTTCTTGTAAAGTTATACCCTTGGTGCCATGATTACATTGTAATATGGAAGTATAACTTTTTGCCTTGATTAAATGGGAATGATTTATTTATTATAACAGGACAACATGTGAAAAGAGGGCAAGCTTCTGTTTGTTATATTACTCTTGCAGAAGCTGATGATTATAATAATGAGGGAAGAGGAAACATGACACTGGCGAAGAACTTGGCCTGTCTTGTTGAAGAGTCTTCTAATTTTGATGAGAAACAATCCAAGAGTCGAATGGAACTCAAGAGATCTCATGAAATCCGCATAAAGAAGAGGGTCAAGGAGCAATATATTAATGGGAAGTTTCAAAACATACTAGGGAAAGTGATTGCCGATCCAGAAACTCTTCAGGATTCTTACAATAGTATTCTGCTCAACTCAAATGTTGATTTAACTGAAAACAATAACAGTCTATCTTTTAAATCAATATCAGAAGAGCTCTATGGTGGAAATTTTGATGTCAAAGCTAATTCCTTCTCCATCTCAACAAAGGGTGCAAGGAAAGAAGTCCTTGTTCTTCCTAATCTAAAGTTAAAAGTAGTTCAAGAAGCCATCAGGATAGTTTTGGAAATTGTTTACAGGCCCGTCTTTTCTAAGATGTCACATGGTTGTCGAAGTGGGAGGGGGCACTCCACAGCATTGAAGTACATCAGCAAAGAGATTTCTAGTCCTAATTGGTGGTTTACATTACTCTTAGATAAAAAATTAGATGCTTGTGTGCTTACCAAACTCATCTCAGTAATGGAGGACAGGATAGAAGATCCCATGTTATATGATATCATGTGGAGGATGTTTGATGCTGAGGTACTTAATTTGGAGTTTGGGGGTTTCACAAAAGGCCAAGGTCTTCCACAAGAAGGAGTATTGTCCCCTATACTAATGAATATATATCTTGATCTCATTGACCGTGAATTTTACAGATTGTCAATGAGATATGAGGCAATCAATCCCAATTTTCATGTTGGTGGAGATGAATCTGATTCAAAGTTGCGCAATTGGTTCAGGAGACAACTTAAAGTTAATGATCTTAATCATATGGTTGACAAGAATTGTGGTCCAAGAGTTCACTTTTGCCGCTTCATGGATGAGATGTTTTTTGCTGTTTCTGGTTCTAAAGAAATTGCTCAATCTTTCAAGTCTGACATTGTAAATTACTTGCAGAAGTCTTTGCACTTGAATGTTGACAACCGCACGGAACTACTACCGTGTGAGGGGCGTGATGGCATTTGCTTTTTAGGCACTTTGGTTAGAAGACGAGTGAAAGAGAGTCCTGCTGTAAAGGCTGTTCACAAGTTGAAGGAAAAAGTCAAGTTGTTTGCTTTACAGAAACAAGAGGCTTGGAGCGCTGGAACTGTGAAAATTGGAAGGAAGTGGTTGGCTCATGGTTTGAAGAAGGTAAAAGAGTCAGAGATCAAACATTTAGCTGACAGTAGTTCTACTTTGTTCCAAATTTCTAGCTTTCGTAAAGCTGGGATGCAGACTGACCACTGGTACAAGTTCTTATTAAAAGTATGGATGCAAAACATTGAGGCCAAAACAGCAGAGGGTGAGGAATTACTCTTATCGAAGTATGTTGCGGAACCCGCCCTTCCCCAGGAACTAAAAGAATCTTATTATGAATTTCAGAAGCGTGCAGAAGAATATGTTTCTTCTGAGACAGCTGCTACTCTTTCTCTTTTGCCAAATTCATGTTGTTCCACCAAATCTGTCACAGTTACCGAAATTGTTGCTCCTGTTAATGCCATAAAAAAGCGGCTCTTACGTTATGGATTGATTACATCTGAAGGATACCCCTGTACAAATTCTCTGCTCATCTTACAAGATACTACCCAAATCATTGACTGGTTTTCAGGAATAGTAAGCCGTTGGCTTAGGTGGTATCGAGGGTGTGACAATTTCAGTGAGATAAAGCTGATAATTTGTAATGAAGTTAGGAATTCTTGTGTTCGTACTTTAGCGGCAAAGTATCGAATTCATGAAAGTGTAATAGAGAACCGCTTTGATTCAGAACTGAGCAAAATTCCTTCTACACAGGACATAGAGCATGAAATGGTGTTTGAAACATCAGTTTCTGAAGCTTCGACTAATGATGAGGCCATGATGTATGGAATTCCTTATACTGGCTTGTGTTTATTATCATTAGCAAGAATGGTGAGCCAGTCACGGCCTTGCAATTGTTTTGTTATCGGGTGCTCAGCTGCAGCACCCAGCGTTTATACTCTTCATGTGATGGAAAGGCAGAAATTTCCAGGCTGGAAGACAGGGTTCTCAAGTTGCATTCATCCGAGTTTGAATAAAAGGCGAATTGGATTGTGCAAGAAACACTTAAAGGATTTGTATCTTGGTCATATATCACTTCAGTCAATTGATTTTAATGCATGGAATTGACATGGAATATCATATGTGCAGTGGAATACCTGCCTGGTTAATTACTAGAATATGTAGAAATCACAGAAGTTGGCACTAAAGCTTCAAGGTCTTGAAAAACTTTGCAAATATGCTCACTGGAACATATGATACTTTGCACCTTTAGTTGCCCCGTTTGCATGCAGAATACATTAAAAGTCTTTTGATGCAAGTGACGTTTCTGGTTCACAAGTGGTGTTAACATTAAAATGGTATATTTCTGATCAAACTGTCCCCCAACTAATGATTGGTAGCTCTGTATTAGAGATTATAGATATTTCTTACATTTTGAAATTTTGGATGTATTGTGAATACTGGATGTTCAATAAATAATGAACAATTTCAAAGATGTTCTTGGCACGTGTTGATATTCACTTGGACCACATTACAGCACGCTTCCAAAAATTCTGATGGTCTGATGTTTTTATTCTCCTTGAGTGTGGTGTTGGAGAAGGCTTGGTCACTGTACAGTTCATGGCAACGACAAAATGTTATATGCTATTTTATGGCATTTATATTGGGTTGGAGGACTGATATCTTTCCTTGTAAGCTAGTTATCAGACATAAAATGTTGTGTAAGATCTACAGTAGAGAAATCCAAGAGTTCTCAGGCCTATCAGTCTTATGTATCATGTTTCCTGCCAGTTCTCATGCAAATCCTTGCTCAGTTGTTTAATCGACAGTCACTCTTTTTCATCGTCCTGCCAGTCTGCATGATTTGGAAAGCCCAGTCCCTTGTGAAGTTAGGATTTTTGCGTGGGCCATATCTCTTGGTAAAATACTTGTAGGTGATGCTATTCAAAGAATGCTCCCAGATTGATATCTTTCCCCCTTCTATTGTGTTGCATAAAAGAAATTTGGAAACTGTGGATCATCTATTCTTGCATTGCAGTTACTTTAAATTTGTGGCATAAACTTTTTCTGGCAGCAAAAATTTGGTGGGTCATTCCTGCATCTTGTAGTTCTTTCTTTCTGAACACTTTCGTACCATTGGTATTGTAGAAAGGCCAAAGTTGGTGTGGTTGTGCAGTTTTAGCTATCTTTTGGGTGATTTGGCTTGAGAAAAAGGAAGCTCTATTCAAGACAGATTGCGAGGAACATATTAAATTTTTGGTGAACAGATTTCTTCTGCTAGCTTCTCTTCTGCCTTTGGTCTCTAAAGCTTTTCAGGATAGTTCATTTTCTTTTATTTACGTAAGCTAGGAAGGTGTTTTGTGTCAATTGTAATTGCTTTCTTCAGTTCTTTGTTTTTTTATGGGATACATTTCACGTTATATTGCAAAGATCTTTTCTTTCGGTTTTCATAATTTCTTTGACAGTTTGTTCACTTTGAATTGCTTTTGTTTCTTCTCAAGAACAATAAAATCTAAATGAAATCCTGGGTCTCAACTGGTAGTAAATATATTACTTTGGTTGTCAGCCAATTATTTTCAAATCACTAGGTGTATTTTGTGAATTACTTTGATTTCTGTTTAGTTTGGAGTGCCGTGTGTTAGATTTGCAAAATACCTTTTTAAAAATTGGCGATTATTTTGGGTTGGTATGATGAGATAGAATGCTTGTTTGTGGATATTGAAATATTTGTTTCTGGACATTGATGTATTTCAGAACTTTTCACTGCTGCACTCACACTGATGCTTCTATTGTGGAGGAATGATTTAAGTTATTATGAACCCTAAAGAGTCATTATGTTATTATGAACCCGATTCTATTTCTGTTGTTCATGGACAGATGCTGAATCATATGAGATTCTCACATCTGGGAATCAACCCAAACTGTTATCGGAGTATTTTAGAAGGAGAATAATGATGATTTCTTATGTTTTTGCCTTTGATTCTTCTTAATTTGCAGATTACTCTTGCAGCATCCTGAAAAGTTGTCTGTATTATGATCGGCTTGCAACTCCAAAAGTGTGTGCTACCGCATGCACTGGATCTAAAGATTCTAAAGTCTAAAGAGAGAAGGTTATAAATTTTGTTGTAATCTATCACATCTTTTACTCCATAGGTCTATCCCATGACCGAAAGGAGAAGTTCCCTGTTGTAAGATTGTTAACTGAAGAAGGTCCAGCTTTCATTCCAAGTAGATTCAAATTAATAATTACAGGTTACGGGACATACGACTGTTAATCTTTGTCATTCTCACATTGTTCCAGATGCAATGATAATGGTGCCTTTTGACAACTCAGATGCAATGCCATGATGTTACTGTTTAGGAGTACTCCAAAGCATAATTAAAGTTTCGAGATTGACAATGTACGAAAAAAGGGATACCCAAGTTAGGTTACATCCACGCACGAGAGAGAAATTCACTATAATTGACTAGTACCATTATGATATTGGACTATTTCTCTCAAAATATCGTTACCCACCCAGTATTTGTAAGCCACTCTTCTTGCATCACAATGAAAAAAGCCCATCGGCATCTACCTATTTCCTATTCCCTCACTTGTCTCCTCTGATGCCACTCTGAGTCCTTTCTTTCTTAGCTTGAGCTCCCCTACAAATAAGGTAACTACTTCTCTTAAAGAGTAAATGTTTAGTCAGAGATTGGTTTCACTATAAATGAATGAAAGTGCATATGGTCTAACCAAAATTTCAAAATATTATGAGCATAATTACATTTGTTGGGAAAGGAAAACCTACAAACTAGATTCTAAATATTGTGAAAATAATCGGTGAGAAATTTTGGAAAAAACAAAGAAAGAATGAAGCAAAGAAAAACAATGTATGCTGGACAAATAAGTGAATCAGTGGATTCCTGGTTGTGCTTTTCTGACATTGTTTCCCCGAAGTTGCCTGCCAGGCCAGCCTAACTGTTGGTGGTTGGCGCTGAGAGTTATCAATAACTTGCCCTGTCAGCGGTCGTGACTAGTGGTTTATCGGCTCCACGCTACCGATTTGTTCATCTGGCTGCCCGGGGCTGTCAGGCGTTCCAAGCCCCTCATTCTGTGTGCCTCTCCCAACATATTGTTGCATAACGAGCACAGATACCGATGAAACAAAATCTGATGATGCTAGCAGATCTCCGATTGCACCGAGCTCTGGGCACTCACTCCAGTCGGTAAGTCCAGCCGTTAGAGGTGATATCATTCCTTGTCCTCTTCCTACGGCGAACAGGTCATGAGTATTGCCCAGTGTCCTTATTGCTGCCACTACTTCCTCCCCATTGTTTACGAACTTCTCAGCATAAATAACTGATTCATCATTTGCAGTCTTCGTCCTGAAATCATTTATGTATTCTTCGTCAAACTGCCACTGGCTGTCATTCTCTGTTTCCACTGTGAGTGGTCGAGGATTGTTTTGATCAGGGCCTTGTCGGGCTGGCTCAGGCGATTCCATAACTGGAATAAATCTCATCACAGTGAGGCTATTTCCTGGATGCTCAGACATTCTCCATGCATATGCTAATGCCTCTCTGTCATCTGGTCCACCAAAGAAGAGCACAGCAATACGGTGAGAAACTTGATTTGCAGCCAAATGTGTAGACCCCTTTAAGCCTCTGTCAACAAGAATCCCAACAGAGCAAGGTGCGTTGGCTAACAGATTCTGGTTCACTATACGAAATGCTGGGTTTGTAGATTCCATCCCTCCATCAACGGCTTGGTGTTTATGGAAAGGGATGATTATTAAGGCAACGCGTTTGTCTTCTGCCAAGTTACAGATATCTTCATGCATAGTGGAATAAGGAGAAATAGCAGTGACGGGCTGAACAGAGACATTGCCAGCATGCTGCTCATAGCTTTCAAAAGCATTGATGATGTGGTCCGATTGAGCTTGGGTTTTGTTAAGGGCTGGCCGGCCAGATTTCTGAGTGTTATGGACAATGAGCATAGCAGATGCACGGCTAGTAAGTTCTACTAGATGGAGCACGCAGACAAATATGGGCGATTTTTTCGTGGGATGTGAGGCTTGTAGAAGGTTGATGATTGTTGAGACATTTCGAGGAGTGTGAATACACACCAGTGCTCGAAATTCTGAATCTGGTTTTGACTTCTGGACTGTTCGCCGCTTGTATGGTAAGAGTCTCGTCGCTGGTTTGTGAATGGATGTTACAATAGGTGTGATAATTCCGGTCATAACCACAGCTACAATCACCATAATCGCAAATGATTCATCGTCCAAGACCTGAAAATCATTGTGTTCGATCAAATATAATGCCAAAATTATTTTAAGAAAAGAGGAACTACCGGTTGCAGTATAGTATTATACATTCTGGTCCTTGCCAACATTGAGAGCAATCATTCCAACAAGACCTTTCGTGTTCATCAGCAGGCCAAGAATAACTCCTTCTCGAATTGGCATCTGGTACATAAGCGAAACCAGGAGAGTCCCAGCAACTTTTCCAGCAAATGCTACAACAATGACAAGAAATAGTATCATCCAAGTGGCGGTTCCATTGATAGTCCCAACATCAGTTTTCAGCCCAGTAGTAGCGAAGAAAAGAGGCAGAAGCAGTCCTGAGACAAAGTCCTCTAGCTTTTCAATAAGAGTAAGTCCCAGTGGTCCATTGGGAATCACTAAACCAAATACAAAGGCTCCGAAAACATAATGTGTTCCAATGGCATTTGTAACGAAACCTGAGATCATAACCCCTGTGAGAATAAGATATACGTAGAATTCGCTGAAGTTTTCGCTTTCAGGGGTTCTTCGAATCATCCAGCAGATGGCAGGTCTAACGACGGAAACACAAAAAATAACGAAAGCTGAGCAGGAGAGGATCACGCCGAAGGATGCCAAGGTTGAAGTTTCGCTATCTCCCAAGGCAATGGCGAAAGCTAACAGAACCCAAGCGCACATATCATTTATAAGAGCAGAAGACATAGCAATCCTGCCAAGATCCGTGTTGATGAGTTTGAGCTCGGCGAGGATCCTCGCGAGCACAGGGAAAGCAGTAATAGAAAGGGTAACACCTAGAAAAAGCACAAATGTTCCGTGATTCATGTCTTCAGTTTTCTTGTGCAAAATGAATGACAAGCAGCCGCCAACGATGAAGGGCAAGACCATGCCAGCAATTGCAAAGGAGAATGCCTTTTTGCCGGCGCGGCGGATTGCCGATATGTCAATTTCTACGCCGACCAGGAAGAGAGAGTACAGAAGACCAACACCTGCCATTGTTTCAAGCACCATTACACTTCTCAGAGGGAATATTGTATTGGCGAATTGAGCATTTCTTCCCAGTACAGAAGGGCCCAATAATACTCCACCCTGTAAAATATTGAGCAGGTTATGAAATATGAAAACATCAAACACGGTTTGCTGGATGACGAATCATGACAAAAGATCATTGGATAAAAACTTACAATGATTTCAGAGAGTACGCGAGGTTGCCGGTAGGGTTTCATAACGAGAGCAATAACACGAGTGGTAGCAACCACCAATGTTAACTGCAAGATGAAGAGAGGAACAGAATAATTTAAAGGATTATCCCCTTGCCAAACACCATTTGTAGTTATCATATTTGGCGAATAACATACAATTGTATCATCGGTTTTGTTGGCTGCTGTTGCCATTTCCTTGTCCATTTTTTGTACTTTCTTTTATGAGTTCGTTCCTATTCCGCTTATTTTCTTCTCCTCAAAGCTCCATTGTTAATGCTTTCATGCGATTTTTTTAGGTGGGAAAAGAGAGGAGGAGGGAAAATGAACGTAATTCAGCTTTCTTGTGATAATGTTAATTGTAAAGGGGAGAAATGATTGATGTTGGAATAACAAGATTGAAAAAAAAAGAAAAAGGGTAAGCTGCAATGGTGGTTGCCCGTCGTGTTTGGGAGCAATTTCTATCTTCTGTGGTGATCAGGCATTTTACGCCTATTTTAAGACATTGTCTGCATGAATCTGAGCGACTGTCTTCTCCAAGTGATGTAATATTACAGAGGCTTCAAATTGAATTAAAGTAACACGATTACATTAACTTTGTTGTATACATTGCATGCTTATGAGTAATAATTTATCATTTGATTAATAAATAAATCTCTTATTTTTTTATTACAATAATGAATTTTAATTATAATGTTAGAAGATTGATTGCATAATTTTAATACTTAAACCGTATTTTAATAGAAAATTTGGAATCTCCCTTTAAAACAGGAAGGGATGAGTTAGAATCTCGCTAACTTATGGGTAGAATTTTCTCTCAGACTAAAAATTTTTTAAAAAAAAACAAATATTTGAATAATAATAAAAAAAAACAACAAACTCATGATGATAAACAAATAAAAAAAAAGTTTTGGAAATTTAGACGACTGCCACGTCAGGTGAGATTGTCGCGACATATATATATATATATATATATATAGAGAGAGAGAGAGAGAGAGAGAGAGAGAGAGAGGGGGGGGGGTTGTGGTCGGACATGGAAATTAGCTAATTTTAATTGATTGTCACATCACGTGTGATTAGAGGAATCTGTGGTTCCAATAATTGGGATTCAAATACGAAGACTTTGAAGGAGATGACTGTAACTTGCTTGAGAACTGCAGCACCCCTTCTCTCTTCAAAATCGAAGCTCATTTCTATCCTCTCCAAACCCAAACCCAAAACGCAACAATCTTGTTTCGTATTTGTGTCTTCAGTTGTAATGTCTTATGACAAGGAGCTTGAAGCTGCTAAAAAAGCTGCTTCTCTTGCTGCTCGTCTCTGCCAGGCACCAATTCTTACTCTATTTGTTTATTTATCTCGTCTTTGTTGAATTTTAGGCTGTGAATTTGTTGTTTTTGAGCAAAACCCAGAAGAACCCATTGAATTTGAGGTCGTGAATTTGTTGTTTTTGAGCAAAACCCAGAAAACCCATGTTGTAATTCTTGTGTTGTTTCTATCGGGGATTTCGTGTAATGGGGTTTATGGAAATGTCAGTGTTCATTTTGTTCTGTATTTTAGCTTTAATAGCCTTATTTGACATGGTTTTTTTTTCTGGGTTTAGTTTGATTAAGTAGTTGAAGTCGTTTCCATTTGTTTACAGTTTGTAATTGTAGAATTTGTTTTTTTCTTTGTATTACAGTTTAGTTCATTATACGTATGATATAAAACATTAAGTTGATTTCAGATGCCCTTGTTTTATTCTTCAGAAAGTGCAAAAAGCTCTGTTAAAGTCGGATGTGCAATCAAAAAATGACAGGAGTCCAGTAACTGTTGCTGATTATGGTTTGTTTTCCAGCTTTATGCATCTCCATTATTGTCAATTCGTTATATGACTTGTTGGCTGATGAGAATTAAAAAAAAATTATTTTCATTTAATATGTTACAGCGATTACTTTTTTGTAATTTGTAGATCAGTCAATATTTCTAGAGTGGCTGTGATGATACATCATTGGATTGCATTTTAGGGCAAAAAATTATTACAATGTGCATGAGTGAATATCCTATTGTACATCGGATTTTTGTGGTTCCCAGGATCACAGGCACTGGTTAGTTTTGCACTACAAAGGGAATTTCCTTCTGAACAATTTTCATTAGTAGCAGAGGAGGTAAAAATGTGCCATCTTTTGTGGAAAATTTCCTATACAACGCTTGCTTTTCTTGTTTAAAATTTAAGTTAAATTTATACATGTTTTGATAACTCTATAGGATTCAAAAGACCTGCGTAAGGATGATTTCCAAGAAATGCTAGTGCGCATTACAAAGCTTGTGAATGAGATTCTTGCCAGTGATGGATCAAATGATGTTTCTACTTTATCCACTGAAGATGTTGTCAGAGCCATTGATGCTGGCAAATCTCAAGGTGGTTCGCAGGGTCGACATTGGGTTTTAGATCCTATAGATGGAACTAAAGGGTAAACTTCAAACCTAGGCTTCAAGTGCGTATTTGTGCTTTAGTTTTGTAAATTGATCATTAATTACTTTTGTTGGCAATCACTATTGTCACTGTAATAATTGTTAACTGTTTTATTTTTACGTTGTCAATCATTAACAACTCATGATGAATACTACAGTCACTCCACCAACATAACGTACACATGTGTATTAAAAATGACATGAAAATAGAAACAAAGAGTCTTAGCATGCCATCTTTTTCTTTTAATGAGGCATTTTGGTTTTTCTGAGTTCCAATTAATTATTTGGATAAATTTATAAACTCATCTAGTTGCATTAGTGGTTTAATTAATAAGTGAATCTTATGGTTACTAGTCTTGCCCCGTGTGCCATCCTCATGCCATGTAGTTCTAATAAGTGAATCCAATGTTACTAGTCTTGCTTTTTCTATCACATCTAGGCTTCTGAGAGTGGTCTTGTGATGAAGCATGTGTAGATAATTATGAAGTGATTCTCTTCACATTGAGCGACAACTTAAGTAATAGGCCAATGTGAAAATGCTGGAAGCTTCCTATTATTGCAAATTCTCTGATGGCTTTTTCCACATTAAACCTCAAGGACAAAGTTGTGCTTTATTTCGAACCCAGGACCTAGGCTGAAGCTATTAAATTCTTCTTTGTGGTTTCATCTATGTGTAATAGATTGGATAAATTTCTCACAGAGGGTCTTATAACAATATGGAAACATTGAAGATTGAGGTTGCTGTACTTGTACTAGTGCAGGAGCTGGGAATGTTACTTGCTAAACTCATTAAAGTTGATGGTTTATTTCCCTTGAAGCACCAGATTATTTTCTTCTTTCCTCTTTCTGATGTTCAAGATGACATATGCATTACTCTGCAAATCCTTTTTTGATTCTGTCAACCAAAACCAAGTTAAATTTCTAGCATAGCTTGAGCCTATTTCTTGGTAATGCAATCCAAATCTTTTATAGGAGCTTCTGTTAAAATTTTTTTTTGTTAAGATTTCAAAAAAGTTGTTGAAGGTAAAAGCTGGTGAAGGTAATCTGGAATACTTTTCATTCTCCAAAAATCATGTAATTCTACACTTTTGATGTCTTGAAATAAATTTCTGCTAATTATGTCACTAGGCAATAATTCTTTTGTCTTTGTTTGGGTATTTAATACAAATACAAATTTTGGAAAGATGGGTCTCTGTTTATAGCTATGGTTTCTAGTTTGAGACACTGATGACTCTTTATAGGCTATTCTCTTTACATTAACTTATAGTTCATTGTTGTGGGGAATTATCTATTTACATGGAAAGAGGAAACCTTACTGATATTGCAAGTTCATCTTCTTCACCATTATGATTATTATTTCTTTGATATGTAGAGATAAGAGTCAGGAACAATGATTGATTTTATGACAAGAAAACTAACATCTTATTTTAGCTAGGGAGTCAAGATTCTCATTCTCCCATAATTTCTTGTCAAGATACGTGAGTTTATTATATTAGTCAGGATTTAGATAAAGTATTCTTTGGTTCTTTGTCTCATTCTCTGGCACAAATCTAAAATTTGCAACTCTGAAGTGTTGTGTTATAATGGATGCATCCTTGTAATTTACTGAGAAGGAACAATTGATTTATTTCATTTCTAATTTTATTGTTTCAAATTGAGTGCATTCCACTGATTTTTTGTGGGTTTGGGCCAACAGTGACTTAATGGTTTATGCTTGTTAAATTGCACTGCAGGTTTGTAAGAGGAGATCAATATGCCATAGCATTGGCATTACTTGATGAGGGAAAAGTGGTGTTGGGTGTCCTGGCTTGCCCCAATCTTCCATTAGCATCCATTGCTGGTGATTATCAGCATTCTTCAGATATTGAAGTTGGTTGCCTTTTCTTTGCGCAAATTGGGGCAGGAACTTATATGCAGACATTGAATGGCTCTTCACCAGTGAAGGTTGGTACTGGTTCTTGTTAAACTATTGCTGCTGGTTGAACAGATATGTGGCATTTACATAGCTTTTCTGCCTTTTAGGTGCAAGTTAGTCCCGTTGAAATTCCTGAAGAAGCTTCATTCTTTGAGTCATATGAAGCAGCACATTCCAAGCATGATTTATCTAGCTCCATTGCGAAGGTATTTTCTCCTTTTCCTCTCTGTGCAATTTCCACATTGCTACTATAAATTTAAATACTTGCCTTTATTCCTGAACAGAAACTTGGTGTTAAAGCACCACCAGTCAGAATTGATAGCCAGGCAAAATATGGAGCTCTCTCCAGAGGAGATGGAGCCATATATCTGCGTCTTCCACATAAAGGATACCGTGAGAAAATATGGGATCATGCTGCAGGAAGCATTGTTGTGACTGGTATAGAAAATATTCCTTTCTACTTTCTCACAGCTTAGGGTACTCCTGCCTTTCCCCAAGTGTAGACAAAATGTCATTAGAGTCAACCAGGAATAAACAGGACTGGGATTTGAACTTTCATTCCTGCTTCAACCCATTTTTTAGTCTGCCTCCTATCTTCCTGACGACAAAAATGACAACAATTGACTATAGGTTTTCCAGCAAAGAGCTCAGCCTGGAGCATTGTCTCATATTATCGGGAATGATTCTTCTTTTGCTTACTGAATTTAGGCAAGAACACCCTTACAAAGAAGTTGAATGATAGTCTTTATATATGCTATCTTATGTGATATAGGATAAGAAAGTTACCTCTGGAAAATGCTTCATGCCGTGGCTGAAATGACTCAATATTTAAGTTTCGAAAGGGAACCTGCTTCATTTATAAATAAAGGATATAAATGGCTTACATATTTCCTCTCTTCCATGTTGCATATACATGGTGAGATATCTATTATGGCATGAATCTGTATCTTTAATAGCTTCTTTGCCTGGCCATGCATTCCATTGGAACTGAAAGGACATTCGTTACAACTGTTACGGCATTTTTCCTTCCATTTTTGTGCATTATGAGAATCTGACATGTTCTAGTTTCTTTTTCTCCCTCATTTTTTTTAATTTTTTTTTATTATTTCTTATTAAAGAACCTAAACTATGGCAATTTATGATCTGAATGGTTTCTCTGGTACATCTTATGGTAATTTATGGTTGTTTTAGCATTTCTTTTTTGAATCAAAATGTACAGATTCTACTTTCCAGGGCATAGCAATTGAATCTAAGAAATATGTGCTTAAACAACCTTTTTTTATTTCTTTGCAATTGGCGTCTCCATAATTTTATTGTCAGATTAAATTAAAAGCCAATTATGAAGTTGGGAATGTGCTGTTTGAGTTAATTCATGTACTATTAAGGCATTCAATTTTTATCTTTCATCTTTTTATGTTTTATTTTTTATCCATGGTATGTGCTGAGGTATAATTCTTCATACTAGAATTAGTGACTGAAATTGGTCATGTAATCCTGTTCTTACGGTATATTTGCTTGTCAATCAAACTTTGCAGAAGCTGGAGGCGTTGTTCAAGATGCTGCAGGGAACCCATTAGATTTTTCTAAAGGGAAACATCTAGATATTTCCGTTGGCATAATTGTTACCAATCAAAAGTTGATGCCAGCCCTCATGAAGGCGGTAAATAAGTCCCTCGAAGAGAATGCTTCAACCTTGTAGATTCTCTATTGACGTGTCATTGTATCATTTGGCTTTCCCTTGTTAAGTTTATCAACTCAAATATTTTTATGATGCTTTTCCCAAATCGCACTGTGTGAAAATTTTTCTCAATTTCAACAATAAAAGATCTCTCTAAACAGATCATTGTCTATGAGTTGGGGCAATCTTGAATCATTGTCTATGAATTGGGGCAATCTTGAAGTTCAGCCGTGAGTGTTGGGTGTGCATGCTGGATCTGGAGATTGGTAATTTCCTTCGTGAACATAATTACATGATTGAAATGTATGCTGCTGCCCTTTAACCCAAACGGGGAACTAAATTGCAAAATGAAAACCATGTTTTATGGTTCCTCTCATGATATTCAAATTCACAGTTAGAAAACAACTGAAGAACCATGCATAGAAAACTAGTGAATCTTACTTTTGTCACCCACATAATTGAAAGTTGATATGGATGTTATATTATAGCTTAAAAATCTGTTCTCCATAGATAGATTTTGGACATATAATGGTCTGCTTGTAGTGCGCTTAATAGTCTAGGTTTTTAGATTAGAGTAAACGTCCAATCTATGACCAGTGGTTCCCCACACAATTTCAATCATTGATGGGCTGGCAAAGGTCGGGTGCGTGATAATGTTTTGGATGGTGAATAGGTGGTCCTTAAAATATGCAATATCATCCTACCACTTATTTTTTAGATTGATGACAAGGGCACGTAACTTGCAACGATATGCAAGAAGCAAAAACGATACTAACAAAAGTCTTGGAAGTTTCAGAAAGGATGAGCAAGGATTACTTATCACGTGTTACCGAGCTTAGAATCCCACCTGCTAAAATGTTCTGAATATCTAAATTGTAAATGGACTAAGCAACAAGCGAATTATTCTTTGTAAAATACACTTCCATATTTTTGACCTCAACGTGGTTTCATCACAAATTTCACACCAGTATTAGTGCAGAAACTTGTTCAGCCTAGCAGCCATCAACATAAGCTTATGCAGACTCAATAGGGACATTCCCATAATGTTGATTAAGGTCGTACAAGTGTATGCTATTTTTTACCTATAGAAGTTCTATATGCTTTTAACTAATGCACTTGCTTCAACATACTAAACAAATAGAAAATCAAAAGTTTGGAATTAAGAAAGAAGAATATTCCATGTGTACAACAGAAGATAATCACCGAAATATTTATCTAAAGAGGGACATTTGGGGGATAGTCTTGTGGATGGTTTTTGATGGTCTCTCTTAGTGAACTTTCTTGCTCACGGAGGTTTGAAGAAGGAATATCGTATACGTCTGTAAACAAATCTGCAACAGGAGGCTTCTCAACTTTCTCTGCTTCTTGGATTGCATGTAATATCTGTTACAAAGTTTTACTAGTGAAAAATTACAAATAAAAAGGCACATAAAATCACGGTCATTTAACTAGGAAGTTAAAGGGTAACTGAACACAACTCCGAGCAAGAAAGAAATCCAACATTTGTTGCAGGTCTTTCAGCAAGTTAATCATGAAGATGACATATAATTTTACAATTTCAGGAGATGAAAACACAGCAGACTATAAGAGCGTAACACTGTGTTGTCCATATGAAATAAATGATAATCACACAATAAAAACACAAGCAAAGTTTCCATTTTGTCATCTTTAATATTATTTATAGATTTTATATTAAATCTTGTTTTCTATATTGATTAGTATTGTCAATCCTTTGTGGTGTCACTTCAGCAAAAATTTGCTAAGGGTTTTTAATTTGGAATCTAAGTAACTTAAATATAAAGTTATGGTTTTGAAGATTCAGTAAGCCTCTATATGTGAAGATGACATGAATTTTACCTGCTTCCTAGCAGTGCTTCTAATTTCCAATTCATTTTCACCACTCCACCACCCATTGCTTTCTATCCATTTTCTAAATCTAGTTACAGGGTCTTGAGTTGTTCTCCACCATTCGATCTCATCGGCTGGACGATACTTTGTGGAATCATCTGATGTTGTGTGGTGACCAACTCGATAAGTGAGGGCCTGCCAATGGGAAAGGTTGAACTAGCCATAAATTCACCAGTTGTTTTGGTTTCAAAATCAAGCCAGATAAGGCTTGACAAAATTAATATAGGTGGATATACTACCTCAATTAAGATAGGTCTACCCTCACTAATTGCCATTTCACGTGCAGCATAAACTGCACTATACATGGCGAGAGCATCATTACCATCTACACGGATACTTCGGACTCCATATGCCTGGCCTCTAACAACAGCACCATCACCTGCCATTTCCCAGTGAAAATTTACTTAGACACTAAGAGACTTCATCTAACTGGCATTGTCAGCGTATGAGAATACACAAGGAAAAGGAAAAATACTTCGAAACTGGTCAGAAGTAGGGGTACTGATAGCCCATCCATTGTTCCGACAGATAAAAATAACAGGGGCCTCCAAAACCGCAGCAAAATTTAAAGCAGCATGGAAATCTCCCTAACACCAAGTTGCTATGTCAGAAGACAGACAACAAAAAGAAACATTTGCTGATATCAAAGGAGTTCTGCCAGTAGAAAGGA
This sequence comes from Xylocarpus granatum, assembly GCA_019650275.1. Lineage (NCBI taxonomy): Eukaryota > Viridiplantae > Streptophyta > Magnoliopsida > Sapindales > Meliaceae > Xylocarpus > Xylocarpus granatum. Next base: position 135,962 of record BNST01000572.1, on the reverse strand, counting down.
AAGCATGACCAAGAAGCTGTCACTACAATGGAAAGATACGAAATAACAAAACAATATCATATTCTGCATGCAAAAAAACCCATACTAACATGCACGGAATGACTTAAAAAACATTGGAGAATGTTATGGCCTTGTTTCATACAGTTCAGCCACAGATAAAGTGAGGGACTGTGGGATGCCCTGTCATACCTTTCCCACACCCCCTACCCCACATGAAGATCATCACAGAGACCTGTGCGTACTGCTCCCCTAAAATCTTTCCGAGGAAAAAGGAAAGAACTACTTAACATGATCAGTGAATTGTATTTACCTCACTTGTGCCACCATCACCGAAATATGTGACTACACATACATCTTTTCTATCCATCTTCAAAGAATATGCAGCGCCTACTGCATGAGGAAGTTGTGTACTGGAAGAAAGCGAGAATTCCAAGTTTTATGCCAAAAAACTAGTGAACAGTCAAATAATAGATCCTCACTACAACAAGTTTTACATCTTACGCTATTGTTGATGATACAGTAAAGTAGTTGTGCTTGTTAGATCCATAATGGATAGGCATCTGCCTGCCTTTTCCGTAATCAGCTTTATTTCCAAAACATTGGTTTGCAAATTCTTGTGGAGAGAAACCGCGCCACAATAGAACTCCTGGCTCCCTGTACTGCATGACAGATCCATATTAGACTTCAGCAGAACCTAAACTGAGGTTGAGCATGCATGTTCAAATCTGTGCATCCATATGTACACATGCACATGTGGATGTACATGAATGCTACTCAGTAGAATAAGGATGATGTAAGTAGGTTTGTATATGCACTATTTACCTGGGGGACGATAAAGTCATCATGTTTTAGTGCTGCTGCTGATGCAACGTTGATAGCCTCTTCTCCACTCGAGGTGACATAGAAGGAAATTCTTCCCTGCCTTTGAGCTTCATAGAAGATAGTGTCCATTATTTGAAGTTTGACCATACCGCTGTAGAGTTTAACGGAAACTTCCTCATTGATCTAATGGAATTTGTCAGAAAACAAATAAGTTTCCAAAGCTGGATTCATGTTTGGTAGATATATGATAGAAAACTCTTCATTATTCATTATTATTTTTAGGGAATGAAGGGATGTTTGGTGGAAAGCAGAGGAAGTACATGTATAAAACTGCTGCCCATAACTGGGTGACCATTGTCATCAAGGACCCGGTAGCAGGGTATTCGCTCCTCTGAGGATTCAGAAATGAATCTCATTTCATGGGTGAATGCAACCTTTCCTCCTGGAAAATCTAAAAACTGCAATAGAATCTTAGCTTCAACGAGCAATTATAAACAAAGTTCACAACAAGCAGGGAAAGAAAATATCTTGATTTATGCCAATTGTATTCATTTGTGTCTGCATTGTGGAAGTAACCCCAAGTACCGTACTTTCTGCTTATCTGCAAGTCCTTTAGCTACCTTCTTCAGTTGGTTATGTCACACAATTTACCACAAAGAAATAAAAAACATGAAAACAAAAATCCTTGCACATCAATCAGCACGCCATATGGTTTAATAATGATTCAGGGGATTTTGGCATCTCCAATGGGAATAAAAGATACATCTAGAAAATCTTCACAGTGATCGCCCACTTAACTATTTGAGCCACCATCAGAGAAGAAAGTTGAACCCAGAAACATTTAAAGCAAATGAATAACAACAATTCAAGTATCTGCAACCACTTAAATCCTTATGCAGCAAGCTCATATCTTTTAGAGGAAACTCAAGAAATATCAACACCAAATTTGGGCAAGTACAATTGCAACAGCAAGAATTCTGAGGTAAGCATAGTGTTCACAATCATCACTCACCACTGTTTTGCCATTTTCATAAAAGGAGAATTATTTTCCTCATTTATCCGCATTTAGACAAGATGAATATATAAAGATTTCCTTTCAAGGTGATATAGTCTCCAGCTGTCCACGTAACTAAGTCGAAGCACAAGCATTGCAACAGGTTTTTTTATTTTTTATTTTTTATTTGCGCGCGTGTTTAGTAACATAAATTCTGTTTTGCAGCCAATAGTTTACATACATTATGCAGCCACTCAATTCAACGAGTAACAGGAATTCTAACATTATAAAATTCAGCCACTCAATTTGAAATTAACTTGGGAATCCAATAACGTCCTATTCAAACCCAGAAACGACATAATTTTCCACTCACTGTAAACCAGTATGCAAGACGTTAATCATCTAAGCATTCGTGAATAGTTACATAATACAACAAAACAAGAAAATAATTTACATGTTCCACATTACCCTAAAAATTTAGAAATAAAAAAACAATGTTTTCTTAATCTTCTAATGTACCTGCTTGTTAATTGAATTGCAGACAGAATCCAAACGATTTCCAGCTTTGATTGAACCAAAACGACGAGACAGGAAAAGGGTTGGTGAATAATGCAAATTTGAATCTGGGGATCTCAAAACTTGAGCAAATGGAGCTGTCAACGGAATATGGTAACTGCAAGAACTCTGGTTGATCAAAAACAACATACCCATCTTTGATTTCAACTGCTTAAGCGTGTTTGTTGAACTTTTCATTCTGAGAGTCATGGTACCAAACAGAGGTTATCCAAAATTGAAAACAATAAAATTCGCAAGCATCCAGTGACCCTCGCAACTTGTGTTTCTTGAGTTGATATACGTAACCTCGTTTGTCCGTTTCTTCCGCGTAACGTGAATGGACATGATTCAGCTTGCCACTGTAGACAACAGTAAGAAAATACGACATTTGCATTAATGTCCTTATAATTTACCTTAATATTAAATATTACATTATAAATTTTAACTATTAGTTATGTGTGAGAATAATTTTATTATTTATGATTATATATATATATATATATATATATATGCGTGCGTGTTTCAAACTAGATAATAACCCGGGTTATAAAATTTTTCTATTTACAAATATAAATACATATTATTTCTTGGTAACAAATAAGATTTTAATTTTATAATAAAATAATTCTTATTGAAATAATTAAAAATACCTTTTTAGTGGTATTTCGATATTATCTAATATAATAATTATTATTTTAATTCTATTTCAAATAATAAGATGATTTGCATATATTGAATAGTGAAATAATTAGTTATTTTATAAAATGTGAAAATTTATAAGTTAATTGATAAATATCATATCAATACCTCAATGCATGCATGTTTGATGGACGGATTCCTTAATTTGATTGTATACAAATTAATCATTTATTAAAGAGGTCCCTTGTTTTTAATATTTTATTAAAGTTGATACTATTTTTTCATTTATATCAAATAAGTTTATGATAAAAAAAAAGAAGAAAGTTCATTATTTTGTAGTGTCAAACTACCTGTTCTTGTCATTGTTACTATGATGAAACTCAAAAAAAATTGAACTTAATCAAACAAATTTAATTACTATTAAATTTTTCAAAAGGAGGGTGAGAACTTTCCCTAAGAGCAAGGTATTCTGCCATTAACTGCGCCATTTCTCTTCGGCGACTTACTACAGACGGACATTTATGCTGCGTAGGGGCAATTCTCAAGGGTGTTCAAAATCTAATACAATTTCCAGGACCAAGGAATAGCTAAACTTACTATTTTTCTAAGAATAGTCATAAGAAGAGAAGGAAGAAGGAAGATGTTTAGAAAGCCATGCGTTTTCAAAACTTACTTTATTCTTTTGCTCTGGCTTTGCAAATGAAACTGAGGCTATAGGAGTTACAAAGTGAGGTATTACACAAGCGCTTACATCATTCAAAAGCAAACAAAACATGCGAAAAGTGAAAAAGAAACATGCCGAAAAGTAAAAGTTGCTAAAGATGAAATGACTAAAGGTTTGTGGGTCGTTTAATCATCACTGAGGTTGTGGTGCTTGAGAGTGTATTCCTAGTATCTTTCAGTGTATTTTGTCAAATTTGGCTTCAAAGTTCTCGAGACTTTGGAATGGTTCCTAAGCATCTTGAAAATAGTCAGGCAGTGGTCCCGTGGGTCTCGGTGTTTGCAAGGGATAAAGATATCCCAACTGTTTCTTCTTGTGTCGGCTAGCTTTGATTTGGCTGGTCCATATAGGAATAAAAGTTCTTTCGTGCATGTGTTGTTTCTTGTTTATAGATCTCACTGAATTTTTCCCAAGGTGCGATGGTTGTAAGAGGGGGCCATATTTCTACAGGGATGCATCTGTTCTTCTTTGATATTTTTCTTTGAAATTCTCTATACTTATCTGGATGTCTGTTTCGAGTGTCCGGGAGGCTATAAGTCAGGATTTCATATCCTTCAAACTTAGAGAAGTATTACAGTCTGGTATTTGCCATAAGTACACTGGTCATTTTGAATACCAGTATCACTTGTCTTTGTGACTGTTGAGCTCTTAAATTTCCTTTTTTAGTAAGGAGTTTTTGAAATGTTTTATGCCAGTCTATCATGGGTTGGAATCGTGTTAGTAAAGTGGCTAGTCTTCCTTCAGGGGAGTCTAGGATGGGTTGAAAGTAAGTTGTGATGCGGCGTTGGCATTGCTGTTGAAACCAGAAGAACATATCGGTTATATTGAACTCAACCAATGCATTATGCCATGGGTAAGTAGTATGTCTCAAAGGACAAGACTACTCACATACAGGAGGAATTCTACCTGTGTGAAGGATGGATGTATCTGCTCATGTATTAATAAGAGCAATTAATTCAATGGGTAGATCATACTTTGTGGGTCGAACAAGGACTAGAATATTAGGTATAATGAGCTAGGCTATTGTGGTTAAGACTGGTTTGTCAAGTGGTTGAAGCTGGTAAGTATCTGTGGAGCTTTCTGATTCTGAGCTTCTTGGGCTATCTTCTGTTTCAGTCGCGATTTTCCCCAAAAGCATGAAGAGAGTATCATCGTCTTCTCTTTCTTGTTCCAAAAAATATGCTTCTAGGTCTGAGTCTGCTACTGGGTATAACTGATGGATTGCTTTGAGCATTTTCTCCTTTTTCTCCTTGTGGGGACAATTTTTTGCAAACTGACCAGATTTCTTGCGCACAAAACACCTGGTTGGCTTGGTTCTTTTCTTCTTATTTTTGAAGAATCGTTTAAGGACTGTTTCTTTCTTTTGGGAAATTTTAGGAAATGAGGTTGCCTGCGCTTTTTCTTACAAGAGCATTCACAGGAATTTTCGCCTTTGCATTTGATCTTGAGACAGGGCCTGTCGCAAGCTTTACCAAAGCTTTACCAAACTTCTTTGAAAGCTTTGAATAGTTTTTAAGAAACTAAGTACTGTTGCAAAGTTTTCTAAGTTGATTTTGGATCTATTGGTACAAATTTCAAAAGAGATTCTTGAGCCAACTTATTCGTTGGGCTTCTCTTAGAGTCTCTAAACCAAGTGGTTTTGAAAGTTGGTCAGGTAAGCTTGCTTTATGTTTGGGTCATCGACTTTGGGTCATCGACTTCACCAATTAGATAAAATGTTGGCGAACTATCTTGAAATGCTTATCAAGATCCTTCTTCAAATTCACCAATTAGATAAAATGTTGGCGAACTATCTTGAAATGCTTATCAAGATTCTTCTATTTGAAGGAGTAACATTTGAGCTGAAAGAATTCTTCACAGACTTTATATTAAATGTAAGCTGGGCTACCAAGAATTCTGCATAAATTAGAAAATAAATTCGTCAATGGTAGCAGAGTTGATAATTTCTGTTTGTCTATGTTCTATTAGGTGTAGCTATCATTCTCGTAGAGATCTTGTCATTCTGGAGATGAATTTCATAATGACATTGCGAAGTGTTATTCCTGGCTTGAGGAGTTGTGAAGTGCATTGGGAAGTCATTTCATGAATCCTGTTCCTTTGTTCTGCTGAGGAGCAATCATCAAAGGTAAACAGATGATGCTTTTCTATGAAATGGTAAACATGAGGAGTATTTTTGAGGCAGAGTTGGCTGTGGTTCAAAGGTCTCATCATCAGGGGGTATATGTACTTGTGGAGCTTGATGAGTCGTAGAGAATTCAGCATAAGATGTCTGTTCTTAAGTCAGTAGTAATAGAGTTGTCAGGTCATCCCTGCTTTCATTAGATTCAAGAGTGATGACAGTAAGGTTTTGCTAGTACTGGGGAAGAGGATTTATAGCCAACTGGGGATTTGGTTTTGGGTTGTTTGTTGAACAGGTTCTTAGTTGGGCTGTGAAACTATTTGATGGGAAGGCTGTGAGTAATAAGAATAATCTGTTTGGGCTGGTGAAGTAGGTTTAAATTGTTGCTGCTTTAGTCTTTGTCTTTCTGCCTTTTAGGGTTGTCTTTCTTGTTCCATGATTTTTTTTCTGTTTCATGAAAAAGTCGGTTCCAAACATGGATTTGTAGCCGGCTTGGGCTGTAAGCAAAGGTTGTGATATTTTGGGTAACTGAGGAGCAGGCTGAACTGGGCTGGACATGTAATCAAGTGGGCTTTGACACAGGTTTGTACTGTTGTTGTTGTACAGTATACTTCACAGATGTAAGTTGGACATTTATACTGTTCATTTCCTTTGGTAATGGCTGTAGGGTAAGAACAGCTGAGCGTGTTGTATTATGATGTGATAGAGCTTTGCTTTGTGTTGTTTTAGGGCCTCTATTGGGCCAGTAAACTGATGCTATTGTTGTTGGAGTTAGGCCTCAATTCTTGAGGTAATGGCATCAGTCTTCTACAGGTAGGCATTTTGGGTCATAAAATTTTTTACTTGTCAATTTAGAACTGCTTCTGCCTGGAAAAAGAGGAGTTATTTCTTCTGTAGGAGTTCTGACTGTCAGCTTTATTTTCCAGGTCATCTTTACTTTAGTAACAGGGTTTTTTTGGGTGCTTGTTGAGGGAAATGAAGGTTAGTACATATGGACTTGGGGGTCCAGATTCTGTGGAGGCGACAGTGGTGGTGGATCATTCCATCTAATGGGAGTAATGGGTGCATGGTTTGTTTCTAAAGGAGTAGAATACTGGACAATAAACTGGTATCTACTAGTGTCTTCTCCAAGAGTATGGTACCATGAAATTCTGTTATTGTACGCTTGAGGTTCTTGGTTTTGTGCTTTCTGTGCTTGGTCCTGTATCTCCTTTTGGTTGGATGATATTGGTCAGAGTTTTCTAAACAGGCTGGACAATAACAAATTGTACTGTCTGAGTCATGAGGGGTTGTACACTAGATTGGACTTCCGTCTTTGGTGAAGGCATAGACTTTCGTAGCATTCGAATCAATGGCAAACTGGGTGCAGAATGAAGCATCCGAAGGCCGAGAGGGCTCGAATGTGATTTTGGTTTTCCCACTGTTTGTCCTTGTAAACAGTGACTTTGTTGAAGTTACTTGTGCCGAAGTCCTTGCCATGACTACATCCTACTGTTCATAGTTAGTGATCCATATTGTAGGAAGAAGTTACTGCAGTTTTTCTTTTGGGATCTGTTTGGGTATGTAGGTGCAGCTGGGTACTTGGTTTGACTCCACATTGATAAATATGGAATCATTCGTCTAGTTTAGGAGTGTGATGTCCATAGCATGGTTCTGTACGCGGTAGATAATTTGATAATGGAGCGTAGCCATGTATTTTGAGACGTCTGGGACAACGCCAATGATCTGTACCTGTAATTTTAAAAAAGAGAATAATTGTGAGTCTTGTACATGCATGTTAAAGTTGGGGAACATGGTCATAGTTTTAGATGGCATCTTAAATAATGATATCTACTTAATTATATTTATTAACGTAAAAATTATAAATAAAAAATTTAGAAGCTTACGGCATAAATGACATTATGCTAGGCCAAGCAATTGTTCTGGATAAAACTTGCTTTCAGCTTTGTTACACAAAGTAGCCAGTTATTAAATTATGAAAATGTGTTTCGAAAATCTTTGAAGATGTCTAGAAGCTATAGAGGAAGAAGCAAGCCTGAGCAGTTGCTGAGATGGATTAATGAGCTGGAAAGTGTAGTTATTAGTTGCTTCTTGACAGTTAGATAGTTGAAGTTAGTTATCAAGAATTAGTGTTGATTGGTTACTGAGAAACTATATAACACTGAGTTTTTTTTTGGTAGTTTGAACACAATCAAATAAAATACAAAGGAGAGAATGGATTTTCTCTGAAATTCTAAATCTTCTTGAATTGTTCTTAATTTGTTTTTTCTTTCTATTTTTGGCTTGCAATTAATCTGTAGTCTGCAATTGTTTTAAGTGTATTCTAGTGCCTCAGATTTCTTGAGTTCTTGCTGGTTGAGGTTTATAGATCAACAAGTGGTATCAAAACTTATCAAGAACTACAAGAATGGCATCTTCTAAGTTCTCTATTGAGAAGTTTACAGGGGAAAATGACTTTAATCTGTGGAAGACGAAGATGAAGTCTTATCCAATGCATGAAGACTTAGAGAAGGCATTGATTGAAGAAGAAAAAATGTCCACTGACCTTAATGATGCAGAGACGAAAGACATATTGAAAAAGGCACATAGTGCTCTTGTGTTATCCCTTAGAGATGGAGTCTTAAGGAAAGTTTCTAAAGAATCCTTTGTTCTCGGATTGTGAAATAAATTAGAAACAAGATACATGAAGAAATCCTTGGCAAATAGGCTGTATTTGACAAAGCAATTATATGCTCCCAGTCTTGATGGAGAGGGTTCAGTCAAGGATCATCTTGTCAAATTTTATAAGATTATTCTTGAATTGGAAACCATTGGTATTATATTTGAGGATAAATATCAAGTTTTAATAGTGTTAACCACTTTACCAGCTAGCTATGATTATTTTGTCGAAACATTGTTGTGTGGCAGGGATATAGTGACCATGGATGATTTGAAATCGGCATTAAGTTTAAGGAGCTCAGCAATAAGACTGAACAGAAGGATTTGAGCACTGTAGAGAGCTTGAATGGAAGAGGAAGACAGGAAAGAAAGTATAACGAAGGAAAGGAAAAACTCAAAATCAACATCGAAAAGGAGGAAGTTAAAATGCTTCTACTACCACAAAGAAGGGCACTTTAGAAGGGATTACCCTGAAAGGATCAACCAAAAAAAGGAGGGGATGTAGCAGTTGTTACTAAGAAGACTTTCAAAATGCATTCATGCTGGTTGTCTTAAACACAAGATTAAAGGGTGAATTGATCCTAGATTTTGGATATACATTTCATATGTGCCCAAACAAAGACTTATTCATATCCTTAGAATTGATTGATGGGGTTATAGTCTTGATGAGAAACAACATGTCTTGTAAGCTAGAAGGTATGAGTATAATCAGGTTTAGGTTAAATGATGGAGTCTGCCAAAAAATACAAAAAATTAGGTATGTTCCTGATTTGAAAAGAAATCTGCTGCCCTAGGAACGTTTGATGAAGTAGGCTGTTCATTCAAAGCTAAGAACAATATATTGAAAGTTGTCATTGGTACTACTAAAGGGCACAAAAAGGAATGGCTTGTATGTATTGCAAGGAAGGGCAAAAATTGGTGAGCCAAGAAGCATAATTGCTAAAGAGATAGATTCAATAATGTTGTGGTACTCAAACTAGGCCATTTAGATGTTAAAGGGATTGATGAATTGAGGAAAGAAAAGTTGATTGACTCAAACTCAGTGGACTCTCTTAAGTTCTGTAAAGGATGTGTTATGGGGATGCATCACAGGGTAAAGTTTGGCTTAGTAGTACACAATACCAAGGAGATAATTAAGTACTTCCACTTTGATTTATGAGGTCTTGCACATGTTACCTTACTTAGTGATCCTAGGTATTTTCTTTCGATAATAGATGATTACTCTAGAAAGGCATAGATTTTTATCTTGAAGAGTAAGAATCTAGTGTTAGGAAGATTTCGAGACTATATTAAATTGATTGAGAATCAAACTAAAAAGAGTGTAAAGAAATTGAGAACAGATAATAGAATAGAGTTTTGTAGCAAGGAATTTGATTCATTTTGTAGAAAATAAGGCATTTACAAACACAAGACTATCATATTCACACCTCGACAGAATGGTACAGTTGTGAGGTTCAATAGAACCATTATGGAAAAGGTGAGATGCATGTTGATTAGGGCAGACCTATCGAAATTTTTCTGGGCCAAAGGCGTGTCTACTACTATCTATGTATACAATAGAAGTGCAACATCTATACTGGGGTTTAAAACACCTAAAAAGGTCTGGTTAAGATATCCCTTAAACCTGAGCAATCTGACGGTTTGTGGATGCACACTTATGTGCATATAAACCAGGGAAGCTTGAAGCTAAAACTATAAAAGGGGTGTTTGTGGGATATGCTAAAGGAATAAAAGCATAAAAAGTTTGGTGCAATGATGAGAGAAGCAGGAGATGTGTAATCAGCAGAGATGTCAAGTTTATGAAGTGGAAATGCTCAAAAATGTAAATGAGCATAAGGATACTTCAATGAGATAGATCCTAGACAAAACCACTAATGAATTAGAGGTAGAGTTGAGCGTGAAAGAAAGGGAAAACAAAACTGAACACCTTGAAGAAGAGCAACCTGCATCACTAGAGAAAGACACTTAAAGCTATAAGTTAACTAGAGATCGAACTAAGAAAAGGATAAAACCTCTCACAGGTATGGATATGCTGACTTGATTGCATATACCTTGAATGTTGCAAATCATTTCATTGAAGAAGAGCCAAGCATTTATAAAGAGGCTATGAGTAAACCTGACTCTGAGTAAACTTGACTTTAACTTCTTGATTCAAGCAATGAAAGATGAAATGAGTTCATTAAAGGAAAATCATACTTGAAGATTGGTTTCAAAACCAGAAGATAGGAAGATTGGAGGATGTAAATGGATGTTTAAAAGAAAAGAAAATACCAATGGAGGTGGAAGTGTAAGATAAAAGGCTAGGTTGGTGGTAAAGAGATACTCACAAAGAAAAGAGGTTGACTTTACTGCAGTGTTTTACCTGTAATTAAGCATGTTTCAATTCAAATTTTACTTGCTACAGTGAGACTATGATTTAAAGTTGAAATAGATGGATGTTAGGACTGCATTTCTTTATAGAAACCTAAATGAGGAAATATGCATGCACCAACCTGAAAGATTTATAAAGCAAAGATAGGAAGAGAAAGTTTGCCTGCTGCTAAAGTCATTTTATGGACTCAAGTAGTCCTCAAGACAATGGAATCTCAAATTTGACAATTTTATGATACACAAGGGATATAGTACGAGTAAGTATGATAACTGTGTATATTTTAAAGGAGAAAACATAGAGGATATGGCTTACTTGTTAGTTTATGTTGATGATTTGTTAATTGCATAAACAAAAAATTGACGAGTTAAAGAGTCAATTAAGCCTCGAATTTGAGATGAAAGACATGGGAAAGGCTGAGAAGATTTTAGGCATTCAGATCCAAAAGAAATAGAATAGAAAGGCTTCTAGAATTATCACAGGAACAATATCTTTAAAGGATGCTGGAAAAATTCAATATGACAGGAGCAAAATCAGCGAAGCTTCCTTTTGCACCTCACTTTAGTTTATCCTTTGACTAGTGCCCTAAAACTGATGAAGAAATGAATTTAATGAAGAGAGTTCCTTATGCAAATGCAGTAGGTAGCATAATATATGCCATGGTATGGTGAATACCTGACTTGGCGCATTCGTTTAATATGGTAAGTAGATTGATGGGGAATTTTAGAAGAACACATTGGAAGGCTGTAAAGTGGATTTTAAGGTACATTAAAGGAAGCATAAAGTGTAAGCTGGTTTATAGGAAGGATTGTGATATTGCAGAAGGCTTGAAAATATTTGTAAATTCAGATTTTGCTGCTGATATAAACAAGAGAAGATCATTGTCTACTTTTGTTTTTACCATACATAATTGCACAGTTAGGTAGAAGTCTACATTGCAATATGTAATGGGCTTATTAACAATAGAAGCGGAGCATATTGCATTAACAGAAGTTGTTAAAAAAGGCTATCTGGCTAAAGGGAATAGCTACTGAGTTAGGGATGGATCAAGGCAGTGTGAAGTTGTTTTGTGATATTAAAAGTGCTATCCAATTATCAAAACATCAGGTTCATCATGAGAGAACTAAGCATATAGATGTGAGACTTCATTACATCATGAGGTGTTTGCAAGTGGTGAGGTTAACATTCAGAAGGTTCATACTTTTGAAAATCCATTAGATATGTTGACAAAAGCAGTTCCTTATAAGAAGTTTATATGCTGCTTAAGCTGTTGGGTATGACTGATGATATTGTAGTGTAACCTGGAATACAATTAGTTTGAAATTGATCATGATGATTAGGTTTGCATTGAAGGAAAATCTAGACAATGAGTTAACTGTAAATCAAGGTGGAGAGTTGTGAAAATATGATTTAACATTCTCTGAAGATGTGTAGAAGCTACAGAGGAAGAAGTAAGCTTGAGCAGTTGCTGAGTTGGATTAATGAGCTGGAAAGGGTAGTTGTTAGTTGCTTCTTGGCAGTTGATAGTTGTTAGAATTAGTTGAAGTAAGTTATCGAGAATTATAGTTGATTGGTTACTAAGAAACTACATAGCATTGAGTTCTTTTTATACTTTGAACACACAATTAAATAAAATACAAAGGAGATAATGGTTTTTCTCTGAAATTCTGCTACTTCTTGAATTGTTCTTAATTTGAAATTTTTTTGCAATTAATCTGTAGTCTGCAATTGTTTTATGTGTATTCTGGTGCCTATGATTTCTTGCGTTCTTGCTGGTCTGGTTGAGGTCTGTAGATCAACAAGAATGACAGACAATACATTCAAAAGGTAGGTAGAATAACAGATTTCTTTTGCCATTTTTGAGGTAAAACATAGGATAAAGTAGGATAATTAAATTGTAATAAATAATTAATTAATGTAGTATTAATGAGTCTAAATAAATTTATATCAAACTTATATTTTAAACACATAAATGACCGACAATATATTCAAAAATTATTATTGTTAGTATCTTAATCGCTTATTTTTTTTATTTTTAAAATAAATAAAAGATTACGTAATATACAAGTAATTATTATTCTATATTATATTAAAAAGTTTACAATTTAATACGATATAAAATTTATTTTTATTTATAATTAACTCAAATTAGAAAGGAAATTTTTATGATTATGTCAAAGTTATTCTTATACATTTAAATTAAAAATGAAAAATAAAAAGTTCATTACCCAATGTTGCACAAATGTAATTGACTCTAGATTCATGACATTTGATATTTTAATATCAGGTACCTCCCAATGGTTGATGTCTTTGGAGATTGGCTTGTAAGGCTACCTCCCAATGGCCCATTTAATCATTTTTTTCACAAATTATAACACTGATTATGGATGTGGAAAGGCTCTCAAGATGAGTACTACTGGTCCTGATGAATCGACCACTGATATTGTGTCGTTGAATGCTATCGTTCTTATGGATACAAGATTAGGGTATGCATGGGTATTTTCGCCTAAAGAAGACATGGCTTTACTAGAACTCGATCAAGAATAATTACTTGCATTTGCTAGCTTGGATCCAAATCCCTTGAAACAAGACTACAGATAATTTTGTTGTAATGATTTAGTGTAATTTTTATGTGTATCTTAGGACGAATTTTCAATGTAAGTTGTATTTGTGTGAAGGGTGAAGTTTGATTGAGTGTGTAATCCAATAAATAATGCTATTGTCCCCAAAAAAATGTTTACAAAGTCCATCCTCTCTGTTTTACATAATGAAATTTATACTATTCTAAGTGTGAAACAACTTTGAAAGTGGAGAATAACTATGCAATTCTCCACTCTTATCGATGTTTCTTCTATAAAAAAATTTCACAGATAGAAAATTAAAATTTTTAAAAAATATTTAGTCTCGAGATTTTTTTTTAATTATCAATTTTTAAATACTTTTTTTAAATGACGCGAGAAGTATAAAAAATAAATTGCATTTCTTATCTTAATAAATTAGGAATTGGCTTATATTTTATTTTCTTTACTATAATAAATTTTATTTTTTGAACATAGAATTAAAGTTTTCAAAAAATATTTTAAAGTAATGTTGTTGGTAGCTATAATATAATTTTAAAAATGTTATTAAAAATTGAATACACATTTACATATATGAATACGAAGTTTAGATTTCATTCAAAATCAATTTGTCCGTAAAAGTTTATATGCAATTTAACTTATAAATTTTGCATAAAATTAAGCGATGAATTCAAAATATAATTTAAATTATTTTTTATAACAAAAAATTATGTTTACAACATAAACATTTTAAATTTTATAATAAATTAATTATTAAAAATAATCAATGAATACTTTCCTTAAAATTTGCTAAAATAATAATTAAACAAATTTATATACAAAAATTACATATAGATTTCTTGAATATAATAGTTCAATCTTTCTTGTTATCTTTTCTATTCCTTTTTCATTCTTCTTACACTTGAAAATCATTATAATTATAATTATTATTATTTCCTTGTTTCTACACTTTGAACATATTTGCTATTTCTTTTTATTCTTTCTACACTTCAAAATTATTATTATTTTCAAATTTTTAATTACTGTATGGGTTTCACCAAAAACAGTATTTTTTTTAAAATTTTTTGTAAATATTACAGATGAATGAGATAGTAGCCAGCCTTCAAGCATCAATCGACCTAATACATTATTCAATGAAATAATAACAAGAAATTATGTCATACTATGAATCAAACAAATCCCATCATCTTCATCTTGCTTTATTACTAAAAGTCTCGTGAAGGATAGCAGCTCATGAAAATGCCGAGATCGAGCGAGCGAGAGAGTGCAAAGGTGTACGATTGTTTTCATGGTAAAAAGCAAAAAAAAGTATTTATCTATCTGCCACCAGAATGAAGAGACTACACAGTTGTTTTCTTGGTTTTATAAATGACTGATGAGAGCATGAACGAACGCTTTTCTGTTGCTTATTGTGCCTAAAAATATGTGTTGAAGATTGAGAATTCCAGGGCTCGAGGAAGGAAATTAAACATGCACGTAAAGACAAGTTAACAGCGAAGAAGAACCCTAAAATAAAGTTACTTGTTAAAAAAAATCGTGATATAGACTCTGTATCTAATTTAATCAATGTAGCACTTATTAATAATAACTTTATTGTACATCGCCTGAGATAAGATTAGGAAGTTTCTTTCTTGTGATTTTCACCAAGGAAGTTTCTCCATTGTGCTCTTGTTTTGTGTTTATTTTCCCTTATAGTTCTACTTGATTTTTGATAGTGGTGGAGTTTGTCTTACAATGGGTGGATTATTTGAAGAGCTTACCACACACTTGGTTTCTGGGTATTGCAGGCTGATTACAACATCATGCCTGCCGCTTGTTTTATGGAGCGAGCACAAAGAAAAGGGATAGCTATTTCTGTTCCCTTAATTAATTAATTACCAATAGCTTAATCAATAAAATTAAAGATTGTAAGTAAACATTAATTACATATTAGTACTTAAAAGTCAACTTCAACTGTATGTTTGTGACACAAGTCACTAATAATAGACATTGCTATCTGGTTTTCCTTTAATTAATTCATTATTTTAACAAACCTACCAAATTGAAGACAAGATTTTATTTCTGGCTGTATTAAGGTTTTTGCAAGCTCATTGTCAGCTAATAACGACAGTTTAATGACTAGACAAAAACCCCAAAACTGAGTTTAATTAAGTATTATCATTCATTAGGGTGTAGGAATAATTATTAGTAATTATTGAGTGCCATGCCAAGATTAGTTATTTCCTTTTCTAATTATATGAGCTTTCAACAATTGGGGAGCTGAGGCTAGGGGCCAAGAGACAAATTAACCAATGTTTAGTGACCTTGCTGATTAATTACTTACCAACCCCATCAACCCAATTGGATGTATCATGTAATTCTAAACAAATGTTCAAAATGCTTTGTTTACTATCTTAAAATCTATGTGCCAAATGAAATTTATAACAATATATCAGTAATATTTTATATTTTTTTTATGATCTTGTATTAAATCAAGTTTTAAATTAGTTATGTTATGAAATAGTTCAAATTTTTGATATTTAAATTTAACAAAATCTTTTTTTTTAATTTACTTTGAAGAGATATATGTAATCCACATTAGCTGCGATGATAAGTATAATTGAAATGTGACGTCTGAATGATGGAAAAGATTGGGTTCACGGGCAAGAATAATGTGGGGCAACTGGCAAAGCACAATGGAATATGAAAATGATACAATCAATATGCAAATTTGCCTTCGTTGAAAAATAGAAAAGAGGCCCGTGGACTTCTGCAGGAAGGATGATTCACCACCCCAAACGCAGGCAGAGACAGACAGACAGACAAACTTCACGGGTGCAACAGTGGCAACCCAAAATTCAATGGTAATTACCGACTAATCTTTTGTACATGCAGACAAAATATATGCAACTCCCTGAAAGAAAATGCAGCAGACGACGCGACTGGTTTAAATATATTTATTTCATACAACATGACCAGAAAATATTTGGCCACCTCAACCACATCTGTTCCTTCTCATCTTGCTAAATATTATTTCCTTCTGTTTGTTAATGCCCATCAACTTTGCGAGAGAGCCAAGAGGTAGCACGAACCGTACCACGTGAAACCATGCGAATTTCCGTGAAATAATTAATGCATCTGTTTCCACATATGTATACACAACAAGAACGATGCTCCACGTGAACCAACAGACACGAGGACTTAGATGCCAATGTTCGATTAATGTCACGATGCAAATGGACCACATGATAACTGCATTAGGGAATTTATCATCTAAATGCATCACTGTGTTTATACTTTATCATATGACTCCATGTTCTTTGTTTTCTTTTACCAATTCACAACATTTGAATCTCAACTAATTCCAGTTAATTTAACAGTTTGTTTCATCGTGATTCATTCTCCCTTGTACCAATTTTTAAGAGAAATTTCTGTATTTTTTGTTTATAAATTGGGTGGAGTGGAATTCGTTTGTATAGTGATTAACAAAAATCTCAAAGAGTAATATAAGTAATTGGTTTATAAAATTTTTTATTTAATTATAATAATTATTATATTTATTTTATTTTAATAATTAGATAATTTCGCTATATTAATACAGAACTCTCTGCTTGATGTCATGAGCCAAGTGGACAAAGACCAAACTATGGATTCAATAAAACAACTAGGCGCCGAAATCCTGAAAAATTAATGGTATTTACTTGAGGGGAAGGCAGGACACAAGTTGAGCTTTAGAAACTCCCTGAGAAGATAAAAGAGAAAAGAAACAGAAAAATTTTCTTCAATGAAGACACAAGGCTGTGAGATAGAAGCAATTGGTATTAACTACAACATTTACGCGCAAAGGAGAGAAAACCCTTTTAAAATCTTCACCAGAAACCTGCAAAATGATCATGGACACGATGAAATATCAAAGCTTGAAGAAGGAGCTAGCCATGGAGGAGTCAGGCAAGTTCTGAAAGATGTAAGCTGCAGGGCCAAACCATGGGAAATTCTCGCCATTGTTGGACCAAGTGGAGCAGGTAAATCTTCCCTTCTGGAAATTCTAGCGGGAAAACTCTCACAAGAATCTGGTTCCATTTTTGTGAACGAAAACCCCATTGACAAAGCTAGGTTCAAGAAAATCTCTGGTTATGTCACACAGAAAGACGTCCTGTTTCCTCTCCTTACAGTCGAAGAAACGCTCATGTTTAGTGCTAAGCTTCGTTTAAGGCTGCCTGAATCTCAGCTGAGGGCTAGGGTCAACTCGCTTGTGCAGGAACTTGGCTTGGGCCATGTAGCCATGGCTAGAGTTGGTGACGATCGGGTTCGTGGAATTTCCGGTGGAGAAAGGCGACGGGTTTCTATCGGAGTGGATGTTATTCATGACCCGAAAGTGCTGATTCTCGATGAGCCAACTTCTGGACTTGACAGCACGAGTGCGCTGCAGATTATTGATATGCTTAAGATTATGGCTGAAATCAGAGGAAGAACAATAATTCTAAGTATTCACCAGCCTGGTTTTCGTATTGTAAAGATGCTTAATTCGATTCTTATGCTGGATAATGGCTCGGTTTTACATCATGGCACGGCTGATCAGCTGGCTGTTAGCTTGAGATCAATGGGATTGCAGCTTCCTCTGCATGTAAACGTTGTTGAGTATGCGATTGAGTCGATTGAATTGATTCAAGAACAGAGAAAAATGCAGAAAGAAACACAGCCGCAAATGCTGTCAGCACAACAGCAAAAGAAAGGGGAAGATCAAGGCGAGTGCGGAAGCGGTAATTTCACTCTCCAACAACTTTTTCAACAATCCAAAGTCAGCGATGAAGAAATTATCAATGTTGGTATCGGTTTTCCAAGAGATTTTGCAAACTCAAGATTGCAAGAAACCTTGATTCTCACTCATAGATTCTCAAAAAACATTTTCAGAACCAAGGAGTTATTCGCATGCAGGACAATCCAAATGCTGATTTCCGGGTTAGTTTTGGGATCAATTTTTCACAACGTTAAAGGTGATTTGGAAGGAACAGAGGAAAAAGTTGGTCTGTTTGCGTTCATATTGACATTTTTGTTATCTTGTACAACTGAAGCTCTACCAATATTCCTGCAAGAAAGGGAAATTCTAATGAAGGAGACATCTTGTGGAAGCTACAGAGTTTCATCATACGCCATAGCCAACGGACTCGTTTACTTGCCATTTCTACTCATTTTAGCCATATTATTTTCAGTTCCTTTGTACTGGTTGGTGGGATTGAACTCGAATTTCATGGCGTTTATCCATTTCATATTGCTGATTTGGTCGATTCTCTACACCGCAAATTCAGTTGTGGTCTGTTTCAGTGCTTTGGTGCCAAACTTCATCGTTGGGAATTCAGTGATTTCGGGGGTGATGGGTTCATTTTTTCTGTTCTCTGGCTACTTCATATCCCAAAATGGAATCCCAAATTACTGGATTTTCATGCATTACGTATCTTTGTTTAAGTACCCATTTGAAGAGTTTCTGATAAATGAGTTCTCTTCAGAAAAGTGTTTGCAGTTTGTGTTTGGGAAATGCATGGTGAGTGGAGAAGATGTGCTGAGAGAAGCAGGATACGAAGAGAATAGTAGCTGGAGAAATTTGGTGATAATGGTGGGTTTTATTTTGGTTTACAGGTTTATTTCTTATGTTATTCTTATGTTTAGATGTTCTCATAGGAGCTTCAGAGGAGCTCTTGCTTGAAGATAATAATGAAACTCCTCTGTTTCTTCTCTTCTCTCTCTCACGAGAGTTAAACGGGATGGCTCACATGTTTTTGGAATTTACTTGAGATAGCAACAAAAAGAGATAAGACATGTAATATCTACCAAATATTGTACTAATGTTCGCAGAAAAATTAAATAGAACAAGTTTTACAAATGTTGACTCTCTCTTGTGTTTGCTACAATTACCTCTTTCTGAGTAACTTGTAATATTTCTCTAATTTGAGTTTTTGAGTATATGTTAATTTGTATAAGAATTTTTTCGCATCCATAGCTGTATTTTGTTAAAATTTTGATCATGATCCTTCGCATTATACTTGAATGCATTCATTAGGTCAGAATTTGTAAAGAAAGTTGAACGATTTCTAATATTCTATTCATTTTTCATAAAATTTTATTGACTGGAATTTTAACAAAATGTGACTGTTAACAGGGGAGAAGACTATGAGTAGGTAAACACAATATACATGCTCTCTGCGAAACAGACACATGGAGCAAATGTAAATAAAATTTGATTTATTGTTTGATCCAATCATCTACCTAAAGAATCAATTGTTCTCTATTAAAAATAAGAAAATAATAATTATTATCCAATGGCTACATCAACTAGAATATCTGCTTCGCAAGATGCGGTTGAGTTGAAACTGTTTTCCTCCTCAGCAGCCTCATAATCACTAGCATTTGGTACATAGCCAAGTCTCTTCATGTGTTTAGTCAGTATTTTCAAGGCTAAATAGATTTCACTCTTGAGGGGATGTCTTTTATCTTTCACCATGAAAACATTGACATGACCCTGTATCTCAATCCAACTACAGCCTGGCTGCTTTATAACTCCTCGTTTCCTCATCAATTTCCTAACTCTAACAACATCTCCCCATCTTCCGAGTTCTGCGTACATGTTTGAGATAAGAACATAAGGACCAGAGTTGCTAGGATCAATTTCTAAAAGCTTCCCTGCTACATACTCTCCTAATGTAAGGTTGCAATGAACTTTACAAGCAGCAAGCAATGACCCCCAGATGACACCATCAGGTTGCATCGGCATTGCCTCTATCAAATCTTTTGCTTCATCTAGACAGCCAGCTCGACCAAGTAAATCAACCATACATGCATAATGGTCCTTCTGTGGCACCAAACCATGGTCTTTGTTCATTGAGAAAAAGTAGTTTCTTCCCTCTTCAACAAAACCAGCATGGCTACAAGCACAAAGAACACCAATCATAGTGACATGGTCTGGTTCCTCTCCAGATACCAGCATTTTCTTGAATAATGTAAGAGCCTCTGTCCCATAACCATTTTGCGCATAACCTACTATCATGGCATTCCATGAGACCCAATCTCTTTCCACCATAGTTTCAAAGATCCGGCAACCATCTTCAACAGATCCACATTTCATGTACATATCTATCAGAGAATTTCCCACAAAAATATCACTCTCTTCTCCAGACTGAAATCGAAATCCCCACTTCACGACATGCGTGTGAGCTTGTCTGCCAAGTTGCAAGTCTGCAAGATTTGCACAAGCATTGAGTAGATTCCCAAATGTATAGTGGGTTGGACAAACAGATTCTCTCTTCAGAAGGCGAAAGAGTCCAAGTGCCTCTTCATTTTCACCATTCTGTGTATAGCCTGCAATAAGTGCATTCCATGACACTACATTCCTTTCCATCATACTTGTAAACATTGATCTTGCAGCTTTCACACTTGATGCCTTTGCATACCCACTTACCATGGAGGTTTCAGACACTACATTCCTAATTGGCATCTTATCAAAAACACATCTGGCTTCATTAATTTTACCACATTTTGCATACATATCAACAAATGCATTTCCCAAAACAAGATCATCTCTTAACTTATCACACTTCACAACACGGGCATGAATTTCCAGACCACCTTTGATTGCTGCCAAACTTGCACAGGCACTAACAACACTAGCTAGCGTGACCTCATCCGGTTCAATCCCACAGTTCATCATCCTCACAAAAACTTCAAGAGCTTCACTCACTGGTCCGTTTTGTTCATAGCATGTAATTAAGCTGTTCCAAGAAACAATGTTCCTCTCTCTCATCCCATCAAAAACCTGTTGAGCACAACTCACACGCCCACATTTACCATACATATCAATGAGAGCAGACTCAATAAAAATATCGGACGAGCACCTCGATTTCGATAACAAAGCATGGATTTGGATACCCATTTTCAAGTTCTTCAACCCAGCACAAGCACTAAGAGCACTACCTAACGAATACTCATTAAGTACGAAGTCTTCTCCATGCATCTTAACAAAATAATCCAAAGCTTCATTTAACCTATTATGTTGAGCAAAACCGGATACCATGGAATTCCACGAGCACTGGTCGCGGTCAGGCATTGAAGCAAACATCCTGGAAGCATCATCAATAAAACCCCATTTCAGTAAAGCAGTTATAATCGAATTCCACGTGAAAACGTTCTTCTCAGGCATTCTATCAAACAGTTTGCGTGCATCGTCCAAACAGCCGCATTTGGCATAAACATCTATGAGTCTATTCTGGACGAAGACTTCCGATGAAAACTGAGACTTGATGATACGAGCGTGAACGCGACGAGTGTCTTGAGCGCTCTTCCGTCGGACGCAAGAGTCCAAGAGCTTTGCCAAGGGTGATGAATTAAGAAAAGATGGATCACCCACAATTTGTTTGCCCAGTCTTTGTGTTGCCATTCCATTATCATGAGTTTGTATGAAGAAAAATGCAGTTCATTGGTGAACAAGAAGACAAGCGAAGTGCTAGTGCAAGAGCAATTGCCGCTCTCGAATTTCTGTTTTCCTTTCAAATTATGGCTCTCCCGGGCTATTTCGACGGATGATGAATGTGTTCACATTATAATTTCATCATCTTATATTTTTGAGATCTTTGATATTTTTGAGACCATCCATCATCTTTCAAGATTCCATCATTTTTAGTTCTATGCTGAGACGAATGATGCATTAATAGAAAGGTTCAATATTACAAGTGTGAGTGTTTTGAATGCCTCCTTTCAATAAATCAAAATATTTACTATATATGCTTTCAATATTTTTTACATGTGTATTTTATATTTTTATTCTGCATGTCTTCAAATTTATTGTGCACTTATGGTTTGTTTTCTTAATCATTATGCACTTTAAACGAATTTATTTAACTTAATTGCATGTATGATGTATGGATAGGTAATTATAGGTTGAAAAAGTGTGCCATGGTGATTGAATTGATCTTTGAATAATGCACCCTTTTTATGAAATGGGTTACACTCCATTTCAATATTTGAAATAAGATTAAATATGCTCAATGAAAATTAAAGATATAATAAATCTTAAAAAATTCAATATTGGCGATCTCCACTTTAGGAAGAGGAAAAGAGAAGATAAATAATAAAATTGTAATTTACTGGGGTCCTAATTTGTATTAGATTTGATTTTCTTTTATTATGCTACACTTTTTAAATTGGTGATTTCGTATAGTTAAGTCATGCTCGTAATTTTTGATCTTAAGCTATATTTTCATTACTAATTATTATTTTACATATGCTAATCACTTGTGTTGGACTCACCTTTACAAGTGCATTATCTTTGTGTATAATATTTACTTGAGATTATGATGTTTACTTAACTTGAGTCTTAGGCTATGTTTTCATGCATTTTCTATGCCAAAGGAACCTATTTTAGTCTATTGGCTATTTTTTAGTAGTACTTTTATTCATAGCTTGACTTTGTGTTCCTTCATTTTTTTTTCCAAATGTTGGATATGTTTGATGCAGACACTATTGTCTTTATGGTTAAATTGCATGATACTTCTTGATCCCTTTTATCATTTAGTGACAAAAAAAATAGGCGACAAAATACAAGTCAAAGGGAGAGTTTAGGGTATATTTGGATGCATGTTGAATATTTTTATTAAGGATGTATTTTTTAAATTTTATTTTGCTATGTTTTGATTATTGTGATTCATGCATGTTAATTATCTTTTTTTTATAATTTTTCCATACATTTTACTTGGTTTTAGAAATAATATTTTTCAAGTAATAAATTTTGTTGGCAATTTCTAAAACTTATAGTGTTTAATTTCTTAAGTTTCTTAATTTATAAACAAAATTTTGTTTTAGTGACTATCAAAATTTTGTGGTTCTTGACAAATTTAAATTTTGTCAGCTAAAGAGAGAATTTGTTAGATTCATATCTAATGTTAGATTATTTTATGTCAAAATGGTTGAGATTAATGAATAGTGATTGATGATCAACACATGGTAAGCAGTGCCATGTGTGCAATAATTAATGAATAATGTCAAAAAATGAATGAAGAGTTCTATGTTTACAATTGCAGCGACTAACTAGCTCTTGATTGGCACTCAAGCGAGGTGAACAATACTCCCATGAATAGTGATGAACAATATTCAGTGCCTGACCTTCGCTCGATCAGCCGTTTTATCTGGGAAGTCCACTTGACCTGCTTCTGATTAGTGTTGGAGCATTGAATAGTGATGAATGAATAGTAACTCGCAGAAAAATAAAATAAAATAAAAATTCTATTAGAAGTTCAACACAACGGGTGATAGTCGCTTTATGTATTTAAAGCTTTCTCAGCATATATATCATCCTCCAAGTTTGTTGAAAGTATTATCTATTTTTTTTATAATAAAAAATAAAAATTATATTCTCGTGAGTGAATATGCTTAGGTTTTTTTAAATTTTTTTTTAAATTTTCTTTCTTTACAAATTTAAGTGTGAAGCTTTCAAATTTTGATTATTATTGGTAATTAGAAATTCTAGT
Source organism: Xylocarpus granatum (assembly GCA_019650275.1). NCBI lineage: Eukaryota > Viridiplantae > Streptophyta > Magnoliopsida > Sapindales > Meliaceae > Xylocarpus > Xylocarpus granatum. Next base: position 112,017 of record BNST01000572.1, on the reverse strand, counting down.
TTATGAACGTGTCATTTAAGAATTCTATTAAGCATTTAAATTCTAAAAATGAGATAATTTAGAGTAAGTTACAAAAGGGACTTAATCAAAATTGAATTATAAGAATTCTCATAAAAAATTACTATTTGTAATTTTTTTACTAATAAAATATTTTAATAACTCGTATTATCAACCTAAAGAGTTCTTCATAAGATTTTTTTTGGGATAAGAAATCATTGTATTTAATTTATTTTTATTATTTTATCACTTATTGATTGGATTTATTCTTGCGATTTGTTTGTGGTAAGATTCAGTTGATTAATTAAAGATTTATTTTTTTTATTCATCTAAGACTTAATAAATTTAAATATTTTTTAATCTATTTGTTTTTGAATGTTACTTTTTTGTGTAAAATACTTTTCACTTTCTCTTAGAATTTAAATTTAGAGAATTTTAAAATTTATTTTTTACCTCACAATAATTTAAAATTATTATTATTATATTTATCAAAATTTTATGAACTAACATTTTTAGTATATATATTTTTTATAGAAATTTATTGTACTAAAGTGATATCAAGAGAAACATCAAAAATGTTTATGATTATTTTTCAAAAATTTAGAGGTTAAAATATAAATAGAAGTTTGTGCGAGTTATTAAATTACTTCATTGTCCCACAAGTTAATAACTTGTTAAATTATATCTTCTCAAATTTGTCCATCATTAATTAATCCATGCTCATACAAAATATATTCATCGCATGAACTTATAAGATGAAGTCTCTCTTCCTTGGGTTCACTCATAAAAGTTTAAAAGTTTTTAAACACTTCAACGATTGAAACATGTTGTTCTGTCGATATTTTTTTAATAAATACTTTCTAAAAACCTTTTATATAACATCATAAATTAGAATAACATTCACAATATCATAATTTTTGTTATTATGTATGCACAATATTATTTATTTATATTTTTAAAAATATTTATTATTTATTTTGAATTTTGAAACTCTCAATTGTATGATCCACAAAAAGATAAATTTGAATTGATTTTTCCTCACTGGTGTCAATTTTCTAAATACAAAGTATGAAGCACTAGACCTTAGATGACTCTCCTTCCAAGACTTTGAAAATCTTTGAAATCAATATTTTGGAATTCAGATAGGGACACTTATATACATTTTTTTAAATTTTCTTTTATAAAATATTAACAATATATTTTTGTTATGTAAATTAACTTATTATATATGTTATTATCTCATTAAGAAATAAAAAATTAATTTTTTTATCTTTAATATTTTTTTGTCGAGTAATTTATCAAAATTTTTTTTTACTTTGTACTTATATAATATCGTTCGAGGCAAAGTAGATTTAAACTATCTAAAAATCCTCCATTTATTCTATTGTCTAATTGATAAATGATATTCAAGCGTGATATCAAGAACATTAGGTAGTATTAATGAATTAACTAAACTAGACAAGAAGGATAATTATGGTATTTCACAAAAATAGAGGTAGTCAGAATCAAAATTCTTAGACCGTTGAGTAAGGAATCCAATTTTTCAAGAAATGAGAATAATCCCTCCTACCAAAGGAGTCTATTTGGGTTCCCTTCTTTGTCTTTGTCAAACTCTTCCCTTAAGAAATTTAAATATATATTATAATAATATAATTCATGAGTAAATAAAAATATAAATTATGTATTTTAATTTATTTATAGATAAATTTGACTAAGTAGTAATAGTAGTGGTTGTGATAGTGAATAAGTGTTTAATAATCTCGTAAATTAAACCACATGCTTCACGACGATTAGTCACATAGTCAATTTGAAGCACTTGAATATCTTATAATTAATTCAAAAGGAGATTGGAATTCATCACTTCTACTTCAACACGCCGCGGGTCCATTTCCAAGCTTCTCTAGAAGCTACATCGTATGATATTTATATTATAAAAATTGAAACTATAGACTCTTAATTTTTCTTAATTACTTTGAAATAAAATTTAAAAATAAAATAATTTTTACTTATTTTTTTGTAAAATTCTAACATAATATGCAGCGCACCATCAATAATTATGTTATAGAATTGATTTGTAAGAAACACGACAAATTTCCCAAGTCCAACAGTAAACCTTGAATTACATGAACAAATTCAAGATTGCAGTCTGCAGATTTCATCTTGAGAGAGACAGGTGAAGAAAATTAGCAAAAGAAAGTTGGGCTATTCCATTGTCTTCCCACCCAAGACGGCAACGACTTTTTAAGTGCAACTATTTGAAATCTCAATAGAAAATGACACACACTTGGTTCACATCCCATGAAAAGATGATGCCGTAGATAAATCACACAAATCACATCAGTTTGCTACTTAATTTAGCTTCTCCTTTTATTGAATTCTCCTCAAAATCATGCTTGATCACCTGCAAGTGGTTGCCGGAAGCCGCCTTCCGGCTTGCTCTATGAACGGGAATCATAACGTAGAAGATGTTGAATTTGGATTCCAGTATGCAGTTAGAAGTTCGAGTTGTGAAAATTTAGGAGATGAGTTTTGTTTTCAAGCAAAAGCTGAGGAGGGAATTGGAGCTTACTCTCCGAACTTGTGGAAAATTGACAGTGAATCTTCTCCTTTGCTTCCCCGTGGTCACCAGTACAGCAATCTCTCGCCGCCACGGACGCGATCACAGGCAATAGCAGAAGGAAGGAAAGAGCTTATGGAGATGATTAAGAGCATGCCAGAAAGCAGCTATGAACTCTCACTGAAAGATATTGTTGATGAACAAGAAAAAACAAGAGAAGAGAAAAAAGAGGATAGTACAGCAGTAGTTCATGAAGAGACAAGTTTACGGTTTGAAACCGAAGATAGAATCAAGAAGAAGAATAACAAGAAGAAGAAGAGCAATATCAAAGCAGGTGGTCAGATTTCAAGGTGTACAAGCATGGAAAGTGGAAATTTCTTGATCAAGATTTTCTTTCCAAGATGTTTGAGTTCAAAGAAGAAAAGTTGTAGCACGAAAAACGGCAGCTTAAAGGTTTCTCCAAGAACATCATTTGAGATATCAAATAAGGATACCGGTTATAAAGAGCAATGGATTAGAGGAATCTTTGTGGCAGACAGTGGCAAAAATTGCAGCAGCAGCTCTAAGAGCAATAGCAGTAGCAGCACAAGCAGGTGTAAAAAAAATTTAATTAAATTACTAATTTTACTGATTTACAGTGTTTATCATTTAACAATAAAACGAGCATGAGATGACATTTTATTAGAATTAACGTAATTTTGATTTGGATGTTTTGGAGTATTTATAAATAAAATTATTAAAAGGAAGAAAGAGTATTTAAAATGCAAAAACATGGTTGCAACATGTTCTCTCACCATTGTTAATCCAGAAGATAATATAATTAAAATTTTCACTTGTTAAATTAGGTCTGCTCTGGCAAATGGCTATGGTTATTTGTATGTATGTGGAGAGAATATTTATCCTCCACAATTATTTATCTTTTCAGTTTGGGATTATTTTAAAAAATTTTATCAGTTGCTAAAAGTAATAATTTCATATGAAGCTGCTTGTGCTAATTCAATTTGTTCATTTCTTATTCATATTGTACAGTGTAGCTCGCCATTATTTCTCAATTGGTTGCTGGCCATTTTTGCAAACCATGAAAGGCAAAGCCACCAGGCAGACAGACTTCATCTTCTGAACATATGCCATACATTTTTGTACACAGTTTTTGGATTATTCAATTCTTGTTCACTAATTAGAACCAAAAAAGTTGTATTCCTTTTTGTTATTCAATGAGATTCCACAGTTCATATTTCGTTAATGTTATAAAAGCCAATCTTCAGAGTTCATATTTCGTTAATATTGCTGTTTGCATTGTTGAAATTTTGACAAAAGAGATTATGTTAACATCATCATATTGAACTCATCTGATCAAGTATCTAACTTCAAAAAAACCAAAAACCAGAAATCAACAGAGAAATTAAAATCTACCCACAAATTACTCGCACTTAAATATCCTCAAAACGTTCACATAAACATGAAGTCAGTCTCAGCACAGATCAGCAACCTACAAAGTCAATTTACTGAGACAACTTCCAGCTTGCTTGTCCAAGAAAATGTTCAGAGTTTTCAAGAGCTCACGCATGCGCCCAGGCTGTTCAGGCACACGGTCTGTAAGCCCAAGATAGTAGATGTTGAATGTTTATTTGACCTCGTGGAAGGACTTAGACCCTGTAAAATACTTAGAACGAGACTTACATATTGAGTTGACATGGCGGAAATTAGTAGGGTCCACTAAATATGAAAATGGGCCCACAAAAAACCTCTTTTGGCCTTTTAAGATTTGACGATATTAAATAATGTGCTAATCTAAAAATTTAATTTATAATACAAAATTAAATTTAATAAATACTTTTAAAATAAATAATCAAACACATAGATATATACTTATAATCTTTTAATTATATAATTATATATTGTTTTATTGTATGTAGATGTAGGATCAATTTATATTATTAGATTTTTTTAAAAAAAATATTTTTTTTGTACTAAATAAATAATTTATTATAAAAAAAATAAAAATAAAAAAAATTTTGATTAAAAAATTAAATAAAAATAAATTAATTAAAATTTTATTTTAAAAGATAAATAAATTATATTATTTTAATCTTTTAATTAATTAAAATTAAAAGAATATACAAAAAAAGATAAATGTGTATTTTCACAAAATTATATATTATTAGTGTAAAATTTTAAAAATATATATATATAATAAAACTCTTGTATATTGTGTAAAATTCATTTTCAAAAAGTGAAAAAGACTATTTTTATTCGTTTTTTAAAAAAATCTAACAATTTTCTTTTTAATATTTGTACGTAATTTTTAAAAATGGTTTTTAACATTTTTTTATTTATTAATTACAACTATTTTTTTTTCAAACTTCTTTATTTATTTTGACAAAACAACGCCTAATATGATCTCGACTTTTTATTTTAAAAAATTAATTTTAATAACAATGTCTTTTATTATTAAAAATATCATTTTCAAAACACAATCATCTTTATATATGTCTTAAAAATTTCATTTTTATAAACATTAGCAAGGCCACTGTTAGTTTTCGAAGGGTGAAATAAAATGAAAACCAGGAACACTTTAACAAAAATTCAAATTTAAATTAGGGAGGAGAAAGGAACTCGTACTAAAGATATAGGAAGGTAACAGGAAGGAGAGCTATACGAATAATTTAAACTTTTAGCCTTCGTGTTGTCTTCTTAATGTATAATGTTAACAGGTAGGGCCAAATTGATTGGTCCTAGCAGCATCATGCATGCACACTCACATTCCTCTCTACCATTGCAGTATCAATTTCTTTGTCTTATATTTGGATTTCAAAAGGGAAATAGTTATTTTTGGCGATCGGATTCAGGCTCAGCAGTGACCTTCAGCATGGCCCTGCGCAGCTTCTCTTTTTGTTTCAAAAACCTAGAATCCAATGAGAAAATGTAGGACAATTGACAAGCTGACAAAAGGTTTTAAATTTCTTTATTCTCTACCTAGTAAACCTAGCTTTTCTCTTATTTAATGTCAAATTAATTCTTGTGCTGAAGTTGTCTAGATTTCTGATATTCGAAGATTTGAAGAAATGGGACTTTCAGATCTGTTTCTCGTTGCTTCTATGCCAGTGTTAAAAACTCTATTTCTTACAACACTTGGCTCTTTTCTTGCCTCGGATCAAATTGGTGTTTTGGGAGAGAATGCAAGAAAGCAACTGAATAAAGTAAGCTACTCAGTACTTCCACATTCCATCAGCAGCCGCGTTATAAATTTTGAATTTGATGCTAAACAACAGTTTACAACGTCGAATTTAAATTCTGTAACATATGAATGTCCACACAAGAGATTGGATTTGGTATTGAAACTAACATTGACAGTTTTGTTAATGGTTATTAGGTGGTGTTTTTTGTGTTTAGTCCAGCGCTAGTTGGTAGCAACCTGGCTAAAACAATTACCTTGGAAGGCATTGCCTTGTTGTGAGTTATACTTCTCTTTCTACGTACTATCGTTCAATATTCACATTTATTTTTTGGTAACAGTCTTAGCACTAAGTAATTGTTCCAATGTCTACATATATATGTACGTACGTATATATGCAGGTGGTTCATGCCGATTAATATCCTTGCTACATTTATTATTGGATCAGTAATGGCATGGATACTAATAAAGATTACGAGAGCTCCTCAGCATCTCAAAGGCCTGGTATTGGGTTGTTGTTCTGCAGGTATTTATTATTCATCGCTGGAACTTATTGCTATGGCCATTGGAATTACTGAAGTTATGTTCGGTACTGCTGATTTCAACTTAATTTTTTTCAAAAAAGGGCAAAAAGAAAATGATATGAACACTGATTTTAAAAGAGCATCGTTCAATTTTTTTATTTCACTAATATCTGACATGTTCGGACTCATCCGCAAAACTGTAGCTTTTCTTAAATTATAAAACTGAAGAATTGGGAAGCTCATATGTGTTTCGGGTTTACGTAAACAGGAAACTTGGGAAATCTACCTCTAATTATAATACCAGCAGTATGTAGAGAGAAGGGCAGTCCATTTGGAGATCCCGAAATCTGCCATAATTATGGAATGACTTACGTTTCACTCTCTATGGCGGTATGACTTTCGACGTCTACTTTTAATTTTGGCTTTTATCTTTAGAAATTATTTTTAATTTTTATATTTAGAAATAATAACATTTAATTCTCTCTAAATTTTTAAATTTTTACAAATAAAAATATAATTTATTAATTTATAACAATAGATTCTAATTTTTAATACGAAGAAAACTTTAAAGGTAAGTAGCTCGTGTTTAATTTAAAATTGATTTGCTTCTACTTAATTTATCAAAAAGGAGGGGTTAAAATAATTGGTAAGTTATTATTTTTTTACGTGATAATTAAAATTGATTATTATTTTTTAGTCGCATGTATTTTAGTACTTTTTCTTAATCTAATTACGACATAATCATTCACTAATTTTAAATTAATTAAATTTTAGTTTTTGTAAATATTAATTGTATACAGTAGTTGTTAATATGTTAGGATAAACAACTATTCATAAAAAATAGTGCTAAGTTGTAGGATTAAATGAGTTAAATGAATTTAACACTTCTTTTCTCTCTCTCCTTCGTAAAAGCCTTCAATAACTTTCTTGGAGTCTCCGTACCCCTGCATAAGTTAATATTTATATTTTTGGTTAATATTTAAACGAAGATTTTATGTCAACAATAAAATTTTTGTTTTTCTGCTTGTTCAGACAGGAGTAATTTATTTCTGGTCTTACGTTTACAACATTGTAAGGGTTTCCTCCATTAAAGAAGACAACAAAGAGGACTTCACAAGCAAGTTGAAGAAGACAACTGAAGGAAAGCCAGTTTCACTCCAAGGAAATTACATTGCATCTCCTCTTCTTTGCAAGAAGACGGACGGATTTATTGACAAGGTTTATGTTGTCATAGTGAATTTTGTTATTACTGTTTCTTCATCTCACGAGTTTAATTATGGCAACAGGTATCAACTTTCGAGAAGGCAAAGCAATGTTTAAGCATGATTTCAAGAGAACTGAATCTCAAGGCACTCTTTGCACCTTCAACTACGGGAGCCGTATGCTCTAACAACATTCTCTCTTTCTGCCCAATACTAAACATATCTTTCAATGCACAAATTAACAAAATTCTTTGTGTTTTCTTGCATAGATTGTTGGATTTATCATCGGTGTCTGCCCCATAATTCGAAGTTTAATGATTGGCGATACTGCTCCTCTTCACGTGCTTGAAGATTCAGCTTCTTTGCTGGGGTAAAAGTTCGATACTTTCAGTTTGAGGTGTAAATCGTAATGTGATGTGTCAATCGGTAGTTTAGAGACTCATTTAGAGAGTGATCTAATTGATTAGTGATACTAAAATTTCGAATTAATAAGCATATAATGGCAAAATATGTATAAACATTTGTACCTTCAAGCTTTCTCACATTCCTAGCATTCTCTTTCTCTTATATGCAGGGATGCAACCGTCCCCACTGTCACTCTTGTAATAGGAGGAAATCTCCTTAGAGGTATAATTTGAAATTTCAATTGAAGTAACAGTCTTGTTTGTTCATCTGGTTTAGTCACTTGTAGTTTTGATACTCTGGCTGTTGTAGCTCAGGTTTAAAAGAGTCAGGTATTCAGCTTTCACTTGTAGTTGGAATTATAGCAGTTCGGTTTGTAATCCTACCTCTACTGGGTATTGCCATTGTTAAAGCTGCAGTTCGTTTTGGTATGGTGCCCTTGGATCCTTTGTATCAGTTCGTTCTTCTATTACAGTATGCACTTCCACCGGCAATGAACATAGGTATGTGATCATTTTTAAACCGGGTCATGTTACTACACATTCAAATGTATTTGCACCGTACATCCCTCCACTTCTGTTGCAGTTCCCAACTTTTTCATGCAATTCCTGAGTTTTGATTACAGTTTTCAACCTTTTGGCATGTAATCCATAAAATAGTATGTGCAACAAATGAGTTAAAAATTGCAACTAATGGCACTATAGCCATACCCTTTTACGCTATAGTTGGTCATTGTCTTATGTAATCTCAAACTTTTTCATTATAATTCTCAGTTTATTCATATCTTATGCATAGATTATGAAATATAACCAAAAAAATAATTGAAATATGAAATGAAAAACTTAAGAATCATAACAGAAAAGTTAAGAGTTGGGCAGTTCATCTCCATACCATAGCTCTAGTCTTGATTGTAAATGTTGCATCTTTATTTTCATTTCTGAAAATCTGTCCCCATCTCCCTAATATGCAGGCACAATCACCCAGTTGTTTGGTGCTGGTGAGAGCGAATGCTCTATTGTAATGTTGTGGGCATATTCCCTGGCATCAGTTTCACTTGCTCTTTGGTCAACACTGTTCATGTGGTTAGTGTCTTGATTGAGTTATTCAGTCCTGATTAGCCCATAATTTGGCACAGCAACTGCTTAAAATGTTGAAATAAAATCTTCCAACATTTTTAATTTTCAATAATGGAAACAATCTTTATGTAGCCTCAGCATGTAATCCATTGTTTACAAGAAACCCTAACATTTACATGAAACCAGTATTGTCTTTCTGTTAGTCTGATTCTGATTGGCTTTTTTTTCTTTTCATTTTCTTCGTTGTGCTAAAACAAATGAAACTCATGGTTCTAAACTAAGAATTTTTTTACCATACTTACAGTGGACTGAACTGTCATTCATATTGCTAGTTATCGTTCTCATCTTCCATATCCTGCAGTAATGCACCCCTTACTTTTGCCCTGCCCAAACATATGGTTGTAAATGTGAAGTGAATTGCATTATACGGTGAGTTTGCTGGAAATAATTGCATACCTGCGATGTGCTGGCATGACACGATTAGTAGCTTTGGTTGTGACAGGACTTTGACCTGCTTGTTTGCCTGCAGTTCAGCAGTAAGCAAACAAATAAAACAACAGGTTTCTCACAACATACATACTAGAAAACATCAATTATTAACAGCTAGTAATGACTCAAAAGTTTGTACATATAAATGGACAAAATAGAGCAACCAATGATGGGAAAATTCCAACTGCTAAAATTGTTGGTCGCAATGTAGAGATTTTGCTCAAGTAATAGAATGATGAAATACTTTAATACCTGATTATTTTATTTTTATGTTAGAAAAAATATAATTAAAGAAAAAAAAACAGCCAAATAACTGACTATTAGCTATATTCCATCCTAAAAGCTTCTCTAATCCTCAATTTTACACATGATTCCTACTCACAAATTACTATCTTAATTAGCGCCAAATTTTACTTTGGCATGCCACTGTAGGATTGATATAATGAAAAATATATATTCAACATACAACTTTGTTCATTTAAGTATTTTTACAAACACTTAGAATGTCAAATATACATACATCATATGTATGCATAAATTTCACCATAGGATGAGTTTTTATCATGCATAAGCCTTAGATGATGAAGCCATACCTTCAACTTTGTGAAGATTATGCAATTTGCACCACCAATAAGATTTGGAGAGAGGGTTGGACGAATTTTGCTTTGGAAGATCTAGGGTTTTTATTTTTCAAAGCTTTTCAAATTTGGTAAAATAACCCATTTATATACTTAAACTTGTAAATTAATATATTCACTAATCTTTAGAATGTGTATCAAATATACATATATTCATGTTTTATTCTTATTAAAACGTTCTATTGCATGTTTTATTAATAATTCTCTAATTATTAATGCACATGTAATACTTTATACATCATTATCAATTTTGTTGTTTTATTTAATTTTCTAAAATCTCTTATCTCACAAGAAAATTTTTGATGTTTGTTATATTGATTTTTGTGATTTTTCTAATAATTAGCCAAATTAGTGATCACGTTTTGCTTATTTGTGTTGATGAACTAACCTAATGTTTTGTTTTAATATTGTCGTACATTTCTATACATAGTTATACACACACACACACACACACACACACACACATACACAATGTATGTCTATAATATTCATAACAAGTATACATATATACATTTGTATCTCATACATATATATTTTAAATTAAATGCATTATGTATATACATATCACATATGTATGAACTCATGCATGAAACAAAACATCATTATGCATGCATTCATACACTTTAAATACATAAACTCATGCATTTAGTTAGTTCATAAATATGCAAAACATATTATTTTATAATCACATACATACACATACATAAGTATATATTACTCATGTGTTTAACAAATTTAAACACACATATCAACCAACACATAGTGGTTAATAATCGGAAACTTAGAATTAAACACCTTTAATTTTCAAAGCACACACACACACCACACACACACACAAGAACACACACACAACACACACACACACACACACACACACACACACACACACACACACACGCACACACCACACGCACACACACACACGCACACCCACCCACACCACACTCACACACACACACACCCACACACACGCCCCACACGCCCACCACACCCACCCACCCACCCACCCACTGCACCCACCCACCACACACACACACACACACACACACCACACACACACACACACAAGTTTTTTCACAAATACATAAGTTAAGCCAATCCCCATAAACACCAAATGTATAAACATTGCCGAAAAACTTGACACACCACGCACACACACACCCACACACACCCCACACCGCACCACACCCACCCACCCACCCACCCACCCACACCACACACACACACACACAAGTTTTTCACAAATACATAAGTTAAGCCAATCCCCATAAACACCAAATGTATAAACATTGCCGAAAACTTGTTTTCCGCCAACACACACACACAACACCCACCACACACACACACACACAAGTTTTTCACAAATACATAAGTTAAGCCAATCCCCATAAACACCAAATGTATAAACATTGCCGAAAACTTGTTTCCGCCAACACACACACACACACCACACACACCACACACACACACACACCACACACACACACACACACACACACACACACACACACACTCACAAATACATAAGTTAAGCCAATCCCCATAAACACCAAATGTATAAACATTGCTGAAAACTTGTTTCCGCCACACACCACACACACACACACACACACACACACACTCACAATACATAGTTAAGCCAATCCCCATAAACACCAAATGTATAACATTGCCGAAAACTTGTTTCCGCCAAAACACACACACACACACACACACACACACACACACACACACACACACACACAAGTTTTTCACAAATACATAAGTTAAGCCAATCCCCATAAACACCAAATGTATAAACATTGCGAAAACTTGTTTCCGCCAACACACAACACACACACACACAAAAGTTTTTCACAATACATAAGTCACACACACACACACAAGTTTTTTCACAAATACATAAGTTAAGCCAATCCCCATAAACACCAAATGTATAAACATTGCCGAAAACTTGTTTTCCGCCAACACACACACACACACACACACACAAAATTTTTCACAAATACATAAGTCACACACACACACACACCACACACACACACACACACAAGTTTTTCACAAATACATAAGTTAAGCCAATCCCCATAAACACCAAATGTATAAACATTGCTGAAAACTTGTTTCCGCCAACACACACACCACACACACACACAAAAGTTTTTCACAAATACATAAGTTAAGCCAATCCCCATAAACACCAAATGTATAAACATTGCTGAAAACTTGTTTCCACCAACTTGGTAACCATAGCCAAATTTTCCAACCATTGAAACATATAATGTATTTTCCAACAAAAAACTAATTTTCATCAACACATCACTTGGCCAAACTTCATAGCATCAAATATCAAATATTTTGTTTCCAATTGACCATAAACATATCAAAAGGACACTTAGGTGAATGAATTCACATCTTATGCAATCATTTTACCATGTATTAAAGCTCATACATTATGTTCTAATCACATTAAAACATATTTATGCATTTAAATAACATTACCACGGGTTCATAACATCATGATAATGCATTCAAATACAATCAATCAAATTGTTTGAGAAGACAATTTTCCAATAATTCTCCAATTTGGTTGAATCTCCCTACTTTGCATTGCTTTTGATTTTTCTACTAAAATCAACACATGTATGGATACATTTCATCACCGTAAAACATCCAAATATATGAAAATTCATTGAAAACAAAATTCAAACTCAAAAATGTTAGCGAAGTATCTCACATGCATTCCATGTTTCAATTTTTCAAACAAATCAAATCATAAACACAATCCTATCATGCACTAGTACCATTTGCAGGATTGATATAATGAAAACATGAATTAAAAATAAAACTTGGTTCATTCAACTATTTTCACAAACACATGAATTGCCAAGTATACACACATCATAGATATGCATAAATTTAACTATTGGATGAATTTTGCTTTAAGAGATCTAAGTTTTTTATCTTTCAAAAATTTTCATATTTAATAAAGTAACTCATATATATACTTAAACTTATCTATATCTTTTCAAATTTTCCCTTATTTTTAATTAAAAACAAATATGTATCGTGGAAAAAATGATAATCATTCAATAATTTTTATTTTATGTATTAAAACTGACATGCTTAAATGCAATATATTTATTTAACTTTTAAGTAGATAAAATTAAGTATAACTTCATGAGTTCAAGCATAATTATCCAATAATTAATCATTTGTATTAAGTATTATTAATAATCCATATTCTTAATTAAACTATGTAATTTGTATTAAATTACATTTTAATGTAAAGTTATGTCAGTTCTTCAAATACTTTAAAAAATTCATAAATAAATATATCTAATACTTATATATATTATATATTTTTTTAACTTATTTATTATCTTAAAGATACCAACATTTTTAACTAATAATATTTTTCTCCCAAATATCTCTCACTACTTTAATTATTAGTGTGACCATGCAAGTTCAATATGGAATAACTATAAACTTATTTCGAATTTTTTAAGTTTCAAACTATTTAACAATTCAACAACAGTGGTTAAATTTAATAATGTGCCATAACTCCTAAATCACAATGAAATTGTACTTCATCAAATTTCATCCCAATTATTTATACCATGGGGATAAAATTTTTTCATTGTCTAATTGTACTCAAAGCCCTATACTAATATAAATATAAACCATTGATTAATATTCATTGAACTATTATCATAAATTCATTTGTAAGATTTTTGATTATTCTAACCAAAAATTTACTATTTTAATTATTCATCGATGTTTTTTAAAGAAATTAAATCATCGAAAACAACAATCTTATATATCAAGCTAATGAATTTTGTCTTAATCATCATTTGTTTCTAAATATAAATAACACATGACCAAACCAACTTCATCATACAAGAAGTAATTAGTCTCGTATTTGTACATCATATGAACCACATGCATTTATACTACATTTGACTATAATGTCTCACGTCAAAGGACAATATCGCACACTAATACAATTATATGACAAATCAATAACTATATACAATATAATATGATTTATCATTGTGTGTTCACATTTGAAAAAACAATTCTCTAGCTATTTTATTTATACTAATATCTTAATAACGTGACTATCACATGACCTGCAATAATATCATGAGATGGTATTACTGAAGACATTTAGTATGCCTACCATACAATATCATTACTCATTCGATATCACCTTTGTAAGGAATAACTTTAATAATTTCATTTAATTGTTAAATGAATTATTTGAATAATTCACAAATATACTTTATTTGTACACATGATTAAATAAAAGAATAGTCTATATTTGTAAACAAAGACTCTTTCTTTCATTAATAAATAATAGATATAAAAGACTAAGTATATTTCTAAAACTGATAATATAAACAGTTTTTAAGGCATATCCTAATAGTCACAACACATAAAAGCTTCAGCTTGATGCAAAATTTATTTCAATAAAAACACATCCACTACTCAATTTTGAATTTGAATATATATGTTTTATTTTTGTAATAATGTTATTTGATCAGCTAACATAACTGTACACTGATTACTTCTAGTTTGAAATCTTGGAGACAACTACTATTCAACTAAACTAGCCTAAAGTTCATACAAAAATAAACATCATACACACCTGGAGATTCTTGCAATCCATTGCCCATTAAAGAATCAGACACGTCAGTTTTATTTGAGAAATTCATCTTTTGTGACCTCTGCCTCTTTGAATACGGCAATTGCTTCTGAAAACTTTCATTCTTTTCCTGACAGGTAGCACAAAAAAGTATCATTTAAATGGAATAAACAGGTGACCTATCTATATTCTTTTACCTTAGTTTCTTTAGTAAACATAGTATATTTTTAACTCCACTGGTTTATATATAGATTAGATGTGCCAAAATAGGAATAAATGCAACTAAACTCTAATGGCAAGGACAAACTTTACAACTATTAATGCTGAAGCCAGGGGGTAAATCAGAATTTTGTTGACCTGAATAATTGGGTAATAAATTAAACTCTCATTGAGCCAACAAAATACCAAAAATCTAGAAGTTAATAAAAAAATTATTAACTTCTAGATTTTTGGTGGAAAAAAATATTAAGTCTGATTGAAAAGAATACTGAGAAACAACACAAAAACATAATTTTGAGTAATTGAATAATCAAATCTGCCCTTGAAGGCAACAAAAGACTCCTATCAATAGTACTGATTACCTGCTGCAACAATACTACTTTTAACATGGAGGATTACATAACACAAGCAAGCTTATTTAAGTAGGAGCACTTAAATAATAAAACTACCTAAATAAGCCTCACCTCAAAATAGGACTACTAAAACCTCAAGCTTATTTAAGTAGGAGCACTTAAATAATAAAACTACCTAAATAAGCCTCACCTCAAAATAGGACTACTAAAACCTCCCTAATCAGGTAACAGAATCCCAACTGTTCAAGAATGATAAAGCAATGTGTTACACCATCTATTGATAATGAAGGTTTGGAATAGATTGGATTTCTAGAACATATAAAAATAATATATTACAGTATGGAAAAAAGTTAATTCATCTCCCATGACAAATTAAAATAAGACAAGGCAGTTTAATGAAGAAAAATTATCATTGTTACATCAAAAAACTACTGAGATTTCAATAGTTCATTATGTAATTCATTGAAACTTTGACCAACTCTCCAGAAAATATTTTCACAAATATGGCTTATATAATAATTAGACCTTATCCTAATTGGATTGACAATTTTACATGCAAATAATATGCAAGTAACTTATAAACCTTAAAATTTGAAATCTATTCTTAAATAGATTATAAGATGTAAGAAGGCATACCTTCTCAGCTGATATCTCTTTCATCAATTGAAGAGAACATTCTCGCTCTGAAAGCAAAATCAAGGTAATTTTATCAGGATGGCATTATGCTACTCCTAACTTGACATATTGATATGTCAGGAGAGAGAAGGAGGGGTGTGGAAGCAGTTACAAATTAATTCAGCGTGAAGTCCTTGCTGACATTGGGTTTGCCCAAAAAAGTGGCTAAAAAACTCCTAAATTTTGGAAGTATGCATTTCACAAATGTCTATTTAACAAAGTAAATGGAATGTACAAAATGGAGTAAAAATAAGCCATAATGAGAAACAATTATAGACAAAGAACACACAGCACCTATGCTATGCACTACAAAAAAAAAGGTTGCCAAGATTGCATCCATTTGCAACAATAAGAGTAGACACCGAGTACTTCTCATCCTTGAACAACAGAAGGAAAATAAAATTAACAAGGTTAAAAAAAAACTATAATCTAAGTACAGAATTTCTTTTCAGAGTCGTGTAAAAATCACTGTGAAATTAAAAGTAGTTGCAAAATGTTTTCCAGCTGTACACAGAACAAAAATAGTCATCAGATACCTTTGAGGTTTACTGTTTTCAGTGATTATTTAAGATTTAATGACATGGCTACTTCATGATGGTGCTCAAGTCCTTTTTCATGTAGGGTCAATAGGTTTTATTCTAAGGTTTATATTTGATTCATTTTTACCATTACTAGATGCTATTGTTGACTGAACAGGGAAAAAATGCAGATTATAGTCAAAAGAGCATGGGTTCTTTAATTAAGATACAAACTTCTATGAATTGATGACATTTGCTAGGGATATTGGCAGA
This sequence comes from Xylocarpus granatum, assembly GCA_019650275.1. Classification (NCBI taxonomy): domain Eukaryota; kingdom Viridiplantae; phylum Streptophyta; class Magnoliopsida; order Sapindales; family Meliaceae; genus Xylocarpus; species Xylocarpus granatum. The sequence goes on along the minus strand of BNST01000572.1, from coordinate 95,271 downwards.
ATGACCAAAGTACTATAGCTCATGAGAATTATAAACCAAAATGAAAAAACAAAGAAAATACTGTTAAAGGATATCATATCAACTTGTCAACATAGAAAACAATTACAGATTTTCAAATATAAAAAGCCAACATTATAAAAGATGAATATTTCATATGGAAAATGAAAATAAGACCTTGTACAATTAGATTTTCCAAGCTTTTAAAAGCTTCGAACAGCCCCAGAGATATATTTGCCACAGCCTCAGAAGCAGCAGAACCTGTAAGTTTTGTGAGATAAATGGATATCCGAGGCATCCCTTTTGATTTCTGAGCAACTAATCTTGCACATGCAGCGCCTGGAACAGAATGAACTGTAAGCACAGTGTTTAATAGATTTCTTTGCCAGAATTTTGATGTTGCTTTTTCCCTTGCATCCACCTTGTATGTATGTATATAAAGACAAATGCTCTGCTCTTTATGCATATGCAAACCAAAACACAGCAATTCTTGTCTGAGTTACACTCCCATGACGAGTGAAATAAATGGACAATGAATCAGACATGAATACACCCTGATCAAAAGCAACCCAAAATAAAATACCTTATTGTGTAGTAAGAACTAATAATTAAAGAGATGATTAACTAAGAATATAGGTTACCATCTGAGTTTGAGTGTCCCTGCAGAACAAGCTTTACATCTTCAGATTTAATGGAAGCTACAACATAGTCAATGAACTCTGACCACGAGCCCCCAATACCAACTTCATCCTTCTACATTTATGACCGAAAAAAAAAGATCAGAAAAACTACCAATATCTAACTCAATTCAATGACAGTGTTAACCACCACATCAATCACTGAGCAGCTTATCAGTTAGAACCGCACTGAACCTCAGTGATATAACACCCAACAAAACAAGATGGTAGCATCAGAACAACTTCCCCATAAATATTTCTAGGAATTTAAAGACTCACTGACTTTGTGCATTGACAATTCCCAGTGCTTGCACAAAAAGCACTTCTTTGTAAAACAGATTTCTGAAAATAACATAAAAAACACTTTTAGACAAGTGCTTTTCTGAAAATTAAACTCAAATATGAATTTTACGCCAAATGAGATTTGTTGTTTGAAGTAAATTGAGCATCCACCAATAATTAAATGCTTTTCCCGGAGACATTCCAAGAGTGGGTACATGTAAAAAAGCCCTATCGTAAATTTCAACCCAACATACAAATAAACAGAAAAGCGCTTTAGCTATATAAAAGTGCTTTTTATACTATTTAAAGCACTCCCAATAACAATAATAGAGCTTTTTTCTGTTTATTTATCTTCAATTAAACCAACCAAGTTATATTAATTTGTCTCACTTATACTTGTTATTTATATTCAAAAGTTATTTCTTTTCCTACAGATTCCCCTCCATTTTCTCAGCAACCAAGCAAAGGGCAAACGACCATATGTAAATTCAGAAATCCATTATTAACAAAAACAAAATAGACCCAATAACTAAAAGAGAAATAATACCATGTCCTCCAGTTGCAAAACGGAGCGTTTAGCCTCCCAAGTATTGGAGCGAAAATCAGTGACGCGGACTAAAAGGTGCGAAGAATCTGGAGCAGAGACGTGGAATAAGAACCGATGTAACAGACCATAATTGTAGTCAACCCACTCGACTTTCGGTTCGCCAAATATCTGTTCAAACTCTTCAAACTCCATTTTGGTCCTGTTTGGCAGATCGGAAAATGAAGGAAAAGAAAATATGAAAAGTACGCAACAGAAGGAAAATTGTTGCCTAAATGAATTTTTTTATGTTTCCACGGAAGTTTAGAGAAGCTGATTGGATGTTTGTTTACACGTCAGATTTAAGGAGCGATGACTCCCTAAAAGTACACAAATACCCCTATTTTTATATTATTATCATTATTTCAAATATTTTCACATTGATGCAATTTTTGTCAACATTACCATAATAATAAAAAAATCGTGATATTTTATTTTTAATTAATTAAAAATAACTAAAAATAATATATAAATCAAATTCCTCTCTTTTTGTTCTCTTACTAATTTTAAAAAATAATAATATTATATTTAATTTTTTTATTTTTATTTATTTATCTTTTTAAAAAATCGTAAAATTCTTTTAATTATTTTAAATAATAAATTCAATATATTTGCACGTAAAATCATTTCTAAACTTTGTTAATTTTTTTTTATTCTCTACATTTCGACTAATTTTAATAGTGTGTTCCTTTGTTTAGTTTGCAGAGAGAATAACGGAAAGAATGAATTTTATTATATTTTAATTATACAACGTAACTTTTAAAAGTTATTTATGGAATTCCATGCCCCCACGTTAAAAGTTCAAAAGTCAAAAGCACATGCTCTGTATTATTGACTTTCTGACAAACTTGATAGGTCAAATATTGATTTCAACCAAATAATATTAATCCCATTATACTACTACTTGGGTTATAGATGAAGATATCTTTCTTGGCAAAATTTTCTAGGAAAATGAGTCCAAAAATAATCATAACAAATCAACTATAAGACGAAGTATCAGTGATTAAATTGAGTGAAAATGACGTACTAAAATTATTTAAAAAGAATTTTGATATTTTAATATTATTAATTTTAAAAATATATTTAAATAAATTATTTATAAATATTAATGGTATATAAATCAAAGAGACTTTAGAAAAAATTTGTTACCAATGTCAATAACTTACACATGCACAAATAATTTTAAAAAAATATAAAATATTTTATTCATACCAAGAGATTATAACATTGTGGCCACATTTTACAATCATGAAGAACTGAGAAGAAGATGAAAAGTGAGTGCTTCAACCATAATCTTCACTTTGTAAAAGAAACAAGACAATATCCGACGCTTGATTAATCCTCTGCGAGGTGGAAGAAGGACTTCAGCTCTAGCCATTGTCTTCATATCAATATTCTTCAAGAGAGAAAAGAAGGGGGAGATAGATAGCAATAAATTAAAGGCTAAAGCATACAAAGAGAAAACTTGTATTTATAAAGCAAATGGGTAAGAATTGCGTCGAAATTATGTATAGGGATTTCAAAAGTCAATTGATATATTGACTTAAGTTCATGCCAGTTTGGGGAGAGAAAATTAAAGGCTGACAATTTTCTGAGTTGCTTACTTGAAAAGGAATTTGACAAGTAATATTGTTTCTTAACAATTAAATTACAATATATAGACACGCACACGTCTTTTTTGAGCAAAAAAGAAAGAGAATAGGTTAAAAGATGGATAAATCTTTAGAGATTACCATAAAAAAGAAAGGGAAAAAATATTTTCCTAAAGCAATAGATTACCGATGGTCGCTATCAGACCATCCACAGATAGAAATTGCATAGAGGATTGAGAATATAGACATGGGGTTTGACATTTAGCCTTTGTTAAGGGATTTTCACATTGCATCTTGCATAAGGGATTTGTTGAAATTCCCAGCAAGATTCCCCCAGATTTTGATGCTGAAAAACTCAACAACTTGAACCGATGGCAAACTTGATTGAATTCTAAAGATTTTATCCATGCATGTTTAACAAGAAAATGAAAATAGTGCTCACACAGACTAAAAGCCTGATAGTTCGTCAATTCATTCAACCAGGTAAAAAGGCCTATACCCATTGCCAATTCTGCTGCACAACAACGCAAAATTATGAGTACTACATTGGTTGTCAATCCTTTCGAGAGTCTCAGTCTCCATAATTTCTAAGAAACTACGCTCCAAACATCACTAAAAGATGTGCCTAATAAAGTTTCAATGAATGAAATCGACACATTTAATGTGTTTCCAGAACATTACAAAGATATGCAGTTGGCTTTATTCAAAAATAAATGCTGGTAAGTTTCCTTAAAGTTAATTAATGAGGCCACTCGATTTGTCAATGATGGGACCAGTACGAAATGGACATTAGAAGAAAATTCGAGACTTTGCTACCGATGCTTCAATGTCAACTTCACTTGAACATTGATCATAAATCATCCACTAATTTTTATAATTTGAATCATGTTACAATAATACAATCGTACAATAAAAAAGGTTAAGTATTAATATGTTATGTTATAAATATATTTATGGTATATTTATATAATATGTTAATTTATTTGTGACATATACTCTATTGACTTCACATAAACAACTGTTGACAATGGGACATCATAAATAAGATCCTCAACCATGAGCAAAACATTATAACTTTATAATAATACTCAGTTGTCAACTGTTGAAAATTGAGGTATCCCTTAGATCTTGGTCCACAAATAAAACATGTGTGATTATAAAATTATTATTATTATTATTTTATTTGTGTTACTTTAGGACATTTTGTATGTTCTTTAATTGACTTTGGCTCAATAGAGTTGTATTTGTTGCCTTATTTTTTAAAATGACACATAATTATTAAATTTAATTAGTATAAATAGGTAAGTTTATTACACGCATTCTTTCTTTGTTAATTGTATTTTCTTCGTAAATTGTGTTTAATTTTAAGCACATATCGGTTTATAATATAATATTTTTATAAATTTTATTTAATCATCTATAAGAATATATTACGTAACGTTATTAAATTTTAAGTATTATCTCAAGATGTTAGAAATAAAATAATTTTTTTAAAAAATTTATTTAAAATTTAAAATATTATTAACAAAGTGAATGGGAGAGGAGGGCATTGACTTATTTAAGCGAAAGCGAATTCATCTCCATGGTCCACACGTTTTTAATACACTTTGTCATTAGTTGACGACGAAATTCCCCTTCAAATTTTGCAATTAATTTATTATTGACTTTCGTAGTTTGGTACATATAATTAAAAATTATCGTGGTATTACTAAAACATTACGGTGTATTAAAAAGCAAAATTGAATCATTTACACCAAGATATCTAAACGTAAATGAGATACATGGAATAAAAACAATGAAAAATAAATTATCACAATAATACTTATACCCTAATTATACAATTTGTAAACATTATAAAATGCGAATTTTATATATAAAATGATAATTTATAACATACAATTTTGAGATGTATTAATTAATCAAAACTAGGAAGAATTACATGATTACGAGAATATTAAGAGTTAAAAGTTGAGTTTTTGAATAATAATTTTTACTTTGTAAAAGAAAGATGACAATACATGACGTTTGATAAATCCCTTCATAGGAGGTAAATCTCTTTGATAAATTTTAATTGTTGGACACACTAAATTTGAATATCGGTCATTTTTGTCTTCTTGAACTCAATCTTTGGGAAAGAAAATTAGAAGAAGAAAATAGTCGAAAATCAAAAAAGATTGACAAGCCTACACAACTTTTCTCGTATATTTCTCACTTAATCTTTTTTGACAATTTTTTTAGTTGCTTCCTTATCAAGTATGAAGGGGATTGAGACTTGAAACATGATCTTAGAGAAGAGATTAAGAACGGGGATGTGGAAATTGCATGAGAAGATTAAATTATTAGTGCATTAATTACTTCGTTCATACGCATTGGCTGAAGAAGAAAAATTGTGTTTGACAAAATCTAATGTTTGTACTTATTTTATTTCTAATTAATTACTTTATAAGCATAATTTATAAATACTTACATACATTTGTTCTCTTAATCATAATCATTTTAAAAGTGGACTAAGTTGTTTTTATTTTTGTCCAGATTCACATATTAAATCATTAAGCAAAGTCTATGCGGATATTGTTAAAACTAATAATACTAAAATATAATAAAAAATATATATAATTAAAACTAATAAAAGTTTTTAATAAACGAGATTTGTCTTGATATCAATTTTTAAAATCAATGAATTTAATTATCTTTTTAAATATATTTTAGAAAATATATATATATATCCTCTTAATTAGAATTCCTAATGTATAATCATTTTAAAACAATACCACTTAGAGACCATACTTGGAATTATCACATTTAATGAAATTTCAAAACATTATCAGTTCAATATTTTATTATATTGAGGTGACTTGATCAATAGTCAGCTGATAAATTTGTTAATAATCGGATAAGAACGAAAGAGACCGCAGAAGAAAGCTTGGAGATTTTGCTACCAACGTCAACCACATAAACATGCACAAAAAAGTTTTTAAAATATAAGAAATTTTATTCATAACAAGAGATTATAACATTATCATCATATTTATGAACTAATTACAACCACGATGAACTACAAAGGGGATTAAAAACGATTGATTTTTTCTACCATAAGCTTTACTTTTAAAAAGAAGCACGACAATATCCGACGCTTGATTAATCCTCTGCGAGGAGGAAGACGAACTTCAGCTTTAGCCATTGTCTTCATATCAGTTTTCTTCAAGAGAGAAAAGAAGAGGGAGATAGCAATAAATTAAAGGCTAAGCACTTAAAGAGAAGAAGGCTAAGCACATAAAGAGAAGAATTCTATTTATAAAGTAAATGGCAAGGAATAAGAGAGTAAGAGGTGCGTCCAAATTATGTATGGGGATTTCAAAAGTCAATTGACATACTGGGTTAAGTCAATTTAGGAGGAGAAAAAAGGTTGTCAATTTTCTGAGTTGTTTACTTGAAAACATGAAGTGGGGTTTGAGGATGAGTGTGAACGTATAGAAATTGCATGGAAGATTGAGAATATAAACAAGACTTGACATTTAGTATTTGGTAGGAAATTTTCACAATGCATCTTTCTCACAGATAAGATTTTAATTGATAAAACATACGTTATTAAGTGATTGATAAATGAAAATATAATTAAATAAAATATTCATAAAAATATATATTAATCAAAGATTTCTAAACAATTCGATCAATTTATATCGGTATAAATTTCGAATTCCTTTCATGCATATTATTATAAGTTAAAAATCTTAAAATTTTATTTGAGATTATAGTACTTATTGTGTTTCAAAAATAAAAAAATATATATATATATATTTTGATAACATCAAGTATTAGTAAAATTGATTCATTCTTTTATTAACATTTAAACTTTAATATTTTCATCTTACAAAATATTAAAACTATTCTAATTTGGACTAGACCAAAAAAAATTATTTAAAAAAAGAAAAAAAAATTTCAATCTAAACCTAAAAAATTATCAACTTTTTTGATAAATCTCATCTACTTTTTGAGGAAATTGATCTCCATATAAAATCAAGTGCCTAAAATTTCAATGATGGAATTGACAGTTCATATATATAAATTAATATGACTTCATATTATTAAAATTAGACAAGAGAAAATAATTTTAAATGCTAGAATAATTGGATGGGTCCTCAATATGTAAATTGATTGATTTACGAAGCAAGAAGGAAAGAGCTACCTAGAAGGTTTACCCACCAATGCTAATCCACTACGAGGAAAACAAAAACCAATATTATTAGAGTTTTGTTTGAAATTATATATTTTTAATTAATTTTTAAATTATAAGAATTAAAATATTTAATAAATATTAATTCTTATTAGATAGTCTATGTTCTTTATTCAATTTCTCATATAATTTTGGTTTTACTTACTAGCTTATGTTAAAAATATTATTGTTATAGTGGAGAATTAATGTCTTAATCTCTTAAATTCAATTTGGCATTAAAGTGTAATAACTTTGAAATTATAGGTGTTGTAAGATGAAAGTATTAAATATCAAATATTAATATAAAAAATGATAAAAATTTTATTAAAAATTAGTATTATTAAATATTTTTTAATTTTACTTTTAAAACACAGAAAAAACACAAATTCAAACCTTAATTTCGTAGGAAAATATGGAGCTAATTGACATATTGACTTAAATTTATGTCAATTCGGGAAGAGACAAAAATTGACAATTTCTGAGTTATTTACATGAAATGTCAAGTGGGATTTGAGGATGAGTGTGAACATATAGAAACTGTATAGAAAACAATCAGTGGCTTGATTAAACTTCTTGTGTTACTGAAAGCAATTCTTTTTGGGTAAGAGTAAACCACCTGCAAATACTCAAAATTGTATCTTACATCTACTGTCTAGCGAAATTTAAAGGGCCACATTTGACAACTAAATCGACATGCGACTGGACTCCTACAATACAGACTTGTGCTAAAAGTAAACAACATGCAGCTAAAAAGCACTCCTATCACGCATGTCATATATTTTGACCAAATTTTCAGCATTCCTAGCTCTTATTCCCTTACGCCAACATGCACCACCTCTCGTCATGCAAGATCTTCCACACCACATAATTGGGGTTTGGCTTAAGTGCACGGTGTGATCTCCTTGGCTTATTAGTTCCTTCCCCTTGAAATGGATCCTTGTGCTCAAGGGCCACACTAGCCATTGTTGCATACCATGTGTATGAAATCCAGCAAATGGATGTAAAAACTACATTCTTCAATGGGTATCTTGAGGATAATATTTACATGGAACAGCCCACCGATTTTGTATCTGGTACATATAAGAATAAGGTATGCAAGTTACATCAATTCATTTATGAATTGAAGCAAACTTCCAGAAGCTAGAATATGCGATTTGATAAGGTGATCAAATCGTATGAGTTTGTGAAAAACCCAAATGAACCCTGTGTTTATAAATGGGTTAGAGACCATGCCATACTGTTACTCATATTGTAGGTGGATGATATATTGTTGATGGGCAATGATATTGGCATGATGACTAAGGTAAAGATCTAGTAATCCAAGAACTTCTCTGTGAAAGACTTGGGAGAGGTGAGTTATGTCCTTGTTTATAGAGATAGAGTGAAGAGGATAATTGAATTATCTCGTAAATTGTACATAGAAAAACAGTTGAAGAAGTTCAACATGGAAAACTCTAAGAGAGAACTCCTGCCTTTCATCCATGGTCATTATCTTTCTAAATATATGGGTCCAAATACTAATAAAGAGTGACAATGGATGTGTAGTATACCTTATACTTCAGCAATGGGTAGTTTGATATACACAATATTATGTACAAGGCCTGATATAGCATATGTCATAATTGTTGCGAGCAAATATCAGGCTAATCCAGGAGAGAAATATTGTTTAGTTCTGAAATCAATCCTTAAGTACTTGAGAAGGTCTAAGGATTTGGTTCTTAGTTATGGATGTCAAGAGTTTAACATTCAAGGATACTTAGACTTAGATTTTCAATCAAATCAGATTTTCAATCAAATATTGATGATAGAAAGTCTATCTTAACATTCAATTTTTTATGTAATGGAGAAACGGTTAGTGGAAAGAGTTCCAAACAGATCATGACAGCAGACTCCACAACATAAGTTGAGTATATTGCTGCTTCAAAAGTAGCAAAAGAGACTATTTGAATGCGAAAGTTTGTAATCGAACTCAGCGTGGTTTCCAAAATGGGTTACCTGATAACCGTGTTCTGTGATAATATTAGAGCTATTGCTCAAACGAAAGAACCAAGGGTATACTCGAAGTCTAAGCATATTCAAAGTAAATATCACATTTTGAGAGAGTTCGTTGGAACTGGAGAAATTATAATCCAAAAAGTATCTTCAGCGCACAATATGGCTGACCTACTCACTAAAGTGATAATACAAAAATAGCTAGACCAGTATCATGAGAAGATCAGTATAAGATACCACAGCAAATAGTTTTAGTGCAAATGGAAATTGTTAGAGTAAGCCTTGGAAGCCATTCATGTCATTGGCTTCACGAATACGTTTTGTCTTACATGTAATATATATTAATAAAAAAAAAGTTCTTTATTCACAAATATATATATACATTTATTTAATTATACATATAAATAAAATATATTTATTAATTATCTAGATAATTCATTTAATAGTTAAATGATATTATCAAATCTATTTTCTAAGGAGATAATATTAATTATGGAACGATATCGTATAGTTGGCATACTAAATGTCTTCAATGAATATTATAAGTGTGGGTAATATAATGATCATATTATTAAGACATTAGCATAGACTAAATAGTTGGATAATTATTTATTTAAACATGATCAAATAACGATAAATCACATGATATTGTACATAGTCAACAAGTAATTATACGACGTTATCATTGGCCTAAGACATCACTACCGTATCTGGTATAAATGCACATAGTTCATATGGTAAATAAGTATGAGATTAATTACATGTTGTATGATAAAAATGGTTTGGTCACATGTTATTTATATTTAGAGATGTGTGATGATTAAAAAGAAATTCATTGACTCAATATGCATAAGATTAGGTTTTTTCTGATTTGATCGAAATTTAAATTCCCAAATGAATATTAATAAATAGCTAAAAAAGTAAACCTTTAGTCAAAATGATCAAATGTCATATGAAAGACTTCACAGTGATAAGTTCAGCACATATAGACCAATAGTTTGTAATTTTATCAGTAAAGGGTTTTGACGTATTATAAATCCAAAATCGATTGAGATTAGATAATAGAAAGACTTTACCCGCAAGGTATGTACAGTTGAGTGGAGAACGATAAAGTATGACTTCATTATAGATTAAGGGTTATAACACATTGTTAGATGTTAACCATAGTCATTGAACAATCAAAAAGTTCAATAAACTCAAAAAGTTCAAAATAAATTTACAACTATTTGTGAGTGCCATAATGAACTCATATGGTCATACTAACAAGTATAGGTAATAATAAATATATGGGAGTACTAATATTATTATAAATAAAGGTTAACACTTTTAAGATAATATTTATGATGATGCCCTCAAATTTTATAGTGTGAATAATACTAAAATATTTATAAATTCATATAACTATAAAAAATTTATATAACTTCAAAAAAATTACAAATAAATTAATTATTTAAATACTTTTAATAATGAATAATCACAAATTTCTAAAATAAATTTTAAAACTAAAAATAATAAAAGAAAAGAAAATTTTCAAAAGTTTTAATGCTTAAGGAATAAAGTGATAGCAAAACCTCAATCAAAACCATTTTTTAGGTGCAAATCTTTTATCGTCTAAAATCACAATAAAATATAATGAGTTTTAAACTCAATAAATATACTAACTTTTTTTATATACATAAAATATATACATACTTATAAATAATATACTTGTACACAATGTATGCACATGATATAACATGAGATGAATTTATATTTGTTTCAAAATTTTATAACACTTAAATACTATATAATAATTTTTTAAGTGAGCTAACGTTATTTGTTGATGACATACTGTATATAGGTTAAACACAAATTAGATATATAATTTTAAAAAAATAATAATAAACACCCATGCCAGAAGGTAAAACACACACTCTTAATTATCAGTGAGTTCCCCAATATACACAAATACTTCTTCACCCGAATATGAAGATCACTATACTCAAAAATACCCTTAAATCTCTCCCATATTATACGAAACAATAAACAATAATAATAATACCAAACTTGAAGACATGGCTACATTAAACAATAAAATTTTATCAACCCTCAATATTTTAAGAAAACAATATCAAACGCTGCTTAAAATCTTTGTTTTCCATTGGAAATGCTTCTCTTTCAATGATTAATTCATCCTTTTGTCTGTTGAGATCAGAGACAGAGAGCAAGTGCCATTTACAGCAAAGTTTTTACTACATGATCGCTGGCAAAGTCTTCTAAAAGTGTAAAGCAATAAAATAATTCTTGAAACACAAAATTGGAAAGAGAGATTTTCTTGCTTGAATTAACAGCAATTACAAAAGTTGTATTACATACAACATCCCATTTCCGGCTGAAACTTTCGGAGTTGTAATGACAAAGGGACAAGAACAAGATGCTCTGCCTATTCTACAAACAATCGCAAACTTGAGTTGCTTCAACCAAAGATTATTAACTACCAAAAACAGGTCCATTTTGACCATAAAGAATCAAGCCCTCTAACCTGTTGTGCGAATGCTATCCTTGTGCAGCAAGCAGTTCATTCCAAGTGTCTGGAATGCCAGGTAGGCACCAATGCAAGCAATCATTGATGCTATACTTGTGCAGCAAGCAGTTCATTCCAAGTGTCTGGAATGCCAGGTAGGCACCAATGCAAGCAATCATTGATTCCATCGGTAGCCTTAACACTGTAACGGGATATGTGACCCTCGTCTCTCAGTTCAGAAATAGCGGTAATATCCAGAAGCTTAATCTTTGTACCCCTAACAGCGCCCTCAACAACTCCATCACTTGATCGATCTTGAGAAACTTCACTTCCTCCAGTCAAAGGAGTGGTATTATCACAGCTGCCCCCAGTGTTCCAGTCACCATTGCGGAAATGCCTGGGCGAGATGGTTCTAAAGAATGCTTTGAGGTGGGGATGGGAGGGAAGTTGTGAATCAAGCCACCTGGCAACACTGTATGCTGTAAAATTCTTGGCACTCCCCATGGGTGCAAGTTTTCTGTCTTTGTTAGGTTTTCCATTAACATACATTACCCAACGGTTGGCCCTAAGCTTCCCTCTGTTCCAATGATGCCCCGTATTGAGGACTAACACATCAAACTGATGGAGGTGTTTCCTCATGAAAGCTGGTGGATGATCCAAATGCATGGCAACATCAGAATTGGGGTCTGTAATGTTAAGAGGCTCTAAGTCAGCAAGAGTCGATGACCAGTAATAGAGAATAGTAGTGTTGGTATCTGGAAAACGATAAGCCCAACCATCAGGACGTTTTGCTCCATGAGGTTTGACAAGACCATATTCCCTTCCAACATCTTCAACTTCTGGGCTCAGTTCCCCACCAGTGGCCATACACATTAAAGACTGAAATTGCTGCCTGCCCAAAGAATCTCCTATAAAAGCAATTGTTTTGTCCTGCATTCTGGAATGTACAACAACATTCAGAAAACCAAACATGTCTAAACATCCAAGCTATTTCTTATAATAATAGCATTGTGACCAAATTCAAGGGAAGTGATCCCTATGAAGGATTATAACAATAGCATTGTGCCCAAATTCAAGAGAAGTGATCCCTATGAAGGATTATAACAATAGCATTGTGCCCAAATTCAAGAGAAGTGATCCCTATGAAGGATCATAACAATAGCATTGTACCCAAATTCAAGAAGAGTTATCTCTATGAAGGATTTGCATGTCAGAATTTAATCACTAGCATGCAAATGCTAGTGATAAACAATCAGAAGCCAATAGAGAAGCAGCATAAGAATAAGGAGCATTAACAACAGAAAAAAAAAGAGACCAACCTTCTCAAGAAGGCAGATCGTTCAAACTCTGGCATCTCACAGTCTTTTGGCTGCCAACGATATCTTTCATAAGAGAAATCTGATCGTTGAGTCAATCTACATGCCCACATTTCTGATAACCATTGCTTACATGCAAACCCAGAATACAAAGGACGCCTGCTCTCTGCAACCCAACTTCCCTTGGCATAATTACAGACTGCAAAATTAATTGCAAAATCAAAACTAAGAAATCATCAGATATTCAACTAACACTAATCCTGAACTTTCAGATGTATGCATAACTTAAATTTGATCCAATAAAGTTTGTAAACAGTTTGATAGATTTAAACAGACAAGCAAGAAAAGAAAAGATAACTTTTTTACTTTCTTTTTACTCGTTCTCCATCCTTAGCACGCTCACACCTAATACATAGGGACACTTTGTTTATGGCTTGACCAAATGTGTTAATGTGCATGTGTGTGAACAACTAAGGGATGGTCAAGAGATCATGATTTAGTTTAGTAATACAAGTGGATTTCTGGGTAATCAACAAAATAGGCTTGGACCATAAGCCAGGGAAACAATCATTATAATATTTATTACTAAGGACAGTGAGCAAGCAAGCAATAGAGATGCATATTTGACATTATCCAAGATGTCATGTTGGCTTAATTGATAATATGTGACCTAAGACTAGGAGTAAAGAAAAATAAGTCCAAGACTGCAAAAATGTAAGAATTAAAGGTTGCAATGCTGCAAAGAACTACAAAAACATCCCCATTACATCTCTTTTACGAGGTAACCAAAGAACAGGGAGCAAAAATGATTTGGAATCATACAGGGAAACTCTTTAATATATTTTATCTGTGTGACTTGTTATTCAAACTGAACAAAGTAATGAAATAAAACTTGAATTGTCATCACAGCTTCCACACTAGCTCATAAAATTAGCAGCATAGCAAGTAACAACAATTGCATTCATAAAAGAGATAGTACCTTTATTCTTATTCAAGAATTTCTGATGCCCACCAGTTTCTTTCCTTTGAGGAATATGCAAGGTTGTATAATTTGTTAATTGAGCACCTAAATTTTTTTCTAGTGGTTCTTTTGTTTCTTCTGCCGTAATTTTTCAGAATTTTTTTCTTCAATATGTTCCTCTGGCCTCATAGACATGGAGGGACCATTTAGAACATCCATGTGAAACTCTGAGACACAAGGAAAAAAGATTGCATCAGAAGCTAGACAGTCCTCTGACAAACTTTGAGATTTAATACAACTAGGCACAAGTCAATATCAAATAAATACCATTTGAAACCAACTCGCATAAAACATTATATTTAAAAACTGAAATCTATTTATCATAAAACAAACAACACAAACCATATGATATTCAGAACATTATACTTTCTATACTTTCATTTGCTCTCAATATTAACAATGTATTTAATGCAATTCACTTTTTTTTCCTTTAATTGAACTGTGCCAGTATGGCAGCTAAGTATATGATTAGGTTTAGTGAAACAGAGAGAATACATCACAACAAAAGGGTTTCATAATCTGGAAGCTTTGTAAAATCTATTCTATCTTATAGGAAATGTTAGTTTATATTATTTCACAAAAAGGCAATAAGGAAAATGGGTTATATTATTTCACAAAAAGGCAATAAGGAAAATGATAAAATTCAAACAGATTATTCGGAAAGAAAGTAAAAAGATGAAGAAATCAATACAAAAACATAAATTATATTTGTAGAATAAGAAGAAGAGATCAAGAGAGAGAATCACAGAACAAAAGTCCATACACCGCAATCCATTACGACTACAGCCATGGATAACAAGAAAATCTAAGCCAACACAACAAAAGGGGAAAAACAATGCAAAGCCCCAGAAAATCAGAAAACATATGATGATTAAAAAACTAGAAAACTAACCAAAGCAAAAGAAAATATAGGCAAAGTAGATAATCACAAGATTATGAATATCCAAATCCCTAAAAAATGAAAATACTAACTCAAACTTTTAATACATGCAATTAAGAAAGAAAGATCTGTAGAGAGAAAAATTATATGAATCGACTCATTCGAATGAAGTTGGTGTATAGTATATTTCAACAATTTGGTTTGGACCATAACTTAGCTCTTGAAACAAAATAAAATAAAATAAATGAATAAAAAAAAGGATAACTTAAAAGAAAAAATACGAGTAAGTGTTTGTCTGTCTTTGTGAAAGAGAAAGTAGTTTGGAAAACAATTGTTTGGGAGATTAAAAAGAGAAGGTTGTTACAATGTAAATAAACAACTTATGTAAGATATCTCATGCCCATGAGACTCATGCAATTTGGATATTTAAGAATTTATCTTTTAAGATACTTTCCCATGTGCTATAGATAATGTTCAAGGATCTTTTTCACATGCAAAGAGCAGTCGGTTGACTTTCAAGAGGAAAGTTTAGTATTGTTGTTATTTGATCGAAAAAGTACTCATAATTCAGGACTGTTTGAGTCATTAATGGGCGAGTTTGATGGGCTATATCTTTGAAGATCTTTGAGGCATTTAATCTATAATGAGATATGAGGGTGTGCAAGGTCAAGTCAGTTTGATTATTGAAGATTGTCCATACCTGAACAAAAGACAGTTGGTCCATCAAAATCAAAATTTGAACTAACCATTTTTCTCTTAGCATATAGTTTTTTTCAGCATATATTATACATACCCTTTTTTTTGCCTTTATCAATATATTTTGTGATTAGGTGAAAAAGTAGGGACAATGGATATATAGATTTTGGCATACATAAAATAGAATTATACAAATGTATCTGAAACAAACCTGAAGATAGCCAAGTAAATTTATCCTGCCCCGTGAGTATAGTAGTAACGGAAGGATTCTTTTCACAAGCCCAAAGTAGTATTGTTGTAAAACAGAGAGTAATCAGAGCAACAGAAAGATGTCTTCCCCTAAATCTGTATTGCTTTCCACCTTTCATGTCTGCTTTATACTTCAAAAGACAATGACCGTTAATCAGATCCAATGCCTCATTAAGTTTATACAGATTAAAGATGTTCAGCATAAATCCCTTTTCTTCATCTACAGAAATCTACTAATTCAGGAGGCCATAGCTATATGCACAAAATATGAGATCAGAAGCATCAATGCCATCGTTAAAAGGAAAACAAATGTAATAAACATTAAGCACACCAATAACACAGCTTGTTTCTAATTAGATGAGACACAAAAATAGATAAATAGCAGCTTAAAAACTTACAGAACATTAGTTCTGTATGCTAATACAGTAAAATGCTAGTTTAATGAACTCAATTAAAGTTCAACCTACGAGACATTGTATTACAGATACATGAGTAAACATATGATAGGAACCTACAAAAGAATCTCTAATTGGCATAAATCATCTCTATATCATTCATTACAAAAGACATTATATGTCAAAGCCCCTACAAGATATATTTGTGACATATCTTTTGACAAAAATTTAAATGAACCCATCATGATCATCACGACAAAATTTTAGCAAATACATCCATTCAGTAATGTAATCCAATCAAAACTCAATCCGAGAAAGCGAATGAACAGCGACACATCTTCAAGATATCGGTTCGTTTCACGCACACAAATGAATCGATAACCTTGCACATTTAGGCCTAAACTAAAGCATGCACAATATTAAGAAAGCATATCACACCAAAACGTCATTATTCAATAAATTTAACATAGCATCATGCTTCATTAGGACAATCATTGCCAACAAAGGCATAACTCTGCTTCGCCTTAGCCATATCATTTCCTACCCAGTTACTGCGTATCATATACAATCAACACTGCTAAAAAATATCAATAAAATTATCTAACCGTAGAGACCCACTTGAGAAACATCATGTATATCATACATTGTAACAAATGCAGAGCTTCATAGATCTACAGAAACTTCAAAGCTAAAACGTTTCATAATTACATATAAAAAAAAACTGACTCCGTTCAGTCTCCTTTCGTTCGTAAAATCAAATGATTGTGCATCTACGGAGCGTAATCTGTCAGAGAATAAGATAACATTCAGATGGGTAGCCCAGAAAAAGAAAGAAATAGAAAGATTTTGTTCGTGAATGCACGACCATCCAAACGCGCAGAGAGAGAGAGAGAGATCGATCTTGCAAATTTGAAGTGCGATTAAGACCAATTTCATATAAGACCCTCTATTGCAATTAAATTATATATATCTCCATAAAATGCGATCGTGTTTCATTGGTATCTTTTTTAGTTCCTCTTTCAAGAAGGAAATAAAATATAATTTGAAAAATTATGCCGAGGCCGATCTTAAATTATTAAAACATCATCAAGGAATTCAATTAATTATTTTATTCCACGAGGAGGAATCTCACAAGTTTGAAAAAATGTAATTGAAGGGTAATTAATGTGAGATGTGGTTTATTTAAACCTAGTTTGTCAAATTTTAATCAAACAGCAGAACTTTGATGAAAAAGGCCAATGTTTATAAGGGCATAATTGCAAAATTAGTAAAATTAGAATTAGAAATAAATATAGTATCTTACAGAAGATTGAAGTAACGGCATGTCTGTCATATGTTAATATGACTAATGTTGCTGCAAAAGGGATGTTCCAAGGACATCCATGCAAGGTTAAATTAGTAATAAACAAATTAAGACATAAATTTGTCAGTTACTGTTGACAATAAAGTGCATTTACTTTTTTGCACATTTTTATATACTTGCACCACAATAATATCATGTTCCTGAGCCTATGTTATAATTACCTTAACCATAAATAATGCTTTCGCTTTCCTCCCCGTCCCAATTTTTTATTTTTCCTTCCTCATTGGATCTCTGATTCTGAAGACGATGGCCGGCACGTTGTCGAGCATCAATTACGTACAGTCCCGCGAACCGTCCCGCTCCGTCTACGTCACGTGAACGGTCACGACACAGTGGGCCCCCTTCCCTCGATATGTGTGTCGGCCATCAATTGTCCACGGCTTCTTCTCTCTTTGGAGTGAAAAGTCAGCAACGTTTTCAATATTTAAATGAATAAAACTTAAAGTTATTTAGTCGGTGCTTGCTTTGATTGAGGCACATGGCTCGTCCTGCTGTGTTTGACAATAGAATTGATTTGTTTTTTTTTCGAAATTCAATTAGCAGTGCACTATGCACCGTCGAAACTTCATTCTTGCCGCTGTTTCTCGGCAAACAATCTTTGCAAACAACACCGGCAATTATTTTTAAATAATTTATTATAAATTAATTTTTTTATTTTATAATAATAAAAAAGGAAACTTGGGGGTTTTCCAGAATGGCCATGTCCGTTTCTTACTAGCTCATACTAAATTTTATAATAATAAAAATTACCTCATGGCTGCTGCTGCTTCGCTGTCATAATATTTGATAATAGCAAGCAATCTATGAGATTAATGAACAAGTTAAAATCTGCTCGGCACATGCTAAATTCTCTGGCTGTGTATGCGTGTGTATGTATAAAATAGGTGTATCTCCGTGTCCGAATTAGAGAAGATTCCGCGACAGAAATGAGTTAACGAAGCTCTAACTAGTCTGTCTCTAGATCTGCTTCCGCTCTCTCTTTCCGTAAGAAGTACGTGATTTTTGTTAAGCTTTTGCTGCTTAACATGCCGTTTTAACTTCGTTTTGGTTTGGATCTATACTCGTATTTATGATACTAATGGTTGATATTTAGTTGCTTCGTTTTCTTTCTGGTATCATTTTTAACTTCGTGTTTTTGTGTGCTTTTTGTTAGCTTTCTTAGTGATTTAGCTTAGATCTGAGTGATTTCATTGGTTTATTGTGATGGATTTTTCGTTTTAATCTTGATCTAATTGTTAGTTCATTGTGGGTTTGAGTTTAGTTGCTTAAAATGAAGATCAAGGGTAAGAGTTAACAAGTAACTTTTTGACAAATCAGTTTTCATGCTTAAGTTTCTTGTTGTAGTGAAAGTTTAATAAGTTGTTGTAGTAACTTTGTTTCGTTAATCCATTTTGTGTTCTATGATAGATTTAGCATCTAAACTCGTATGTTTCTTTCCCCTGTTTGCTTGGATCCCCAGGTGTAAAGCTTTCATTTCAAGGAATTTTGAATTGGTGAAGAAAAGGAATTATGGCGTTGGGGAAGTATAGTAGGATAGAGAATCGGAGGTCTGCCTCGAGTTACTGCTCCACGGTGACAATTGTGGTGTTCGTGGCTCTCTGCATGGTTGGGGTGTGGATGATGACCTCGTCATCATCCGTGACCCCTGTTCACAATGTTGATGGCTCTCAGGAAAAGAAAAATGAGGTGAGGCAGCAGGTTGCAGAGAACAATGAGAGCAGTAGCCAGCAATTTGAAGATAACAATGCTGATTTACCAGAGGATGTGACAAAAGGAGACAGCAGTACAAGTTTGGCTCAGAATGAAAAGAATGCTGAAAACCAAGAAAATGGAGAGGACAAGACGAAGGAGAAGTCCAATGAAGAGACTAAGTCGGATGATGAATCAAATATACAGATGCAAAATGATGACGGTAAAACTGATGATGGTGATTCTAAGAATTCAGAAGCCGGAGAGACAAATTCCGATGGTGGTGAAGGTAATTCAGGTGGGCAAGGAGATTCAGAAGATAATTCAACTGAGAGTGACAAGAAATCTTACTCTGATAAGAATGGGAATAAATCTGATTCAGATGATGGTGAGAAAAAATCCAATGCTGATGAGAGTGAGACCAAGTCAGAGGAGATCTCTGGTGAAAAAGTAGATGGTCAGATAGAGGAGAAGGTGGACCAAAATGATAACAAGGAGTCAGTGAAAAGCTCTGATGATGAAAACGAAGACATCCAAGCCAAAAACCAGAGTTCAAATGAGGTATTTCCTTCTGGGGCCGAGTTGGAGCTTTTGAATGAAACTTCCACCCAAAAGGGGTCGTGGTCAACTCAGGCAACGGAGTCAAAGAATGAAAAGGAAGCTCAATTATCTTCTAAGCAACAGAGTGAGTACAATTGGAAACTATGCAATGTCAGTGCTGGCCCTGATTATATTCCTTGCCTTGACAACTGGCAAGCAATTAAGAGTCTTCGATCCACTAAGCATTATGAGCACCGAGAGAGGCATTGTCCTGAAGAACCTCCCACCTGCCTTGTTTCTCTCCCTGAAGGTTACAGACGCCCAATTGAGTGGCCTAAAAGCAGGGAAAAGGTATGCTCAAAATTCGTCCTCTAGTTCTTTCAAGCCTTTCTTTTCCTCTTGTTTAGCTGAAACTGATAAACTGTTCCCCTGCAGATATGGTACCATAATGTTCCCCATGCCAAGCTTGCAGAAGTTAAGGGGCACCAAAATTGGGTGAAGGTTACCGGAGAGTACCTTACTTTCCCAGGTGGTGGAACCCAATTCAAGCACGGTGCTCTCCATTATATAGACTTTATTCAGGAGGTAAGCACTTGAAACAATTCTGTCTTAAAACTCCATTATCTTTTGGTTATTTTGACTATTGGTTTGGCTTCTTATTATATGATCTATATGGTAATGCCAATTAGATTCTTAATACTTTCTATTGTTGTCATTGTTTGTATTTTTTATTTTCATTGCCTTCCAATCTTCACGTTTCCATTTTGTGTGCCATTGGTTGATGTATGGATATATGTGTGTATATAAATGTTTTTGGTACTAAATGTAATGGAATGTTTTCCATTTTTGTTATTATTCATTTCTTTTCATGGATGCTAGATGGATTCATGTTGTTACCTAAGATCCTGCCCTTTGAAATTTTACTGTGGTTCCTATACACTTATTTAAATTGACATGATTTCACCTTGCAAGTTATGGTTTCTTTCTGTTTTGTGTAGTTACTGTCTGCAAATGATTGTCCACTGTTGTCTGTATTATAACTATTATCTGCAAGCTTATTTTGGTGACTCAGATTTGTGAAAGTGATCATGGATTTTGGGTCCATTTATAACTTATTTATTTGAACAATTGTCTACCCTGATCTGTTTTACAAGTTCGGCTTGATATTAATAAACGTGCTATGCAGTCTGTGCCTGATATTGCTTGGGGAAAGCGGTCTCGTGTGATACTGGATGTTGGATGTGGCGTGGCTAGCCTTGGAGGCTTTCTCTTTGACAGAGATGTGCTCGCCATGTCATTTGCTCCTAAAGATGAACATGAAGCCCAAGTTCAATTTGCACTTGAAAGAGGAATCCCGGCTATATCATCTGTGATGGGCACAACTAGACTTCCTTTCCCTGGAAGAGTTTTTGATATTGTCCACTGTGCTCGTTGTCGAGTCCCGTGGCATGTAGAAGGTATAAATGTTGTCCGCTATGAATTAGAGTTCATTTATGTTTCTGACATCTTGTTGGTGTTTCTCTTTATCAAATTTAAATGTTGATGTTTCATTCTTTGATATTTTGTCTTATGCTACCTCACACCTAACAAGCATATAGTGATATTGATGTTATAAATCTATATTTGGGCTTAGTTTTCAGAGTTTCTGATTGTTATAATATACAGGTGGTAAACTTCTACTGGAGCTGAATCGTGTGCTGAGGCCCGGTGGCTTCTTTGTTTGGTCCGCTACTCCCGTTTATCAGAAACGTCCTGAAGACATGGAAATTTGGAATGGTAATTGATTTCTTACTTTGAAATGTCTGAATCTGTTAGAAAGGTTGATGGATTCTAATCACTACTACATTTTGTGGGAACCATTTGCAGCCATGTCTGAATTAACTAAAGCAATGTGCTGGGAGCTAGTGTCCATCAACAAGGATACCATCAATGGGGTGGGTGTAGCAACATATAAGAAACCTATCACTAACGAGTGCTATGAGAAAAGATCACAACAAGAGCCTCCAATCTGCGCAGAGACTGATGATCCAAATGCAGCATGGTAATCATAACCTTAGTTTGTGAGGAAATAAGCATATCTACTCACTAAGCAAGAAAAATAATCAATGGATTTGGCAAACTGGAGTTTGTCTTGTCACCTAATTGAAAAAAAATGTGCTAGCTTTTTCAGAAGCAAATTGTTTACTAGTACCCCAATTGCTTTAGCATGACTCACTTTTAAATTTGATTGTTGTGCACAGGAATGTACCACTGCAAACATGCATGCATAAGGTGCCAGTAGATCCATTAGAACGCGGGTCACAGTGGCCAGAGCAGTGGTCGGCAAGGTTAGAGAAAACACCATACTGGTTGTTAAGTTCCCAAGTTGGAGTCTATGGTAAGTCAGCGCCAGAGGATTTTACTGCAGATTTTGAGCACTGGAAACTGGTCGTTTCTAACTCATATCTAAATGGCATGGGAATAAACTGGTCAACTGTGAGGAATGTCATGGACATGCGAGCTGTCTATGGAGGGTAAGCAAGATGTGCCTTTCTCTCTAGGAGTGTAAATAAGATCCTTTGCAGTTGATTTCCTTAATTGTTTCTTGCATCTTCTTGTTTCATTATTTGTTTTGAGTTTTGATACTATGGTTATGCTTTTGTAGATTTGCTGCAGCTTTGAAAGATATCAACATTTGGGTCATGAATGTGATCTCAATCGACTCTGCAGATACATTGCCTATAATTTATGAACGTGGTCTTTTTGGTATATATCACGATTGGTGCCAATCATTTAGCACCTATCCTAGATCTTATGATCTTCTCCATGCAGACCATCTTTTCTCCAAGATTAAGAAGAGGTTTGTATTGATATTTCATTTTCATTCCTTGCTACTACGTCTGAGATTTCTGAGCATCATTTCTATATGCAATTGTTTTATGCTGCAATGCTATCTGGATCTTTCAGGTGTAATTTAGCAGCTGTAGTTGCGGAGGTTGATCGGATACTCAGGCCAGAAGGAAAGCTAATTGTTCGTGATAGTGTTGAGATTGTTAACGAATTGGAGAGTATGATGAGAGCTATGAAGTGGGAGGTTCGGATGACTTACTCAAAGGACAAGGAAGGATTACTCTGTGTCCAGAAGTCCATGTGGCGGCCCAAAGAGTGGGAGACAATCCCATACGCCATTGCTTAAGCAAACTTTTGCATCACACAGCTCTTCAAATCTCGAGGCCAGAACACCGCTGAGATTAGGTATTCTTTTGTCCCGATTGCTAATTGCAATTCATGGCTGCTTATCTACATGTCTAAACTTTTTCAACAATTTTATTTGAAATTTTTGATTTACTTATCAAGTGTAACAAGTTAAGTAGGCTCTTCAGTGTCCAAGCTTTTTCCGATATTTGTTTTCTTTTGCTTTTTTAATTTTTATCCAAGGTTGGTGTCCAAGTCTTCACTTGAAATCATACTACATTATTTATTGATCAAAAACCCAATGCATTCTTGTAATATTTGTAGTCAGCTTTAGTGAAATGTGTTGTTTGATGTATTGTACTTTTTTCTCCTCATATTTTGCAAAATTGTCATATCCATTATTCATGAATTTGGCATTTATCATATGTCTATTGCTTGTTTCCACATTTAAGGTCTTTAATTTGTCCCAATGAAGTGTTTTGTGGGTATATTTGGAATTCAGGTGCTGGCTTTCAATCTATACTTGAAACTAGGGGTGAGCACATTCAAATCGAATTGATACAAATTGATGATTTGAATTGACTTAAAAAATTTATACTTATGATAGTATTTTATTTTTAAGTTTAAAATAACAATTCAAACAATAATTGTCAATTTAAATCAATTTTGAGCAAGTTATATTATCAAATTGGATTGAATTAATTCAAATTAAAAGTGATATTTTTGAATTAATTTCAATTTTAGATTCAAATTGAATTTGTCTATCTTCACCTCAAACAATTGTATTTTCAAACTTAAAATATGAAACTTCAAATTTAAAAATTACCATTGAAGAGTTGTATGATTAATGGAATGTGATGGAGATATAATTTACATAATTGTACAAATAGCAGAAAATGGAATTTAGTATTCAACTAGGCTAATTTAAGTTTGAAATCATAACTTTTACCTGACAATTACATTCCATTTCTTCCTCTAGTAGGTTAACAATAACATTGCACTCCTTTGGGTAGTTTCAGGCACATTGCAATATATTAGATGTAAAATATGCCTAATTTTTTAAAAAGTAATTATGTTAAATAAGCTACAATTTTAATTGAGTTTAACTTTGCATCGATCTTGATTAATCAAGTGGGGCCAAATTATTAAGGTTATATGCCAAAGTAAAATAATATATAACTTGATTAGTGCTAAATGTTAGTATTTTATATAACGTTAATATTTATTCAGATATATATTATTATTTTTATAATAGAATTAGTTTTTTTATTAAATAATTAGAGTAATTATTTATAGTGTTATATTATTATAAATTTAATTTTAATGCAATTTTTGAAATTTTTTATTTAATTTTTGTAAAAAAATTTACAAATAAAAATGTAGAGATTACAATAAAAATGTAGAGAAAATTATAAAATATAATTAAGTAAAAAATATTTTAAAAAATTATTTTGTTTTTAACTTTTAATATTTTGATATAAATTTTAATTTCATGTTGTATATATAAGTTGAGATCACAATTGAAAACTAAAAAAATTATTATAGCCTGCCCGAATAGTACTATAACTGTACAGTGTGGATAGTGTTCCATAACTATATAATCTTCACAAATTATGCGTAATGCATTTAGTAATTTCAATAAGATATTGTTTATTTGGAGTAAGGATGTTTGCTAGATTTAGTCTATTGACAGTTAGTTAGTTAACTAACTGTTTCTCACAAGGAAGTGGCAGGGAGCGAGTCCCCGGGACGCTTCGGTTGTAAATCAACCAAGTTTGTTTTTAGTTCCCTCTTCACTTGCCTACTTTATTGCCTTGCCTTAACCATTTATTTCAACTACAAAAAACAAAATTTGTCTATTTGATCATCCCCTCCCCTCAAGTCATGGAAGAAGACAGCCACGGAAATGGGCCAAACGGAGGAAGCCCTGACAGCCCGTGTGTAAAGAGCAGTGGCAGCAACAACACCACCAGCAGTAGCAGCAAGGAACAAGATCGTTTTCTTCCAATAGCTAACGTTGGCCGGATAATGAAAAAAGTGATTCCCGGAAACGGGAAAATCTCGAAAGACGCAAAAGAGACTGTCCAAGAATGCGTCTCGGAGTTCATTAGCTTTGTAACCGGTGAAGCTTCCGATAAATGTCAGAGAGAAAAGAGAAAAACTGTCAATGGTGACGATATTATATGGGCAATTACCACCTTAGGGTTTGAAGATTATGTTTGTCCATTAAAGTTATACCTAAGCAAATACAGAGAGATTGAAGGAGAAAAGCTTAACGTTCCGAAACAACAAAGATCGGAGCAACGACAACAACAACAACATCATCGCATGAACAAGAACAGCTGCAACAACAACAACAACTACATTTACCATATAGTAGTGTATATTCTTCAACAAATCTAATGTCACAGCCAAATTTTATGTCTACTGATCTTCATCATCATCATCAGTCCTTTTCCTTACCATTTTCGCCAAATTCAATTCAAAAACAGTTACAGCCACAAGACCAAATTGACTCTGTGGGAAATTGGTAAGAAAAAAAGAAGAGAGAGATATATACATATTTTTCTTATATATATATAGTTTGATATTGAAATGTCTACTCAATGTGATGATACATATTTGAATATAAGTTGTAAGGTTTTATGTGATCATAAATACGTATTCAAACAGCTTGGTTTAAGCAATTTTGTTGATAAAAAAATTGATATCTTCATTGAAAAGGGAATTAACATAGGTTAAGAGTATAATTAGTTAATTATAAAGCATAATTACCTTATTGAAGATTTATTACAAGCGAGGAGAATGCAAGTAGTAGTTAATTTGGTGCTTAATCATTGTAAAAACTAAAGCAATTTTCTTTTTCTGCTTCAATGTATATATTTCTTGTTCATTATTGTGGACCATATGCTGGGGCTTCAAACCTTAGTTTTATTGTTTGTCTTGGTTTCAAATATCACTGAAAATTGTTGTTTGAACAATAAATTGCTCTTGATGTAGCCAGAAAGTTTAGGCAAGATAGATTTTATCACATGTTTATTTCAATTAAATTAAATTACATATATATATATATATATATATTAAAATTTGATCAATTATAAAAATATTTATAAAAATGATTACAATAATAAGTGAAAACATTTAAAATAAAATTTAGAAAAAAACTTTTTAAGAAAGACGGTCCAAATAGAATCACCGTGATAAAAATATTTTTTGTATTTTAAATCTTTTCACTCATTTTATAACTATCATCGTCATTATTAATTAGTCCCAAATAAATGTTTTTGTTGCAAGTCATTGTTAAAGAGTAAATATATGACATGATATATATGTTCGATTTTAAATTTTTTCAAAATTTATTACATATGACATAATTCTATTTAATGATTTTTGTTAATACTGTTCTATCTAAAGTTTTCTTTTAAGTGTGAAAAATTTACTAGTGCTCAAGAATATTTGTAATTTTTATTTTTTATTAGTTTTCATTAGGGCTGGTGCAAAATGCTGGGATCAAGCCAATTAAACTTGAATTAGTTGTTTAATTTGATCAATCAAGGAAATAATTATGATAATTGGAGAGAAAATTTAGAAAAAAAAACCTTAGAGAGGACAGTCCAAATAAAATATTTGATAATGTATTTTGAAAATTTGCTCACATTATAGCTATCATCATCTTGATTAATTTCAAATGATTGTATAAACCGTAAGGGATTGAATGAGAAAATAAACAATCTAATATGTATGTATTGTTTAAGATTTTTTCAAAATTTATTACATGACATAATTTTAGTGGATGATCACGTTCAAATTGTCCTAACTAAAAATTTTTCATCAAAGAAAAGAAAATATGTCGGCGCTCAAAAATGCTTATGGTACTTTCTTTTATTGATTTTAACTAGTGTTGGCAAAAAAATAAATAAATAAATAAATTTTCTGGTCTTTCAAAAATTCCAACACCTCCCAACTGTTTGCCAACCCTAATTTTCACTCTTCTGAGTTTGGTTAAAATCTTAAACTGAAATAGGGGTGATTGGAAAACAATTTTTAAAATAATTTTAAAATTACATATCAAAAACTTGAAAAATAATTTTCTTAAATTTGATTCTAAACTTTTCCACCACCGTTTTCTAATTTGTTGCTGTTTTTGCAATTTAAGTCTCATCATCAATTGAAAATTATTTTTGAAATCTTATAGTTCACAAAAAATTGGTTGTTTTTTTATAAATTAATTGAATCAGTATAATTCGAACTAAATTAAAATCAATAATAATTTTGGGTCAATTTAAAATTTGATTCAAACCAAATCAAATTGAATCGTATCAATCTCTAAAAATTTATATTTTTAATATAATTTTATTTACAAAATATTTCACGTATGTTCTTGTTCGTAGATCTCCTTAAACTTATGTTAATAAAATTGATAATTTAAAGTCTAAAACCTTAGAAAAATTATGAAACACACATAAATTTATAAATTTTTTAATTCTCAACAAAAATAAACGACTGAGTTAAAATAAAAACATTGAAATCTAAGAGTTTACAATTATAAACTTACATAATAACATTTAAATTTAAGCACTTCATATTTTAGTTTTTATGTTTAATAAAATAATAAAATTAAATTATAAATAATTTAACAAGAATTATGAGCTTCTCAGCCTGCAAATTCTGGCTCCACCCTTGGGCATATTTGCATGTAGAGTAACAAATGCATCGTAACATAAACATGGGCTCAGCGAGGGTTTGTCAATTTGAAATATTGGATCTCTCGCCTTTCCAACAATCATTGTGTGCCAATTTTATATACGATGCATTATTTAGTTATGCACAAATACAATGGAAGAAGAAACACATTTGTCTATCACATCAACATCTTTTTTACGACAATGACTAACATGCAAACTTGCAACTACATTTCATATTAGCATGTATGTGTGTGTATATATATATATATTAATTTGTTTTTGCTGTACTGGAAAAACAGTTAGTGTTTAAGAACGTTAAACGAGTTTACCAATTATTAGTGTTTGAAGGGATGGTTATAATGTTAGTTGTAGTAAGTTAAAATAGTTAGGCAATTAATCTAGTTGACAAGATGCAACTACAAGAAGGTACAACTGGCATCAAGAATCCAAGATCAAAAATAAATTCTTTGCAGTTATGTATAAATAGATATTTAATGTGTACGAGTGAGGTGAGAGTACAAGGAAAGAGAGTGATTTTTTTTGTGCTCTGCAAAAAGGTTGTATTGTTGAGTAATTTTTGTTGGAGATTACAACAAAAAAAGAAAATAAACAGTTCAGAAAATTTTTGTGCATTTTTTGGTGATCAATCAATAAAAATTTTGTTTGTTTTTGTTTGTGAACGTAGACCTAGTAGCTAAACTTCATAATTCTTATTATGTTCTGTAAATTATTATCATTTTTTGTTCTTTACTTTTGTGTTTTATTTGTTGAAATTGTTGTTTATACAACTCTTAATATATTGAGCAGTTCAAGTGTGTAGTGCATAATTTTTGTGTTTCTTTTATTGATCAATATCAAGAAAACAGTTTAGTTTATAGTTCTTCGAAGATCCAACAATTAAGATCATAGTCAACTTGCCGCAAACTTATGACTAGGGCAAAACCCAATGCTAGCATAGCGCTCAATTTGAGCTCATACTAAATTCATAATTGGAAGACAAAATCTAAGCTCCACCTTCTTTCCGGTGGAGTTCTCTTGTACTTAAGTACCAAGACAATGCCAACCTGGTGTTTTTTACTTATATGTTTCATTTGTTGAAACTGTTGCTTGTATAACTTTGATATATTAAACAGTTCAAGTGTAGTGCATAGTTTCTGTATTTCTTTTGTTGAACAATATAAAAAAATAATTTAGTTTATAATTCTTCGAAGATCTAACAGTATTTTATAAAAGGCAACAAAGGGTTTGATAAATTTGTGTTGTTGATCATGTTGTAAGTTTTAAACATAAAAGCTAGATAATTAGAAAAAATAAAAAATCCAAGAAAAGTTTTAAAAAATTCTATACTCAGTAAAATATAAAACACTCAACTTGATAATTAAAGAAAATCCAAAATAAATTTGAAAAAACCAAAAAAAAAGTAATGTTTGCTATATTATTACATGTAAGGATCATTGTGAATTAAATTTGTGACGAATAACCTCAAATTCGTTAAAAATATTTAATATTAAACTTGCATCAAATTCATAACAAATTTGATGTTTTATTATCAAATTAGAGTAAATAGATATTTAATATTTATCAAACTTACACAAATATCTACTCGTTTTTAGTAAATTTTTATATTTTCGATTATAATTGTACTATTATTAAATAATAAATTTAAACTTATAAATTATCCAATTAAAATTCTAAATTTTTGATATTAATTTAAAAATAAAATATGCCACAAAAGATATAAAGTATTAATTATATTTAATATAAAATAAAATAAATCATAATCATTCAAAAAAATTATATAATCATTTTATAAATTTATATATAAAATATTATAAATTTAAAATAAAAATTAAATATTTATGATATTTATTTACATATGAACTTATTTACAATTCGCTATAAATTTTAATTTTTTTTAATCTAAAACCCATTTTAATTTCATTAAAAGGCATAACAAGCTCCTCTTACAAGGGTTGGGTATTAACAAATTGTAGGTTTATGGATAAAATTATCGTACTTGGTTGCATTATTGGTTGGCAATGGTAGGGACACCGAGAATTGTAGCTGCCTCATGCAAAATGGTACATGCTCCATTGGAAATTGAAGATTAAGCAGTGGACAGGGCACAATTTCCAATCGGCCATCAATTCAAGCAAATTATGAGGGTCAAGGACCTTTAATACCAATTAAAATAATCTAGATTTAATTCATAAAATGTCTAGGGGCAAAAAGTGTTCTATGTAAAAATTAAAAACTCAATTTAACAAATTGAAATATAATAAAATTTACTATACCCTAAATTAACTAAAAAATAATAAATCTTTAAACTATTCAATCTATTTATACTACAAATAAAATTTAACAATATATTCAATCAAGATAAATAATTAAATAATTAAATAAAATTTAAAATACAAAGAAAATTTAAAATAACGAAGATAAAACTTTATAAAGAATTCTTTATAAAATAAAAAATTTTTAAAATTATTCAGAAGCTATCTAAAAATTTATTAATAAAAAAAATTTATAATTAATAATTTTACTCAAAAAAAATTCTTACAATTCCAATCATAAAAGATACGGTTGTTTTTTATTTTTATAAATTCGCAAACAACACATTCAAAGGCTTAATTGTGGCTATCAATATTTTATAAAATTTTAAAGGCTTCACAATTAGGTTTTTAGATAGAAAAAGCTTGGTGATTATTATTTCCAAGAACAATCAAATACAAATCACAATAATAAAGATAAGATTTATGATTTTAGAAAGTTAATTAGATTAGAAAAGTTATGATAGGCTCAGAGGATGATCTAAACTTAAGAAATAATAAAAAAAACACAAAAATAACAGTAAAAAGCTTTAAACTTATAAGTTTGGATTTTATATTTTTTGCAGAGATTCAAAAGCAGAAGTCTAGTGGTGGTTGCGCAATCTGCCCAGGTAAGTTGACGACTTGAGCAAGAATCCAGCAGAGGTCAAGTGCCGAGCTTCTGGAAGACTGCCCGAGCGCCTGTCATGCAAAAGTCTAACAGCAAGGCCTTCTCGAGCACCAATATCTGCTTCAATTTTTTAGGGCCGTTCGAACACTCATCAAGCTTTAGTCAAGTACTAGGCCTCTAAGACCCATCCAATGTCTTTTTGGCGATGTAATCAAAACAGCTATCATCATAAAACTCTTGAAAAACACTAAATTTTGTTTACGAATGAGCCAACCTAAAGATCATAATAGATCCCTAAATGGATGATGGATAGCATGACGGTGTACTGCATTTCTTTCTTGCAAACTTCTCGAAAGGATGCTGACTCCTCTCTAAATATTACCCTATAAAGGAATCCTAAAAAAAATATTCTGTGTTTGTTTCCTAATTTTTTAAGTTCCCCTTCACTTCATTAGTATTTAGCGTATTTATTAAGAATGTAACGATAGCCCTTGGCTGCAATCTTTAATTGTCTTTGTGTATGTCACAAAGATGTCATCGTTGGTCCAATTTTCAAAATACTATTAATTAATTCTTCTTTTTTCTTGAATCAAGTTTATTGGTTTTATAGCAAAGTAGAAACTTAAGATGGCCAAATATAAGGTGGAACAAAGACAATCAAGTTGTTTTGGATTTATTGAAGACGATTGCTACCACATAAATAAGAATAGTAATACAATATATTAAATCGAATTAGAATCTTTATTTAATATGAGTTTATTCAAAGTGTTGAAGCATTTTTAATACAAGTATATCATTAATACATATAATTAAAATTTATTCATGTATTATATTCTTTGCTACTACTCATTGATCAATATTCTCTTTTGATTAGAGTTTTTATTCGTGTAAATACATATGAGTGGTAGTTCAAATCCAGAGAGACTTGAATCTTGAACTCAAATCTGTATTATAATTGTAATTTAAAAATTTTAGACTCTGGTATCTTTATCCTTATACAAGATTCAGGGTTTATCTAAGATGATAATATTTATTTGTAGTTATAAAACAAAAAAAAATGTGCAATTAAAATTTCTCCTTATTTTATGAAATATCAAAATAAGGTAGCTCTCACATATTTTGTAATGTTGGGGCAGGCCATGGAATTGGTGCCTGCTTCTATATATGTGTATGATCATGAATTTTATGATCTAAGTTGGGCAACATCTAAAATCAACCATATACATGAGATATTGACATTTTCCTTTCTTGAAAGGACAAGGACATGACTAACCAAGATCAATGATTAGGGTTTGTTTTGTCTCCAAACTAAAACAAATAATTATGGAACAAACTGGAAACAATTGAGTTAGTTTGAGATGCAGTAAAATGGAAACATCATGGTCAAGCTAGTGAGTTGTCCTTCAAGTTTTTTATGTGTAAAAGGGGGGCCCTCAAATTTTTGTCATGTTGGCATTGAAGTACAAAATGTTGTGGTCTGGATTCATAAACTTTGAAATTTGGACCTACATGGCATTCTTATTGAGAACATCCCACTCAATGAATTATGATTTATATGGAATCATGCATGTGTATAAGTGCTAACATTGATAAAGAATGTAGTAAATTGGTCACATAATTATTAGTAATATATTTGAATGGCATCTATAGATTAGTAACATGGAACCAAAAATAGTTATCATATCATATATTGGACTAGCTTCAATAAAATAATTTGTTCAAAGGTTGTATTATGTTTCAAATAATATGGAAGATCATGTTCTTTGACTTCATATTATGTAGTTTGAACATACTTGTGTATAAGTACACCCAATGTTTGTATTAATTTTGTCATAAATAACTACTTTCTTGAAAAAAAGAGTCTTCAATGAAATGAGACTGATTTTATAGAAATATCAAATAATATATTCTAGTTAATTAATTTATGTTAGTAATATATATATATATATATATATATATATATATATATATTCTTAATCATACATAACAATATGTATATAATAAATTTGTGTTTAAATGAATGTGCAAATAATATAATATGCTCGATTTTATATAAAATTTTTTACTTATCAAATGACATGTATTAATCATTTAGTAAATATATGAGAAGACAAAACGATATTTCTTAATTTTAATTCTTATTGAATAATTAGATCATTTCACATGTATGTTATGTATTAAAATTGAGATTTGAATATTCTCTCAAAATTATTTTATACATTTAAAATTTAACTTAATTTATTTTGGAATGTACCTCCACAAACATATCACTTCACCAACTCTTGAATTAATTAGTGGTGTTGCTATAACAAGTTGGTAATATAAATAAATAATACTTTCTCAGACAAATTAAATCACTTGTGTATAAGGCAATCGAGCATATGCATATGCATGCATGCATATGCTCACACATCACACAACTACATATGATATGAGAAAATTAACCTATAATACCTACTACACAGAAATCAGCAATAATAAACAACACAAAATAAAAATATTAATAGCTAGTTTTATAAACAGTTCCAATAATACTCAAACCTCACATTACTGGACTTATTGATGTAATTTACGAAGAGAGAGAAGCCCTTATATTGGAAGCAGAAGCAGACCGGTTGTACACCTTAAGTAGAGATGAAGTTAGGTGTTTTTGAAAGACAAATGCCAGTGGACGAAGCTTTGGAGTGTAACAAAATCAGGTCTATAGTGTTTCTGAGTGAAAGCCAATAAATCTGACCACGTGAAATCCGGGTAAATCCTTGGCCCATCTCTGCGAACAAGATCTTGTGGGGGCCTCACCACTTTGTCTTCTTTAGGACAAACGAAGAAAGCCATTGATACTCTCTCCCTTTCTCTGTTCACTACTGCTCTGTGCAGGCAGCTCTTGTATTTCCCATTAGATAATGCCTACGTATCAAACAAACAAACAGCACACAGCTTATATTTATCCATTTGTCTATCTACATCTATTTCATCTACGTTATACAAATAAAAATCCTATCACATCCCCACTATTTATACATATATTATATATATGGATTTTTTTTCTCATGCAAACGTTCGTATTTTAAAAGATATGAACTTAAACGAAGGCCGTAACAAAATATACAGGCTTTACTATTAACATTTGATACAACAGTATGATTCAAGTATTAAATATAATGTTTTAAGTTTGGAAGTATTTGTTTCAACATTTTTACTCACAGTTTTCACTCTACGGCATACAAATATATGTTTTAACATTGGATTACGGTCGCACAAATCTCAAAGTGTTTACAGAGTCGAAAACAAATAGCTAGCTGGAAATCTAATAAAAAAAGTCATATCAAACTCGCTGCGTCTGAAGTGTATAATATGTCTTCTGTGACTTCGAAAAGCTGTTTGATGTCTTAATCTTAATAACAAAAATATTGATTAACGCTGTCACATAATAAATCTTGTCCTTTGTATTCCATGAACCCTTTTCGTTTATTATCCTAAGCATGCGTGGCATCAAATTGATTTCAAATATATTCTTAAAGCGGATAAAAAAGGAGAAAAAAAAAGCAAAAACAAATAAAATAAATAAATATGTGGACTATTAATTTAAAATTACCATGAAAGTGTCGCCAATATTAACGACTAGGGCATCGAGGCGGGGTCGTACTGTGTACCAATTGTTATTTGCAAAAACTTCAAGCCCTCCAACTTGGTCTTGGTAAAGAATAGTTAAAGCAGTTGGGTCAGAGTGAGGGCCAGTACCAAGAGTAAGGCCTGAATTATTGCAAGGGGGATAATAGTTGCATCGCATGATTGAGCTTCCATTTTCAAAAAATTTCTTATAGTGCATGCGATCAACTCCCAAGCTCACTGCCAACAACTCAAAAATCACCCCTGATAATTTCTGCATTGCTTCACAGTATTTTTGATACACCCACCTACATATCATTCAAAAAATTCAAGCAAAGCAACATAATCATCTGGAGAAGATAAAATATCTCTAGTTAGTGGAACTAGTAAAATTTTTTGAAGCGATACATCATGTCATTCTTGAAATCTATTTTTGCATTGACAGGGAGATTACCCCAGAGAGAGAGAGAGAGAGAGAGAACACAGTTAAATGGGTATTAATCAAACAGTTATAACTGTTGATAATATGAAATAAATGATTAGGTAATCAAAGCTGGAGGTTTGTTTGTTCATTAGCTTACCCTGTGCGATCAAAATCATGTCCCAAAACCGATTTGAAGTATTCAGCAACAATAGGCTGGGAATCATTTTCATGATATGGAAACGAAAGACATTCCTTCCATGGAAGCTTTGATGAAAAACGATCAGCATGGGCGTTAGAATATCCCGCAACAGAGCCAGGCTTTCTGGGAATGCTGAGCTTTTTCTCAAGAGGAAGTTCGAAAATAGCATCAATTTCTTTAGCTGCTGCCTTCAGGAGATTTACATCGACGCCATGGTTGATCACTTGAAAGAATCCATGGTTCTCACAAGCTGTTCGAATCAGCTCGACGGAGTCGGTTGTTGCTCTTTCATCTCCTTTTATGAATCCCTCTAGGTCTATCAAGGGCTCGTTGAGCTCTTCCTGAGTACCAGCCAAGTCCATGTTTGGCCAAATGAACTCATTTGGCATGTTTGCTTGTGTTTGCAGCTTGGTATGATCAAACACAAAAACCCCATTTTCGTTTGTCTTCTTCTGTTCTTGTTCTTCCTTCAATGGCGGACGCAGGAGAAGATTTGAATCTTTCGAATCCATTGGTAGAGTCTGCAAAGACATTTGAACAAACTATTTATAGAACAAAAATAAAGATATTTTAAAGTTGTTATTCACAACTAATTGTAGATATAACAGAAATAAAAGTCCGCAGAGCTATAATTATATATGATCAAAAAAGAAAATAAGAGTATAGAAAAATATTAAGGAAATACATTTGAAGACTGAAAGAGAAGGAATGGTAGAGGAATTTAAATAATAGTGAGAAGAGAAAGAAAGGACAAGAACATAAAAGACGAGCACTGAGCCAACAACAGAGACGAGTGGACACCTTTTTAACCTTATATTTGGTCGCTTTCCTTTCGGAACTTGAACGAATTAAAATAAAATGCTTTTGCTTTTGTACAAGTCTCCATCCTAATTAGTTGTTCTTACCTTTTATGAATTGTCTCTTCTGCAAATTGAATCTGCTTGTTCGCAAGGACCCCATTTGTGGATACCTTTTATATCTTTTCTTGATTATGAGCATACTTAATTTAGAATTACCTTACACAACAATATTAATGATTTCATATAGAAGTTATTACATCCGTTACATTAACAATAATAAAAACAATTTAAATTACTTATTATAAGAGTACGATTGTTGATCGATATAATATTAGTTATGATATTACGTGTAATTCGTTAATATTTTTTTAGAATTTGTGATGCATACCAGTTGTTGTTTGAAACAAAAACAAAAAGTTTAGTATAGATGTTGTTAGTTGTTTTTAATCCCTCTTATATTGTGTACACACATTATTTTATAAATTATTTATAATATTTATTTTCATTTTATTTTTAGCTACTATTTTTAGTTGAATTTTCTTTCAAGTGCACACTTAAAACAGTTAGAAATAAAACTAAAAAGTATTTTATTATGATTTTTCCTTTTGGTATTACTAAATTATGTGCTAATTAGATGGACAGGTGGATATAAACTTGCTCATTTTTTTAGTTGAATGAATTACATGGTAACTATGAGATGGATAGATAACCACAAATTTACCAATTTTCTTATTTGATATGAGTCAATTACATAGTCATTTTCTTCTTTGGTATGAATGACTTTTATGGTAATTATGAAATAGATAAATAAGGACAAATCTCAGTTACTGAATTACATTGTCATACATAGAGAGGGATTTGGGTCTCTTCTTGGTCTTTTTTCTCTTTACCTTTCAATCAAATAATATTATATGATATATTTAATAATAAATAATTCAAATTGTATGTTAATAAAATTTATAAATTAATTTTACGTTTTATAATTTATATTTGAAAGTTTAAAATATAATCTAAACCGTTCATTATTAATTATATCATATATCATTATTTTGTTAAGGCAAGAAGGAAGTAGACTATGAGGAATCCAAATCTATATAGATAGATATACACTAATCTCCCTAATTATCGATAAATATTTAAATTTTCTCTTCAGTAATTTTCTTCCTATGTGTACCTCCAATATTGTGGTAACTAATTTGTATCCTCTTAAATTTTATTTTAATTATTTGACCCAAATTGATTCTTTTTATTAGAAAATGAATTAATGATTTTAGATCTTTATAATCATCTACATGCACACTTGAATTGGTCATGGTGCGATGTAATATAATCCAAGTATGGCATGGCTTATTTTTCTTTATTTAGTACTAATATATTTAATGAATTACACAGCTTAATAATCATTTGGATAGGTATACACATTCTACACAACTATAATCCAACATCTCAATGCTTTCTTCTAAAATTTAGTTGGCGACCATTATTTTATGTACCTAAATTAATAGACACACAATGACCACTCACATTATTTCTTCAAGAAAAATATTATTATCAAATAAAAAATAAATAATGTTAGACAATCTTGAAATTCTCGCAATAAAATCTTAGGTTTTATTTAAATTAGTCAGTTAGAGATAGACAAGAGTTAAGATCATCTTATAACTCAAATGTTGAGTTTTTATTTTATAAAAGTAGATAATTTTTTTACCAGGGAAAGTGGGATTCAAACACGATAACTTTTCACTTGTCTAAAAATTTTTACTATTCTAAAAAGTTCACCAATGTAACTAATCGCTGCTAATTTTTATTTGAAAAGAGAATACAATCATAAGTAATAATATATGCAAAATAAATACTTTGAAATTCAAGTTGGTCTAATGATTAATTAAATATAACATATTAATGAAAAAAATTTGAATAAAGATTAGTAATAAAGTACAAATATTAAAATTTTAAAATAATAAGTAAATAAATTAGGTACACCATACATAACAAAAGTGCTAAAATTACAAACTAATAAGAATTGAACTTCACTTGATTATACAATAACTACATCTGCTAGATATAGATTTTATGTTGGGTCATTCAATGTAAAAATTTAGATTTAGATTTTATGATGGGTCATTTAATATAAAAATTTAGATTTAGATTTAATTTAGATTTAGATATCAATAAAAAAAAATTTAGATTATTTGTAAAACTAATTCATTTTAATAAAAAAAGAGGAGTATATTTTATTGCCAAATGGGACCAAAGTGTCAAATAAAAAAAAACAAACATCAAAAAAGACAGCATGAAAGACTTGGACAAAGAAATATACTGTCTTCAGGCAGAAATGGACATTGAAAGAAACATATATAATTCCCTAAAGTAAGGTTGTCCAAAACAAAAGATATTAAGACATGAGAATGAGAGAAGTTCACGTGGGTTCATAATCTTATTCCTTGCCAAGAAGACAATATTTCTCTCATAAAACCTCTTCAATATTGGTTCTAGATGTCTTTCTTCGACTCTTGCCCCTGTTAACTGGGCATGAAATTTGTGGTATAACATGTGGCACACACGTGAAAACCACTTGAAATAATGGGGTCTAGAAGTCGACTTGGCAAAAATTAATTAATTATTAATTCTACTTTTCAGAGTTACTATCGGCGAAAAATGTCTTCATCATTTCTTTTTTAACATTCGAATGCATCATTTTCAAATTAAAAGTTGTGATGTTTTCATTACTTATGCTTTCATAAAATATTTCCTATGTAAAAACTTGAGGAATTTTAATTGCCTTAATAAATAGAACTTGTCACCACGCATTAAATTCTCTATTTCCTATGTAATTTTTTTTCTTAATAAATAGTTGTGATGATAGAGGCAACAACAGTTTGAAGGTAAGTTTCTTTTGTTCCGTTTAATTAGCATAGAAGTAGGTAGTGGAGTAAGTGAAAGTTGTTAGCTGGGAATATATTTAAGTGAGCTTTCTTATTATAAGAAGCAGTTTTTGAGTTGAAGTTAAACTATTTTGTTATTCTCCTAGCCAATAAAATGGAGACAACTACAGAATTTTACCAATCACACAACTGATCCTATAAATTTGTATAAGAGCAAGGCTACCGATCGAAAAAGATTATATTAAATTGAACAATAACTTACTTAACGAGGTAAAAGAGGTCCTGCGCAAATTGGAAACTGATGATGGGTGTTCAGGGGAAACAGTGTCAAGAATTGAGTAGGCGTTGAAAGATAAGTGGCTGACATGTTAAAGATAGCTCTTATTTGAGATAGTATTAGTCCATTTTCTTCAATAATTCTTTTGGTTAAGAAAAAGGATGGGTCGTGGAGATTTTGTACGGACTACAAGGCCTCAATTCAGTTACAATTAAGGATCATTTCCCGAAGTGGATGATATGTTGGATGAATAGCACCAGGCAATGTACTTCATAAAACTTGACCTTCGAGCCGGTTATCGCCAAATTTGACTCCATCCAGAAGATGTTCCTAAGGCCAAGTTTTGTACTGTCATTATGAATATTAGGTGATGTCATTTGGACTGCCTACATTCCAAGTCGCCATGAATACCATACCATCTTTCAACCACATTTGAGGAGTTTCATTTTGGTTTTCTGACGACATTCTTATTTATAGTGCTTTGTGGGAATTACATTCTCAGCATTTTAGCCATACCTTTAAAATCTCAAGGGACCATCAATTTTTTGTTAAACCATCAAAGTGTGTCTTCGGACAAAATGATTTAGGGAATTTTGGGTATATAGTAACTCATCAAGGGGTACGGGTGGACTCCTCAAAAGTTGAATCTACGCAAGTATGGTCTAACTGGTTACTGTCACAAAATTGAAGGAATTTACAGGTTTGCGATAAACTATGGTATAATTGCTAAACCGTTAACTTAGTTGCTAAAAAAAGGTTAATTCGAATGGAATCAACAAGCTGAACAAGCCCTTTTAGATTTTAAAAGGGCGGTTATTACTAATCTTCTATTGGCTATGCCAAATTTTGAGGAGATATTTGTAGTAGAGGTAGATGCTTTAGATCATGGAATCGGAGCTATTCCCCTTCAATAGAGAACGTCAGCGGCTCATATGAGTAAGGCCTTTGATCCCGCAAAAAAGGCATGGTCAATTTAAGCCAAGAAAATGTAGACAATTTTAGAAGCAATAAGAGATTGGCGTCCTTAATTAATGGAGTGTCAGTTTCAGATTCAAACGGATCAAAAAGTCGTAGGTTTTTACTCGACCAATGTATCATAACCCTAAAGCAGTATCGTTGGGTGGCCAAACTAGTGGGATACGAGTACTAAGTGCTGTACAAGCTGGGAAAAGAAAATGTAATAGCGGATGCCTTATCGCAGCAAATAAATAGCCCCCATGTGTTACATGCCATATCTATACTGGAATTTCGTATATAGGAGGACATCAAAGTAAAGTGGGCCAACAGTTCACATGTTCAATTAAAAAAAAATTGATAGAGATAACCCGAGACTATAAAATGGTGTGTTTTTAAACATTGATGATTATATTATAAAAATTAAGTAATTGTGCCACCAAGTTTAGATGTTAAAGCCAAGTTACTGCATGAATTCCACGACTTCAAGTTTGAAGGTCATTCAAGCATGTTGCGAACTTATAAAACTATCTTTCAGGACAACATGACTGAAGCGTGTTCATTACAGCAATTAATCCTAGACAATTCAACACAACAAAGGCAAAATAACAAACTAAATTTAAAGTAATAAATATGATAAAAGCAATAGACACACAAATTTATTATTGAAAAAGAATTTTATAAAAAAAAATCATAAGATAAAAGTATTTTAAATTGATCAACACTTTACATATTTTTTTTAAGCTTTACAGTTGAATTTTTAAAAGTGAGAAAGTATGACAAAGGTTCTTAAAAGAAACAATGAAACTAACCTCATTCACAAAGAACTAGACTTGTACTTTAAGAAAATCAAGAATGATTAACTCTCATGCATTCGGAAACAATGTCTATGCTCAAAAAACTCAAATACTTGCAATGACTGTCACAAAACAAAACTCAAATTTCATTAGATTGAATTATAATTTTGCGATGCCAGCTCTAGCGCCAGGTTGACACTATCTTGACGAGCTGCCTACTAAAGAATATTGCTTAAACACCAGGTTGGCATTGTCTTGGCACTCAACCAGGTTGGCATTGTCTTGGCACTCAACCAGGTTGGCATTGTCTTGGCACTCAACCAGGTTGGCATTGTCTTGGCACTCAACCAGGTTGGCATTGTCTTGGCACTCAAGTACAAGACAACTCCGCCCGAACCAGAAGGTGGAGCTTAGATTTTGTCTTCCAATTATGAATTTAGTATGAGCTGAAATTGAGCGCTATGCTGGCGTTGGGTTTTGCCCTAGTCATAAGCTGGCGTTGACTATGATCTTTGATGTTTGTCCGCACGTCCTTGATTGGTGCTTGAGCCAACAATAAGCATTTTCTTGGCACACAATCTCTTCACTGTCTATAACACATTAA
Organism: Xylocarpus granatum; assembly: GCA_019650275.1. Lineage (NCBI taxonomy): Eukaryota > Viridiplantae > Streptophyta > Magnoliopsida > Sapindales > Meliaceae > Xylocarpus > Xylocarpus granatum. The sequence goes on along the minus strand of BNST01000572.1, from coordinate 53,935 downwards.
GTCACACTATTTTGACATAGAATGAACCAACAAAACCCAAATACTAACAAAATTATTTAATTATTATGAGATAATATGTATTATTTATTGCTCTGACATTAGTTTTAACAAATAAGCAAATATGAATCAAAATAAGTGAATGTAATTATTTCGGTTATTTTTGCTTTAATATAAAAAGAAAGAAAAAGAAAGAGAGAAAAGAAGAAGTCGCATTTACTCAATTTAAAACCTACTTTACGAAATACATGTCCCTTGACTTTATTGACAGTTAACCCAACTCCAATGGCAAAACAATAATTTTATTGGCGGTTGATCGTCTCAGCAAATATGCACATTTTGCTGTCCTTGCTCATCCATACCCAGTAAATAAGGTTGCTGAAGTGTTTGTGGATATGGTGGTGTGATTACATAGGGTTCCTCAAATCTTGGTGAGTGATCATGACTCAATTTTCCTTAATGCTTTTTGGAAGGATTATTTTAAATTGCATGGAACTAAGCTACATATGTTTGCCGCGTGCCACTCGTCAAACAGTGGTTACTAATTAGTGTCTCGAAAAGTACCTACATTGTTTCATCTCTTTTAACAGTTTAATGCTTGCAGCGAGTACCTTCCTTAAGATGAATATTGGTTTAATACAACTTATTGCTCAGCCGTTGGAATGTCCCTATTTTTTGCTCTTAACGGACAACATCCTCTTCTATTACCAAGATATTCTGTTGGGGCCACTTTTGTTGATGAGGTAAAGAAGACTTTACTTATACATGATGAGATTATAAGTCAATTAAAAGTTGACTAATAGAATGAAACAACTAACTGATAGGAGGAGGGGTGATGACCTTTTTATAAAGGGTGATTTAGTTCTCTTGAAGTTACAACCATATAGGCAATCCTCTGTTTTTAAAAAGGTTCATCAAAAGTTGGCTAACCATTATTACGGTCCATTTCTAGTAATTGAGAGGATTGGAGCAGTGACTTACAAACTTTTATTGTAGACAACTGTTTAATTCATCAAGTCTTCTACGTTTCTTGACTTAAAAGTTGGAAGGGAAATGAGGAGGAGACAATTACTATTTTACCACCGTAGGATGAAGATGGAGAAACACTAATTCAACCAACAAAAATTTTAGACCATCTTTAGATTAAATAGAGATCAAAGTTTGCTTATAAAATTCTCTGACAATGGGAATCCCTTCCAATTAAAGATTCTACATTAGAAGATAGGGATCAACTGCATCAACAATTTCATACCATAGACCTTGAGGACATGGTTCTACTAGATGGGGGACGAATGACAGGGCCCGAAGAAGCCAATGAAGCTGTAATCCAAATCTGAAGTATGTGGGATAGAGGACTTTTGTAAGGGTAAAGTTCGCAATATGAAGATAAGAGTCAACAATAGTCTGAACATGCATGATATAATATTTCTTTTGCTATTTGTTCTATTTTTATGATGTTTGTTTTGTTTAATAAGTGAAGAAGTGGGCAGTGAAGTAAGAGGAAGTTGTTAGCTGGGAACTTATTTAAGTGAACTTTGTTATTATAGGAGGCAGTTTTTGAATTAAACTGTTTGGTTGTCCTTTTAGTCATTAAAATGGAGACTACAATCAATTTCATCATTCACACAACCAATCCTACCAGTTTCATGAGACAAGAGAAGAGTTTGTGGTGACTGGAGACTTGGAAGGGTGTGCGAGGGTGGCTACATTGCCTGAGAGAAGGAGACTTAAATTTTGGGTATGGCCAAAGCAAAATGGCGTGTCTCAAAAGAAGCACAAAGGAGTGAGTGTTGTTACAAGGCGGAGATTTTGTTTGAGGTTGTTTTTAGGAATGTTAATTGTTGTTTGGGTGGAAGTAGTAGTAATTTAACTATAGACTGAAACATTGCCTCATTTCATGGCCCATTTTAACAATTGTAGCTTTTTATATGTAGATGAATTTAGACTTTTAAATCATTTTAATTTGAACATTGAAACCTCTAGTTATGTCCTCTTAAAACTCTAAAAATCAAGCAAAATTTCTTCCCTAGTTAGTATTTGAATTTATTTTTTAATTATATTTTTGAAAAAATTGTCTGAAGATCTAAACAAATTTAAAATTCAATAAATTAGACATTTTTAAAAATTTCAAAATTTTTACTTTAAATATATTAAAAATTCTTTTATACCCGATCACTAATTTTACATCAAAACCTCGCGAGATTCTCCAAAAATTTAGAATTAAAAATACTAAAAAATTATGCTTTAGTACAAAATTCACTAACACATTTTCACTAATGCCTTACACGTAAAAATTGATATCATTAAGTATTATAAGAACATGCTAAATATACCAAATATAAGGAGAAATAAGATATAAAATTACTAGGTATTATCATAACTTCAAGTAATTAAATATTAATATAATTATGTACGCTATTACACTAAACATGTGTTAACTTATATATCCTACTAAATACAATAAAGGTATTCAGTCTACTTCAATACAGTCTAGTCCATTTGAAATACGTGCTGCCAAACAAATCCTTACTAGGTTTACAAATAACCCCAAAGTCAAACACAAAATTATCCAAAAAAAATAAATTTTAATTTAATAAAGATAACTTGCGAACAGTATTTAGATATTTCATAAAAATTAGGGATATTGTAATATTAGGTAGAGGGCAGCGTGTCTGGGTCTAAATGTAAAGCTGATCAAGATGGCCCCACTAACCTTGACTGAAGGCGTGCCAAAGTGCCTTTGTTTTACATTTATGACTAATTACATTTGCACCCCCCTCTTCGTTTTCCATAATAAACATGGAGAGAAATATTTCTTTACTTAATACACGCAACCCGTCTAGTGAGGCGGTGATATGTAAATAAGTAAAAGAAAAGAAACATCCCCTCGTATTTCTGGATAATTAGAAAGAAAGCATTTAGGATTTTAATTTTTCCACTGCAAGGGGCTTTTGAGGAATGCTCTCCAGTTAAAGAAAGTAAAATTCATTACTAACTGCTGTATATAATAGTGGTGTATGTAAATTCTATTTTTTTTTATATATATATAATAGTGGTGTATGAATTCTTATTCTAGCTATACAATATATTTCTCCATTTATTTTGGCTTCTAATATGCATATATGATCAAAGTAAAGTACTGGTAGATAAAGGGGATGTACTTGTGGATTAAAATAATTCAACTCTTAAATTGTAAATATAGAAAAGTAGGAGGGTATGAGTCAATTAATGATCTAATGTTTTGAGTGCTGATGAAGTAAAAGAGTGCACATGTTTTGAACGTGTGTACGCTGAAGAAATCCGAAAATCGTTGACAAAAAGTGTCTTTTTAGAAAACTTTGGCAAAAGCGTAGAGTCACTTTGAATCTATTCTTAAAGCTCGTGTTTTTCTTTCTTTTCCTTGAAGGTAACTCTCTCCGTGGTTATTTTTCTGGGAATATTACTGTTTGAAAGAATTAGTATATGTGAGAAAATTTCATTCATGACTCTGCATATTTCTTTCCTTTATATTATCAGAATCATTTTGGTGGATAATGGTGGAAAAGATATATATGTTTGAGTTCAATGGATATATTATAACTTTACTCCGCACAATTCTGGCCCACCAACTTTTCTAAGTTTTCAATTTCTTTTTCCAGGGTATTTTAATAATCCTAATTTTCTGGTAGGCTATGAGTTTGAGCTAAATATATGTATGATTTTCTTAGTTTGGATTTAGAAGACTTAAGTTGGTACTAATTGCAAAAGATATATTGATTTGAGATTTAGATTATTGAAGCTATCCGTCTTGACTTAGTGGTGGTTATACAGGTATAAGATTGTTTAGCCATGGGAAATACAGATTCAGCATATGATGATACACATGATGATTTCCGGCATCAATCAGGGTCTTATGCTGGAAGTTCGATGGATTATAACTATCCACCGCGGTCTTATGCGGGAAGTTCGATGGATCATAATTATCAACCGACGTCTTATGCGGCAAGTTCGGTGGATCATAATTATCAACCGACGTCTTATGCGGCAAGTTCGGTGGATCATAATTATCAACCAACGTCTTATGCAGAAAGTTCGGTGGATCATCATAATCGTCAGCGGCAACCTACACGGATTACTGACAATTTCAACTCTGTGGATCAGGTTTTTGTTACTTTTTCGACTTTCACTTGTTAGTTGAATTCATTGAAGATACAAAAGTTCTTCTAATTTGTAAGGTGAGATGGAGAAATTTAAGGGTAGTGTCATAAGATGACATGTACGTGATATGTTTGTTCAGGAAGTAAAAATGGTTGGATGGAATGAAAATCCATGTGGAGGGTTAATTTGAGTTAGTATTCTTCAGTCTTTCATGGCATACTAGGTGTTTGGGTTGAGCTGCTGCAATTATCTGAAATAATCTGTGTCTGGAGTCTCAACAGATGTCTGATACAACCTGATGCCTAAACTGGTTAGCAATATTAGTTGAATTATTTGACAGATGTGGTTGATAGTGCCATCTTACATTCTAGAACCAGTTCAGTCAGTCTGAGTCCATACTTAACTCTTGCTAATGCAGTTGACATCTATTCTTTTTACTCCAATCAGTGACCGCAACATAGTTATTTTCAAGCTGAGTTGTTCTGCTTTGAGGCGCTTTCTTTCTTTTCTTTTTATTTCAAGTATCTAGTCTTAGTACAAATGTGGTGGTATGGATAGTTTTTGGATAATTTAAATTGGTTAAAATACACTTCAGTATTTTGGCACTATTTATGACACCAAGTTTATACCCAGAAAGAAACAAAAGAAATGAAAGTGTGTGAACACCCAACATAGAAGTACAAGGAGCACAAAGCTGAATACAACACTTTATAAACATGCTTTATTAGAAGCCAATATATTTGTCATATAAGGTGTGGCAGTTCAAGTTTAAGATTACTAATTTAAGTGTACATCTCAGGAACAAATATGTTTTCTGAAGTTTTGATTGTTGAGGAGTAGCAATTGATAGAAAAGGCACACAAGTCACCATTGGATGCTACCAAGAGGTCAAGAGTTTAAAATCCCCTAGGGCCTGCTTGGGATAATTTATATCCCATGAGTTTCCTGGCTGCCAAATTTGTTGTGGCAGTAGTCTAGAGTCTAGAACTCAGTGAACATGGAAAGGTTGTGGGATTTCTGGGGGGGGAGTGTGTGTGTGTGTGTGTGTGTGTAGCAGGCAAGGCACGCAAGTATATATTGTAAAGAAAATTTTGAATAATTTTGTTTGAATAACTGTGGTTGGACATGACAAAGGATACAGGTTTTAAAAGAATGATGATGAGTAGTAATACATTGATATTCATTTATGAAAATTGTTATTCTCGAACCTATTCTATTGTATAACCCAATTGAGAATGATGTAAATAGCTATCTACATTAGAAGATAAATGTAGTAGTGAAGTAGATTAATCAACATTTGCAAAATCAGTTTTTGATTGTGGGGAATTCCCTCATGACATATGAAAACTTCTTATAAAACACATGAAATGATTAATTAAAAATATATGCTTATAAAAACATTGAAGGATCAAAGAATGAATATAAAATCCTTTAGAATTCTGCCCCAGCCTTAAGTCACAGAGTTTTAGTTCTCCTTTCAATGTCTACAAATTTGGTCTCAATCACATATTGGAGTCAATATGGTTAACATATAGAAATTGCCCGAAACAAGGTGACTTTCTAGATTAGCGAAGATTAAATGTTTGGAGTCTAGTGCACTAGACAGCAACTACTTCGCAAGTTATTTTGGTGCTCGAGCAAACTTGGGGTCTAGTGCCTTTGCTACTCTTTAATAGCTCCGAAGAGCTTCCTACAAAAGAAAATGACCACCAGCAACTTTGTTGTCAACGAGAACTTGCATGTACACTGTCTCAAGCATGAAAATATTTACTCTGTAAAGATGACAACAAATTCACATTTTTTTGTGAGATGCAAAAAAAGATATGCAAAATTTATGGTATTACTGACTTAGCCGTCAGGATGGTATTGCTCCTAAGCAAAAAGGGTATTTGTTCTAACAAGGTTAGGCTGTGTTTTGGGAATTTTATCATCTGAAATGGGTTCTTGGACAGTACTCAGGGAAATAAGAACAGATGAACTTTTAGTTTGAAAAGTTGTAGAACATGAGTTTGCTTGTAACACGTTATCCTGGACAGGTTTGTGAACTATGTGTAAGGTCGTGAACTAGGGAGGAAGACAGTTTAGTCTTTTAGATAGTAGTGAGGAATAGAGGTTCCCGGATGTAGGTTGCAAAAAATTGTTCAACTGGTGTATTAAACAGTAGCAAATTGTTATCAGATTGTAGTTCATATTTATTAGTTGTAGTAGGTAGATATGTTCATTGCCGAAGTGCTGAGGTATCACTAAGTTTTCCTATTCTAGTTGTAGCAGCAGAAGAGCAAGGGATTGGCTGAACCACATTCAGGTCTGGGCACCATAGCCCCACAAACTTCACAAAATTTAGGGAAAAAAAAGGGGCAACACTAATATTTTTGGTATTTAGCTTATCTGTAAATTGTTCTTTGAGGATATACTAAATTTCAAGAAATTGGTACTTGTTAGGTTATTTCGGCACTGAGAGAAGCTGGGCTTGAATCATCAAATTTAATACTTGGTATCGATTTCACAAAGAGCAATGAGTGGACAGGTGATTCTTTATGTGATTTTGTATTATAGATTCTATGTTCTAATAAATGGAAGAGGACTTATTCAATTTTTCCATGGTAGGCAAGCATTCATTCAACAGGAAAAGCCTGCACACCATTGGTAACATTCCCAATCCATACGAGCAAGCAATCTCTATAATTGGTCGTACTTTGTCTCCTTTTGATGAAGATAATTTGATACCTTGTTTTGGATTTGGGGATGGTAAGTATCGGTTTTAACATTATCTTTTGTAGAAACTATGTGATTTTCTCTTGGAATGGCTTTATGATTATGTCTTCTTTTGTAGCATCAACACATGATCAATGTGTATTCAGCTTTTATCCTGAGCAACGGTATTGTCATGGTTTTGAGGAAGCTCTTGCACGATATAGAGAGATTGTTCCATACCTGAAATTGTCAGGTTCTTGAACTCTTCCTTCCTTTCTCAATTTGTTTTAATTGTTAGCACTTTGTAAAAGCCCATATTTTGTTTCACCTGCATATAGTTCACTTTAAACTTGACCAATTTTTGAGTCATAACAAACATTTTAATTGCTCAAGTAAGACTTCTTGTATTTAATAAATGTTATATAAATCATTCTTCAATTAAGGAAGATTTCATATACCACAATAGTAGGTTATTCAAACAGGATGTTCCAGTTTAACAAGAAAATATTGTCCAAAAAATTCTCTCTTCTGCTGCTGCTAAAGTTGTCTTCACATATATTTATGCTTAGTGTATTGATGGTTAATGTTTTAAGGTTTAATTTAATCTATTTTCCAAAATAATTGTCCATCAGGATTTCTTATTTAATTTATAGACAGTCTTACCAAAAAATTTGGTATTTATAAATAGGTGGAACTTTTGATGTGGGCATTCTAGTGGGTGCTTCATGTTGTAGCTAACCTTTTTTTTGCAAGCACTTTTTTTCTTTTTCCTGTGCACTCTAGCTATTTACATTTTGGGTTTTAACTACTTGACATAGATCCACAGATGTGATTATGATAATTTCATTCCCTTCAATACAGGTCCAACCTCATTTGCCCCAATTATTGATGCAGCAATAGACATTGTGGAGGCAAGCAACAGGCAGTATCATGTACTTGTCATTATTGCTGATGGACAGGTTTACAAAACATGTTTTCTGTAGCTCCTTCTGTGACAGATTTGTTCCGATTTTTGCATCTATTATCTTCTTCTTACAGTTTTCCCTGTCCATTAATCTAAGTAGGTTACAAGGAATCCTGATACTCCTCCTGGAAGGTTGAGTCCACAGGAACACGCAACTATAAACTCCATTGTGACTGCTAGGTAAAGCAATTCTTATTGGAAGCTTGAGTTATAATTTTGTTATTCTTCTGGATTAATCGATGACATTTTGATAAACAGCCTTTATCCTCTCTCGATTATTTTGGTTGGGGTGGGGGATGGACCATGGAATTCAATGCAACAATTTGATGATCACATTCCCCAGCGTGCATTTGATAACTTCCAGGTATATTATAATGTTTTGTAGTGAATCAGGTTTCTCTAATACTTTATATCTTGATAAAGTTTATGATATATGATCATTCTTATTTGCTAGGTATATTCGAACAGAACTTGTGGGCATAACTTTGAAATACTGTCTATTGTTTCATGCAACTTTTCATTTGCTGTAAATTTAAAATTTTGAAAACATTGATTGCTTATTTTGCTTTTCTATCTGCAGTTTGTCAATTTCACAAAAATAATGTCCGAGAGCACAGATGCATCAAAGAAGGAAGCGGCCTTTGCACTAGCTGCCCTCATGGAAATACCAATTCAATACAAAGCCACCCTAAGCCTTCATTCTTTCACGTAAGGCTAGGAGCTGCTGTATCAATTAGCATCCAATTTTTTCCCTGAAATAGTATAAATACTTACCCCTGTAATTATGCAGTGCTGAATTAGCAGCTAGTTCTCGCACAAGACCACTTCTGCCACCATGTGAAGTGATTGATCATGATAATGCAGTTAGATCAGTTCCGCACATGACCAACTTTGAAACAACAGAGCCAACAGCTCCAGTGGAACCGGTATTTTTTGTTTTCCAAATCCCATTATGTTTGTTCTTTGTTTATGGGTATATGGGTTTGTGACATGAAGTTGTAATGTTGAAGGTGTGCCCAATTTGCTTGACAAATCCCAAGGACATGGCTTTTGGTTGCGGTCATACAGTGAGTGCATTTCAGTTATTCATTTAGGGTTTATTTCAAAATGTAGTAATGGTGATATATCCATAGGTAATGCATCCATAGGTAGTGCTTGGATCAGTTTCAAAGAGGAATTGCTCCTAATTAAACTCTTATAGCTTGTTTTAACCCTCATTTACTACTTTCAACAAAACACATTGGAAAATTTTGATCTGTGCTGAACTTCACTGGAAAAAGATGGGCATATGGTAACTGTGTACAGATGTTAGTCTGGGGACAGGCCTCTATTGAACTAAAAAGGATAAACAGAAAAACAAAACGCTAAAATCATACTTAGTTTCAACTGAAGAACAGCTATAAAATTCTGAAAAACCAAGCAGCATTTTGGGCCAGGATGGGCAGAGTAGAGAGAATAGCAATCTAGTGAATGCCAATTCCACTTTATGCATATGAGTTCCCATATACTTGATGATCCTGATAAAATCCAGAATGTATTGTGACCATCTCTAAGATTTGCACCTGGTCTATCTGAACCCTGAATATTTCTGAAGTTATTTCAAACATAGTAGAAGCTGCTGACCACAATACCCTGGCTACCAACAAATCAAGATGCAAATTATGAACAGTCACTCATCGCTTATAATGTGAAGGACTAAACTGTGAACAAACATTTTTCCTAGTTAATTCTTCAGGTGTAACAAACGCCAGCAAAATGAAATATGGGCATACTATGCATGGCCCTTTAGGGTTGGGGATTTGGTTGGTTTGACCACATTAGCTCATTATTCCTTATAACTGTTCCAAGTGCACTCAGAGGAAACAAGCTAATACTTATATTTGCATGCTTTTTGCATAGCTTTTGGCTGTGGTCTTGCGGTTTTTTTTTCTTTTCTGTGTTTTCTGAATTGGATAGGTTCTTATGTCTACAATATGAAACTCTTATTAAAATGGTAAGAAAACAAAAATAAAGCATTCATTGTTTATCCAATGTTCTTGACTGATGTGTTAAATGCAAAATCATGCTTATTCTTAGATTACTTTGTTGAACTTGCTTACCAAGTAATATACCTATCATATTTACTCTCTTCTGTTTTCTTGCTGAAGACGTGCAAGGATTGTGGTGTGACAATTTCATCATGCCCAATGTGCAGAGAACCAATTACAACACGCCTGAGATTGTATACTTGATTGGGAGGTTAGGCTAAAATCTCACAGCAAAGCAGTAATATTCATTCTATATCCAAAGTTGAAATATCCAAGTCTCATAGCAAACTTTATATGCATGCACGTATAAGAAGTTGGGAGGGCTAGTTTCTATCGATTTGTCTAAATTTTTGTAAATCTGAAAAATTCCCGGGGTGCATAAACCGTATAAAATTGTATAATGACTATTGTTACAAATTCCTTAACATTATTATTCAATAATATTCGTTTGGTAAAATTTGAGTGTAATATTTTGTTAGCCTTAAATAATTATTAGGTTGATATATTATTAATAACTGTGTTTTTATAGATAGTTGTATGATTATGTAGACTATAGTCTTATTGTTTGGGACGAAAAATTTGAAATAATTATTTGGGATGCATGGTAAATTTTCCTATTTTTTCTTTTATTCAATTTGACTTTGGGTTAATTTGAAATACAATTGACTAAGTTAAATTATTGTGGCATTTTGAGAATTTTTGGGTCGGCAGAGTGTAGCTGCCTCCCTAATCATTTGTGTAGATGTAATTTACATATGTAATTTTATGCTTTTGATGAATAACTTGTCGAATTTACTTTACTACTCCCTGCTCTTAACAAGGGTTTTCCTTCCAGTATTATAATAAAACTAATAGATATTTTATTTGTTCGCTAGCATTCATTGTCAGTGTAGTGATTCTCAGACTGACTGACTTGGGTTTGTGTCAAGTATTCATAGCTAGTAACCGGGATGAGATCCAGCCTCACCAAATGCATGTTTAAGTAGCAATTTAGTACTTTGAATATTAAAATAAATAGTATATTTATTTGTAGGGATATTTCTGACATTATTGTTGTTGTTATTATTAAATTTATTGAAATTTAAGACAATTGTATTAAGTGTTAAATTGTGCTTAATGCTGTGTCTGTGTGTTCTATCTACTAAAGAAAATGTGTTAATTACAAATTTAAACAATCGGAATGTTCAAACTATATTTAGTCTGTCACATAGACTAGCACTAGCAGTTAAGACTTGCAAGCAGCTTGTTATTTAAACAAGACTTTAGAAACACACATCCGAGATGAACGAGTTGTTGTACGCACACAATCATGGGACGTCTTTGCTTTTCCTTCTTCCACTGATGTTACCCCAATAAAAAATTCCTTTTTATTATCAATCAACCAAGTCCATAACAACAATAAGCCAATCCTGGCTGCTATTGTGGGCGAGGAAGAGAAAGAGAAGAGTAAATGCAAATGACAATTGTAGCTTCTTAAATTCACACTACTAATGCTAAACTGTCTGTTCTTAGAGACTCATTGGGGTGCACTTAACAATTTTATATGTACGTAGACAAATTCCCAATACACACTATAAATAATTCCATCAAAGTATTTTTAATAAAAACAATAAATTTCTTTCAAATTCATATATTTTTTTTTCCAAAAGAAATTTTTATAGAAATTTATATATAATTGAGATTTTTTTAAATAAATTTAAATATAATTATATTTTTAATTAATTATATCATTAATAATTTAAATAAGTATAAATAATATAAATAAATATATACAATAATATTATAATAACAATACAAATTAATTATTATTATTATTATTATTATTATTATTATATATAATAATAATTTAGAGATATTATTTTTAAAAATTACCATCCCTTAAAACATGTAAAGCATCCCTATTTTTGGGGGGGTTCAAATCACACAAACTGTTAATGGTGTTTGAAAAATTCAACTTCTGCACTCTGATAACAATTATCATGTCATCCAAGTAAACAAACTAACGCCACTCTCTTCATTGTCAGGAATCACTGCATTTGACCACCATATACTCTGTTTTTCGACAAGTAATTATCATTATATTCTTGAAGATATCAAACCTGAAAATTTTAAAAGATGACAACGTCCCTGCTAATGATGTAACGAGGCGGAAATAATTTAATTAATATAGCAAAAATGAAAAACAGTAAAAAGAAAACACTATTAAAATAAATTTAATTTAAAAAATGTGATAATAGTCCTAAAATTCTATTTATAAGTGTGATAATAGTCCGAAACGTCCTCTAGTTTATGTATAAAAAAGAATAAATTTATCAATTCCCTGCACAATAGGACTTCTTCTTCAATATCTTTCTATGAAAATTAGAATGCCTGTTACTATCAAACGTCGGACTGGCCGCCGGCCGATACTCCGGCAGAAGCCGCCCGGACTTGTATCTCACGCCGCAAGCATTGCACAGTGTCTTCGCCCCCAATGGCCCAATCCTCCACTGTGGAGTATTCGTAGTTTGGCAGTGACTACACTTTCGCCTGCCGGGTTCTTGGTTCTCTGGCGCAAAACTCACCGCGTTTATCGACCATGAACTCCTTCCCTCTCTTTTCCCTCTTTTCTTCTTCGCAAAACCATTACAGTTGTCCTGTAAAACCATCTGTTTTCTTAACATTACTGGCGTTTTCTGCTGCTCTTCCGATATCGAAATCGGCTTTTCGAATTCCTGGAAAAAATCTGAACCGGCCGTAGTAGACATCAGATCGTTGAAGAAATTCGGATATATTTCTATTTCTTCCAGATTATCTTGCGGGACAGCAAGAGGAGAGCCAGTGAAGTTGTTGTTTAAGTCATCACTACGTATATCCAAATCAATCGCCATGCAGCAGAGAAGGAACTCGGAAATTTTTATGTTTATAGATTTTTTCTGTCGGGTATTTATAAACAAAAAAAAATAAAGTTTTGGATAGGAGTTATTAATAAATACACGTGTCATAAATGGATTGGGTAAACGTATGAACGGCTTGTATATATCTACTGTTCAAAACTTCCTCTTGGAGACGTAATACGGAAAAAAAAGAAAAAGTTGCTGTGTAGGGTTCGATGAATAGAACGTTCTAGAAGAAACAATACACGAAAATCACATATCCGTTTTCAAATTAGTCGTAATTGCGGCACGTGCCCGACATTTGACTTAAATGAATATCAATCTGACAGGTGGCGTGTCTCGATTGGAAAGGACACGTTGGTGTGGAGAATTTGCGAAATTCTAGTAATACTTTTCGTCGTGTCTCCCACGCTTGCAATTCCGCGGTGTTCCTTAGCAAAAACATTTGTCCCCCTTAAAGAAGGAAAGAAAGAAAAGAAAAGAAATGTTATATTAGTAGTACAATACAGTACACGGACGGTCATGATACGATTAGTGAGCCAGCACTAATAATTGATTAAAATATTTTTTAAAAATTAATAACATTATTAAAATTTGTAATAATTATATCTTTTAAAAAATTACTTTTAATTATTTATATTATTGTAACATGTTATATTAATTACTATTTAAGTATTATCACAATATTCTTTAGAAAAAGTTTAACTACAATTAGCAAAAAAATTTTACTGAATTAAACTGAAGGGTATTCGATGTATGTAGGTGGAAGAAGATATCTCAGAATAAACTCATCTAAGATGATTAAAGGCTATAACGACTAATATACGAGAGATACTTTATTTTATTTAAATTTATTAGTATTCGTAATTGTTATTTTTGTTAATAAATTATTTTTTTTAAACGTGACATTGTAAATATAGAATTGAAAATTTTGAATCACATTATAATTTGATCTTCTTTATTTATTCTGCATTATTACTTAAATATATAGAATGAATTAGTTAAAATTGATTAAAGTTGGTAAATGTTAACATAAATAAGTTTATCAAATATATATAAATTAGATTTAGGGTATATTTTCGTATATTTCTTTGAAAGTTTGGTCAAACTATATATATATATATATATATATATATATATATATATGTAAGTTTTTCACAACTAACAAATGATATTCCTAAATAATGATATAATTATATTTAACTGTTAATTAAATAATTAAAATAATTTGAAAGTATAAATTTTATATATTAATTATATTTTCACATATTTGTCCTGATGATTAAAAAGGCTAATAGAAAATATTTTTGAATGTCATTTTCATATATTAACATCAAGTTTAATTTGATAAATATATATAAATTAATTGCTAACTATAAATTATTTACTTGTTCTGAATTATAATAATTCAATTTAATAAATATTTACAAACTTATATGATATGAATATATACAAATTGATATTATAAAATAATATTACATAAGAAAGCAATTTATCAAATTAAATAATTTATAATTTTACAAAAATAATCAATTATAGTTTATTCTATCAAAATTTACATTTTAAAGAGTAACTTCTTGCTTATCAAATTAAATTATATATCAAAATATTTAAAATATTATCATCAATCCAGGTCAAAAAATACTTTTATTCAATTCATGATTGTGGTTGTTCATAGGAAAGCTTCGTTCACATTGGTCAAGACCATACATAGTTGTTAACGTGTTTTCGCATAGTACAGTTGAAATTCAAAATGAGCATCGAACATAACGTTTAAGGTGAATGGAAAACCTTTGAAATAATACGTGGAGGGTGGTTTTGATAGCAAGAAAACCACCATTGTTCTAGCTTTGTAACAACAGGTTAAAGAGTCTGGCTGATGACTATAAACAAAGTGCTACTTGGAAGGCAACTCAAGAAGTTTTTGTTCGTGTTTAGGATTTTATCGTATTTTTATTTTTGTCTTTCATTTTGTTGGACATTTTATTTTGAGTTTTTTTAATTGTAAGTGAAAAGTCATATTTAAAGAAGTCAGTTTATGTTTTAGAGTTGTGCAAGAAACTGAACAAATTTGGGGAAAGGTGGAGCGGGCACAAAGGATGAGAAAGTGGAAAGTGCTATTATGGTAAAGAAAACGATTCCCTTAGACACCCAAAACAAAAGGTTCAGAGCTGCAACATCAAATTCCAACGCCACAGCTTTAAAATACGTGCAAAAATTGGTGCCCAAATAGAGCATAGGGCTAAGTTGCGGCCCCAAAATATAAATAAATAAATAAAATTTAGGTCTGGGTGCCACGGCTCTAGTTCACAGTGCCAGGCCGACGATTGACCAAAACAAGGCCACACAGGACTTGTCTTTGCTCCCTATTTTCAACATTCTCTTTCTTTCTCCAGGTACAACATTGAAAGAGTTTAACAACGACAAGTATTCATTTCGTGCTAACTAGTTGGATTATCTATTAGAAAGGCATGGTACTATTTTATTGGATTTAGACTTATGCCTAGCATACATCTCAGCAATATAACTAAGGAACGAGCTATCCTCTTTTTTACCATTCATACAAGGATGTCTATTGATGTTGAGCAAATCATTCATGATAGCATCATTTATTGTGCATGCTGAACTTCAAGGAGTCTTTATTTTCCTTTATTAGTCACACTTCTTTGGGAAAAGCTAACGTTAAATGGCTTCCTAGAGAATAGTTATTTCAACTTTAGCAGATCATGGATAATAAATTCATTGAGAATCTCAAGGACACAAGCGGCATTGCAGCAGGTTCCTTCCAGCCACAGCTACATTCTAATTGCCACAATCTTACCATAGCTGACCTGGTTACTCAAATGTAAGTTGACATTCAAGCCCAGTGACATGACTTTCAATTCTTCACTGCTCACTTTGATCAGTTCACTCGAGATCAAGCCAAGTATAACTATGCACTCACTTATATGTTTCAGTAGCGCACTGTCCACATGGGTTTTGACACATCACGCTTTCCACCAACACCTTAGTTTCCATCACAACAACCCCAGGTCAGAGATGACGAGGAGAACGAATGATCAAAATTATTTAGGGAGGTTCTTTTCTTTTTTGTGTTTGTGTAGTTCTTGTTTCATTGAGGACAATGCATCATTTAGGTTTGGGGGTGGTTGTCTTGACTTTAGTTAATAGTTCAAACTTGTTTTAATAGTTTACTTATTTTAGTTGAACTTGTTTTGACAGTCTATTAATTTAGTTATGATGTAAAGTCATGGGATTTCATTTTGTGTCTCTAGGTGTAATGAGTAAAAATGGTAAAAACAAATGAAAAGTCAATGATAGAACATGTCAAACAAGCTATTGTAAGGCTATATCGAAATTGGATGATAATGTGTACGTGTTAATTATGACTCGTGCTAATTCTATCTTCACTGTAAAGTATTTTGTACACATAGTCATGAACATGTTGATTTATTATATGCTTAATTAAAGCTCATATGAATATAGTATTATATATCAAACCTTTAGAAGACTCTAGAACTTGTTTGATTAATACTTGAGGTGAAATCCAGACTATAGCATATAGGGGAATGAATTAGGCCATCTTTTAAATAGTTTGAGCTTTTATGAAGGCAACTTTGAGGTGAATGTCCCTACTTACCCCTTTTGAGCCTAATGGACCCATTTTTTTCTTGTTGTCACCACATAATAATCCGAACCTTTACCTTCGAATATCTTAAAACTTTATCCCTTGCCTTAAGCACAAATGTCACTTTCTTTGTTTTTTTTTAAAGGATAAAAAGAAGAGCACGAGAAACATTGTGAATGAGAATGGGAATAAATGAAAAGAAGAAGCAAAAGAAAAATAAAAAGAGAAATGTTAAAAGAGAATTTGAAAAAGTTGTGCCTAAGGTAATATTAGCCAATTGAATATTTGATTATCAAGGAAAGGAAGAGAATGGAAATCTATCATGAATGAGAAAAAAAAAGAAAAAAGAAAAAAGAAAAAAAAAGGAAACTTTGTTAAAGGGTTGAGTTCTTCAAAGAAACATTGTGAAAAAAAATGGGAATATATGAAAAGAAGAAGCAAAAGGAAAATAAAAAGGGACATGTTAAAAGAGAATTTTAAAAAGTTATGTGCCTAAAGTAATATTAGCCAATTGAATATTTGATTATCAATCTCTTACCCAAGTCATACAAAACAAGCTAATAAAGTCCCAATGATCTTTCATAACTATGTTGTTTGTCTACATTAATGGAGAGTTTTATGAAAAAAAGCTTATAGAGTTGTTAAGAGGGTGAAAATTTCATAACTGTGTTATGTTCTACTTGTTTGTATGGACAGAATTGAGCTACAAAAGATTGATTATGTAATGGCTGCACACACACACACACGGTTTTTATGGAAATTACAATGAGAAAAATTGGTATGTGTGTGAAAATGACACATGCACATTGTTAGCCTAAACGGTTTTTATAATGTTCTTATTTTTTTATCTCTTTTGCTTGAGGATTAGCAAAAACTTAATTTTGTGGGTATTTGATAAGAGAAGTTTATATGCGTGAAATAATTAAACTCAGAAAAACATCAAATAGAAGAAATACTCTTCTCTTCTCTTTTGTCTCCTTTGTTGATCTTCTTGTCTTCTTTGATTCTCTTGAAGCTACTGCTTAATGCCCTCTTCATGGTTAGGGCCTTCGTTCTAGAGCTTTTTCTCGCTATTCATCATTCTCTCATTTTTGCAGTGAAAATGTTATCCAATCGACATTTGTTGACTTTAAATCATTTCCAAATGTTCGTTCTTGCATTAATTCTTCATAAAATATCAAAAATTTAACTGAATATCTTCCACTTAATAGATATAAAAAAAATCCCATCAAAGCCTTTTCCAAACATGATTAAACCTATTTGTTTCTCTCACTTCATGTCACAGCACTAAACAAGCCATTATTTTATAGTTTGAGAATCCAAGTTAAAAAATGAAGTATGAAGACAGAGAACAATTGCAAGCATGAATTTTATTTTATGGCTCTAATTTTAATAAAAAAATTTTAATTAAAAATTATTTTTAGTTGTTTTTTTTGTTTTTATACATGATGTAATTAGTTGTTTAAGTGTAATAATTTAATAGTAAACAAATACTTTGTAATTAAACACAAGAAAATTTATGAAAGGAGAAGGACAAAATTTTGATCAAAGGACTAATATAAAGTTGATCAGCTATTAAATACTAAGTGAGACAAATGAAAAAAAAATGAAGAAATATTTTTATAAAAGAGTCAAACTAATAAGTAAAGTGCAAATATCAGAGACTAAAGTGAAATTTCTTTTAGTTTCAAAAACCAGTGATTTTACAATTTCAATTTCTTTCCAACAATAATTATGAACCTAATAAACCCAAAAAAAATACACTGATCATCTAGTTTCTAGTCACTACATTTAGCCTTTTTTTGTTTCAAAAAGCTATTTTTTTATACTCTTAACTTAATAATCACTTACATAGAGTGCATATTAAAAGTAAAATATCCAACAATGCTCCTATAGATGATTAAGCAGCCAAAGTTTCATGATAGCTTATATTATTAGTGAGAGAATCCAAACAATTCAGTTATGACACTTAATTGAATACCAAAAACATTTAATGAATCATCAAATAATAAGCAAATCACGAATGCTCCTAAAGAAATTCTTATAGATCTTACCATGCAAGCTGCACTAATCTTCAGACCATATGTCAAAATTATTTTAAAGCTCTTGACAGGTAGTAAATTACTCTTATTACTTTAATTGACATAAGAATAGTTTATTCCATTATTCATGTTAAATGTCTACTCAAAACTTTTATTATTCCTATTATAATTAGTTTTTTAGCAGTAAGTGGAGATCAATTTTATAGCCAAAGGTGTACTCAGCCGCTTAAAATTTTACCTTTTTCTAATACCATGGGTTAAACAACCCTATTTTTGAAAGGAGTGATAAAGGTAAATCCAAGCTCAAACCTTGTTAGTCCTAAAATTTGAAGCCTAATACAAGAAATTATTGGAATGTTGTGTACGTATACCCAATAGATTTTACTTAAGAAAAATACTTGTTGTTTGTTTTCCATATAAAGAGCAATAAATCATGCCACATCTAACATTATCACATCTGAGAATGTCACATGATGAAGAATTATGCAAGCAAGATATCTAGACACTTTTAGATCCTAAACTCATTAAACCTTCAAAATCTCAATAGTATATAATTAATCAAAACAAGTGCGTGGAAAAAAGAAGTTAGTAATTGATTATCAAAAGTTCAATGTTTGCGTATAAGATATTAAGAATCTAATACCTAGAAAAACTCTTCTGTTGAAGATAGCATTTGCTAAGATTTACTCTAAGTTCAATATGAAGTTGAGATTTTGGCATATTAGCATGAGAGATGAGGATAGACACAAAATAGCTTTTATTATTCAACATGAATATTATGAGTTGAATGTTATGCCATTTAGTTTGAAGATTGCACCATTAAAATTTTAGCATAAAATGGATGAAGTTTAAAAGCTCATTTAGAATTTTTAATGTTATACATCAATGATGGCTTAGTCTTCTGTCCAAATGCGAAAAATCATGTTAAGCACTTTCAATAGTTTAAAGAATTGATATATAAACATGGCTTGGCATTATCCGAATCAAAGACAAAGATTAATGTTGAAAAAATTGATCTTTGGGACTACACATGAAAAAAAATAGACATACTATTCTCAAGCCATATATTGCTGAAAAAATATCTCAATTTTCTAATTAGCTGTTAAGTAGAAAATAGATACAACAATTTTTGGAAATAATCAATTACATTGCAGTTCATATCCAAATCTCTTAAAGCTAACAAGCCAGGTATCCAAAATCTACAAAATCTCTTTTTGAAATATGTTGGTCTTTCATTTGGTTTAAGACCATTAATATTCTAAAAATAATTTGTTGAAGAAGCATTTGGAAGTTGAACTTGTAAATCCGAATTTTTTTGGTCAACTTTTTTTTTATATTTATTTTTATGCTGATGGGTTCGTTATTGTTGTTGTAGAAGTAGTAATAGTTTGTTGTCTAGAAGTTTTTCCAATTATTAGTATAAATTGAGAAAAATTTTGCCAAAATATTCCAGTTGTATTGACCTATGTTAAAGTAGCTCGAATGTCCAGTTGATTTTCCTTCGGAATTGGTGCAAGAGAGTTGGTTGAACATTCAGAAGATTGAATGGATTTTGATGAAGTTTCTAAATCATTATCATCCTCCCATTTAATAGCTTTTATAGGATCAGACCCTTGGGGTGGCATTTCACAGCTTCTCTAAAATCCTTTTGTAATATTCCCTGAAGGGCTTTCTTCCCAAATATAGGTTTGCTTTGTACACTTATCTTTCTTCTATGAATTTTTGTTTGCCTTCTTTTTCTATAATAGGCTTGTTATTCTCGTAGCAATTGCAGTCTATAGGTTTCATTGTCAACCCCTGTGCTCATGATCATAGTGATTGGCCTGGAGACTTCCTAAGCATCAGAAAGTTGTTTTGTCGTAAGCCTATGGACTTTTTTCATCTTGTTGGTTTAACTTTAATTCTTTCAACTCCTGCTTAATTTGTACATGTTAAGACATGATAATTTTTGAAGTTTTGCTTTGTTATGTAACATTGATATTACTTTAATTTATTGCATACTTAACAAATTCTTTTGGATTTATCTTTAAACGATCAACTTGCCAATGCTGTATTCTCCTTATGTTTCTTCTACAAACTCTTGTTCAAAAAAATCTTATCATGCTAATGGATCTCAAATTTCTCATTGAATGAGATCTCCTTGGCATATGTGAGCATTCCTGAAGCCTTCTTCTTCCAGGTTGACACCTTTCACTAGGATAAATAGGTTTTGTTTCTCTAAAAAAGTAACTAAAATTTTTCCTATTGCCAATCTCTCAATTTTTGGCTTTCATAAACTACAAGATGTTGATTATTCTGCCCATAGTCATTGATCCATTTTGGTGGAAAGAGCAATTTATTTTGTTTGAAAATTTAAGGATGAATAACACGTACTTCTCTAATTAATCTAGTGATAGGAACATTACTGTGATTTATAGACAAAAGATGACTTTGGACTATGTTGGTCATGATATGGTGGATTGCTGAGCCTAACTTATTTGGATTCACATTTAATCCATATAACTAGACCATAATTTTTATAGTGTTTGATAGATTGGGTTTTTCAAGGTACAAGGTAAAGTTTGGTTATGCTCGGATAACAACATGACCATTATTAAGGCCAGCTTCAATGGCGAAGATTAAGGCTTTTTGAAAAGACTGCTACCTTGTATCCAGAAGAGCTAATAACAAGGAAACATTTTTGCCTCCAAGGAACAAAGATTGGAGTCCAATTTTGATTGCATCCAAATGAATTCCTTTGTATCATTCTTTCATATATTGATAGATATCTACCTCAGAAGTATAGGAAGATAAGTTTCATTAGAATTAAAAAGATAGACTATATAAGAACTTAGAAGATTTGTAGACAAATTTTAATTTAGGTTGGCTATAGGAAACTATAGATTTTACAATAGTTAAAAGAGTATTTACATCATAAAACTTCTATGGGTTTAATGAGTCTAAATGAAAAGGTTGAATAGATTTTGAGTCTCTCTCAAATTGTGCTTAAAGATGAGAATTTGTGATAAAGAAAGAGTCCATATCAGCCTTCTAAACTAGAAGTTTATGTTTTAGTTTTGGCTACTTCTTGGTAATCTATAATGCTAGATTACCTTAAGCCAGGTCTAGACACCTAAGAGAATACAAGTCTCAAGAATTCCTTCTTTCTTGGTGATAGGCCTTAAAACATACCTCCTTGGCTTCAACAAATAGGTGCAATACCAAACTTTGAACAAACTTCTTTGGATTTGTATTTTTTTTATGAATCTTGATAGCTAGAACTGAAAACTCACTTGTTCGTTAGAAACACTTGCAATATTTTTAGTGTGAAAAATTTGTCTCAATGGCAACCAAAAAGCATACTCTATCACGATAGTGAAAAAGACTAAGAAAAACTTCTTTTAAGAGTGCTGGCTCTAACACTAATTTCTAATTCTAAGAATAAACAAAGGAAAATACTTGATTTTTACATAAGCTTGATGATCCATTCCAATACCAGAGACTTCTCTTTTATAGGCAGCATGGGAACTATATGATACAAATAAATTACATCATATTGCCTAACTTTACTACAACCAATCACACTACCTGATATCTTTATTTCAACTCATCACACTATCTAACATTATGTCACATCAAGGACACTCGAGGGCTTGTTAAGAAAGGTGGCAAGGGCCGACAAAAGGGGAAAATGAAAGTTATTTTCTGGTTCCCCTGAGTTAAGGCGTGCTTGGGGAATGTGTAGCTGGTTATAGGTCAAGATATGGTCCTTTTCTTACTGAGAAAATGCGTCTAACTACGATTTTCATAGGAATCCAAGAAATCCTGAAATTAATAGGGTAAGGAGTACTCGGCTAGTTAATGAACATAACTAAGACTCGTAGCGATGATTCGAGAGAGATGTTGGTTAATTCAACTGGTAAAATGTTATAATATTATTATAATTTAAAAATATAATCTATTTATATTAAAAAAAAATAGGTCAGTTTCAATGACATCGTTTAACAAAAATAAAATATGTAATTCAAAATTTTCTCTCTCCTTGTGCTTGTTATGTTAGTTTGTTTACACGCACCATTTTTCACGTAAACAACTTTTGAATACGTCCACCTCCGAACCAAAAACCAAAAACAGAGGACATCCAATCTCCATGCTAACAACGAGCAGAATCTGTACAAAGCCCCGTCTCATGATTTCGTACATCCTTCTGTCTTTACTTTTCCCATTAGAAACTCTCTCATTCATCTTCAATTTCAAACCAATTATTCTGATCGATTAGAATGGACCAATTTGCAAAATATCAAATCTTAATCCTTCAGGCTGCACGTAATATTATCCTCATTCTTTGATTTTCTTTTTATTTTATTATAATAATTATTTTTTTTTCTTTTTCCTGCAATTCCGATCCCAAATGCCAGTTCCAGATCCGAGGGCCGGGTACGCTGCAATATGTTTCATCTCTTGCTTCTTGTTCATTTGCATCGCCGTCGGCGGCGGCTTTCTCATTGTGTACATGATTCTTCCTGAATCAGAATCCACCTATTGGCTTCCAATTGCTGGGATTACTCTTGTTTGCCTTCCTTGGCTGTTTTGGTCCTGCACTTGCTTGTATAGAATCATTTCTCGGCTTTGCGGGTTTCGGATTGGTTGTGCCGGAGGTGGTGAGAGAGGTGATGGCAGAGGCGGAGGAAGTGTTGTTAATTCAACGAGAGGACGAAATGTTAATTCGAATAATGGTACTGTGAATAATAATAATGACAACGATAGCGAAGAATCCAGAAATAATGACGGAGCGCAAGATGGTGATAACGTTCAGGAAAGAAAGGATTCAGGCAATTCAGTTGCTTCTCGTGAAAGTGAAATACCATTGACATCTTCAATGGCGCCATGATCAAAAATTTTAAAAGGTACAGAAATTGAGTTTCGAGATCAAATTATATTGGATTAATTGACTGATTTTTCAAGCTGCCATTGATGATCAGTTTTCAGCAGGCAAGTTATGGATCTGTTTCTCGCTCTGATTGTTAATAATGTTTCATAGAGTGATCCGACTCGAATTTCTTCAACACAACCAATTCAACATCCAACATAACTACTGTGAAACATGAACGGAAATCTGCATTTTGTAAAAATAGGAACGTTAGCTGAATTTAAGATTTATTATATAAGCAGATTCTGGGGATCATTAAGGATCCTGTGAGGTCCTTATTATAGGATTTGCATTATGTGTGAAAAGAACGAACTGAGAAAAAAAAATGCATCCATGCATGCATGAATGTTCCACAATTACTTTTGACCTACCGGTGGCACGTTGTGTAATTGTAAAGTTGAGGATTGTTTGTATTAATTTTTTTTTATAAACATCTGTTTGATAAAGTCATGGAAATTAACTTCATCTCGATATTCCTTTCTTTTTTTGGTGTAAATTAAGTTTTTTTTTGCATTTTTCTCCTATTATTTTGTTTGAAATTTGTCTAATTAATTTAAACATGGAAAGAGAGGTTTAGTACTTCTTAATTTTCACAATATATACGAAAGATGTCCCCAATTCTGTATTTGTCTACTCATTTATCCAAAAACCCACCTTTTTCTTGGGAAAATTTTCAGGATAATGACAGAAAAATTAACTCCACTAGGCTAGGGAGAGAACAAATTAGGAGAATTATGGTGGTGTATTACTTCTGACATGTTATTTTTCTCCTATCTGTGTTAAAAAAGCTTATGAGTTAGTATTTTACTGAAATTTACTTCTAACAGGTATTTAATTACATGAGATGTCTCTTTCTCATTCTTAAAGTAAATTTTTTCTATTTCTATTTTTATTTTTCTCTTTTTTATTTTACTTTTGGATGCTTGTTTTAACTTTCTTTGCATACACATTTTTTTAGCTTAAAAATGATGTTGAGAGTCATTTATGCCTATAAACTCGTAATCCTTTGCCAATCTCTATTATGTTATCCTCACCTAAGAGAATGGTACTACAATTATGTTTTATTCATGTTAATAATTGTATTTTATTTAAATTTAGAGTCTTAATATGTTAATTTTCATTAACTATATATATAAGCAATTGTGTTATTGTCTCCTTTACAGCTCACTTTTATTTACAATCTACTTGAGTCAATAGAATTATACATATTTTTTTATTATATTTTCAAAATTTTAATTATACTTAAAATAAAATTAATTACATAGTGGTATAATTTTTTTAGAAAATATATTAATATTTATTTATTAACAATAATTGAAATAGTTAAAATTCATGTTATGCTTAATTGGATAAATTTGTTATATGAAAAAGAAATTGTACTAGTCAAGTGCTTATTACTATGATGAACTCTAATGAACTTAATGTAAAATATTTATTCATAGAAAATAGGTGTCTTTCCAACGATTATGCAAATGAAAAATCTACCATTAAATGCCTTTGATACCTCCACTAAGAAACTGAACCAGCAATTGCCAGCAAAGTAAAACGAAAAGCTGGTGTAAACAAATAGGCATTTTTGCCTCCCTCAGCTGCTTCTGCATCTTACTTCTACTGCAATACTCTTCATTGCATCAGGACACAAGTCCGTATTGAAGTGCTCTTGTGTCAGTTCCAGGGTACACTCATTTTTCTTTAGGCAAATCTGCAGACATTTTCAGAAAACATATTGAGGAAAAGAAGAAATATGCAAAAGAAAATCAATAAGAGCAGATGGAACAATCCTTTACTCACCTTCTCAACCACAGAAATGGAGTTAGCGTCGTGGCAATCTCCGGTGATGTAGGATCCGCATGTTCCTCTAGGAGTTCCGTAGCTCGCAAATTTCACACTGGAGATGTGAGTCTGCTCAGGGCACTTCAGATGAATTGGTGGTTTGTTCTTGCTGATTTCAGTTACATTTTCATGGTGAGTTCCATTCTCATGGTGATAGGGGTAATCTTCACCAACATGAGCACATATGCCAGAGATTTTACGTCTCGAAAACCTGATTGTTGTTGGATCTCCACCTCTCTCCTCGAAAATCACCAGAACGTTTCCAGTTTTCTTGAACCAAGACCGAGGAATATGGTACCTGATCAATGTATATAAATAAATGGTTCTCATAACATAGAAAAGAGGATAATGTCTGAAATTTTTAGATGTTTTACCATCTTTGTGTTGGTTTCCCGCAATTAGTGACACATTTTTCCTGGGAAAATGTGCCCCTATAATCGCATGTTTCAACACACTTATCATTGCTAATCCTAGGCCAGTATCTTCCAATTTCTTCTCCATTCAACCAAGCTAGACCTTTTCCCATGTCAACCATGTCCAAACCAATTGGCTCATGACCAGGCGGTTCGTCTACAACAACCTGCAACGTTCCATGTATCAATTATCGTTACCATTCACTTTAAGAACTACCAAATTTCCCCAAGTCCAGTTTTTACCCTGTACCAAACCAAAGACACGTGTTTTGGCGGTTCTGTAGTTGATATCCAATTTACATTATTCGAAAAATCGGGATTGTATATGCCCAGGTCTTCTCCTTCCAGTCCTATCTGCAAAAACACAAAAACAGTGAAAGAGGTGAGCTTCTTAAACATATTGTAATGCAGTTACCAAAGGAAGGTGAATACCTTATAACTCCAGTTATATCTAGACAAGTCTACTATCCCTTTGTTGAAGCCCTTAATCTTTACACTGATAGGTCCTCCTCCGTTGAATTCATAATATGGTCCTGCACTCTAAAGCAGCAAGAAAGTTAGGACTAAGGATTTTGAAAATACCATTTGAGAAAATAAAAAATGACAACTTGAGCAATGTGATTCCTCACCTGTAAGCCAACCATCATATTTAATATAGCAATGTCGTTCCTCCCGGCTTTGAGAGTGATAGGATAACTATAGTTGTAGGGAGCCTGTGAACCATTCCCAGTTGCACTACCCTCTATTGAGAAATAAAAGATGTCTACTTATAAGAGCTAGTCCAATATAATGCTATGCGAAAAGTTTTAAAATGACTAAAGCAATGGCCTAGAACATAAAATTTCCAGATTTGCCTACTAATTATGATTTTGTAGGACATAAACAGCACAATTAGTACAAAAGAGAAACACATGGAGCTCAAACAGAATATTAAAAGAAAAAGTGAAATTAAAAAAGAACAGGATAATGAACCTAGAAGTTTAAAATTAATGAAAACATGCTGCGCATGACCCTTCGATTCAATTAGAAGAATGGGTTGGCTTCCTTTCTTTAAGAACTCTTCATCTTCATTAACGGTAATACTGCAGTCATAGACCAAAATTCTTTTAGAAAACATTATCGAAATACACATTATCGAACGCTAAAACAAATGAGAGAGCTAAAACAAGCACATTGGACATGTGAGCAATATTAGCTTGTACTTTCGGACAAAACTTGCAATTTACTGACAAAATCTTAGGAGACTAACCTTGTTGTATACCAGAGGTAGTCAGATTTATCTTTTGTGGTATTGAGATGATCATGAAGATGATTTTTGACAAAGTTAGCTTGTCCCCATATTCCAACCATCTCATAATATACTTCCCATTTCAAAGCTGTCGGTGATGACTCTGACGGCTGCAAGTTCTCTGGTACCATATCAAATATTGATATTTGGGTCCTTACCTGTAAATTGTTTTCAGTAAGCATATTGAAGTTTTGATAAAAACCCATTTACAAAAAAGCATTAATGAGGTTCTAAACAAGAACTAACAAAACTCACTTTAGCTGTGTTAAATATTTCTTTCTTGCAGCCTGGCAGAATGCTAACTGACCATGCAGGCAAGTGATATTTTCTATTTCGAAACACTACTGTCTTGTCGTTTTTATCATCCGTGTTAGAAAGAAAGGCAGCACAAGCTCCAGTAAGATCATCAGCATAGACATCGACCTACAAAACAATGGTTACTCCGTAATGCTGCCGAATTGCAGGCACCATGGATTTGAGAGATTGAAATTTTGGAACTTAAATTTTAGAATTGAGTAGTTTTGCATTAAAATAAGTAAATTTGAAAGCATACGCAAACATTAAAAACCAGTCTGTGAATAGCACGAAAAAATGACATTTGAGATTGAAAAGAGAAATCACCTCTTGTTTCGGACCTAGTGCCATGTTACTTCGCTCACCGAAGAGCAATGCCTTCTCACATTTCATTATAGCTTCATGAAGTTCTTTGAGGTGTCCCCATTTCGGATTCCTAGGTATACCTATAAGTAAACCAAATGGGAAAGCATTAAACAAAATAATAATCGAATGCTACAGGCTGAATAAAATACATAGTAATAGATTTGGATCGTAGGCATATGACTTGAACTCACCATATTCATCAATTGGTGCATCATAGTCATAACTTGTTGTTAAAAAAAGACCTGATGTGCGACCAAAGTTTGTTCCACCATGATACTAAACCATAGCAAAATGGTAATGAAGTTAATAGATGAGATTATTTGAAGTGAATGAATTAGCAAAACACTTGACCATGGAAAGAAGATTTATCAAAATACCATATAGTAGTTGTGAACACTGCCACCTTTCTGGAAAAACCGAGCAACAGAATAAGCAACATCCTCTGGGGGCCTGTGAGGATCTCCAGACCCAAAAGTTTTAAACCTGGAAAATTTAGAGCATAAACGGTACCAGTCTTATTACAAATCAGAAATATAAGAAATATACATAGAGATAAAAGTTGTAATACGACATTACCATCCAGGCCAATTTTCAGTCCAAATTTTGGGCATGTTTGGGTTATGAGGAGCGAATTGTTCACAGTAAAAAGAGTTACAAGTATCAATCTGCATAAGTAGGAGAAGAAAATGATTTAAATTCTCATTGTTCCAAAAGGGATTTTTCAACTGATTTGGCAGATAAATCTTTTCTTACCACTGGGTCTGGAGCATCCCATTCTTCGCACATTATCCAAGGTACCCCCGTATTCTGAGAAACAGCCATTTTTGCAGCCCATAACATATAATCCTTTCCTCCTTTATAAAATTGTTCATACCAACTGTATTCATTTTCAACCTACAATAAGGGGGCAAAAAAGGAAACCATTGAAAATTCATCGGATTAACTCTATTCTGAAACCTTCAAGCTCTATCAATAGAAACCTATAACTTGCCTGAGCCAAGATGATTGGACCTCCTTGTGAAGCAAAAAGCTTCTCCTTCTTCATCATTTTCACAATGAATGTCATGAATCTCTGCATGTGAAACTAAACACCCAACAAACAAACAGTAAAGTAACTAGTGTTCAACACTTCTTTTCATGTCTACAAAATAATAAAGACATCATTTAATACCGTGAATGGCTTATCATTAGTTCTGAAGGTAGTGCCACGAATGTAATGCAGCCAAACAGGTATCCCTCTACATCATATCATCAAGTTTTAGATTGTCGATCAAGTAAATAAAATCGGAAAGACTTTTAAATACTAAGCCTTGAATCTATAGCAATATTAGTGTACCCATAATTGTACTCGGCGGCAACAAATGGGCCAATTCGCAGAATCATATGCATCCCAGCCTCCTGAATTATCTTCACAAACTTGACCAGATCATATCTTCCCTTGAAATAATACTGAAGTTTTCATTTCAAGCAAAAATGAAGAATATGTTAACATTATCAAAAACCAGACAAGGTTATGCATTATATAATTTGATGCATATAAAATTCGCTCGCTCTCGCTCACTTTGCCTGGAGTACGCTCATGTCCACTCCAAAACACATACGACTCAATCGTGTTTACACCTCCTTCCTTCGCTGCTTTAACCAGCCCCGGCCACATCTATCAATCACACAGAACGAGAATCGAAATGAAACAGTTACTAATGCACTATATGAGAACGAAATATTATCCGTGCGAGTATTCATCATGTACTGCAATGATATATAAAGCCGGATTCATAGAAAGAACAGCTAGTCAAGCATAAACAAACATTTTTAGTTCTCTTTGATCAGGAAGAAATAGATCAGTGAGTAAGCATTTTCGAAAATAATTTGATCCACTCTCGCAAACTTCTGTATTTTTTACTTTTTATTTTTCCGAGCAGTCAGACAAAAACAGAAGCAAACAATCAAAAACATTCCCAATTCTGGAAGCACGGCAGAGAATGCGAAGACGAATAAATAAGCATGGTGGAAAGTGAATTAACCGCAGGAACGCTGCGAGGATAATGAATGGAAGCAGAAAGGAAAAGATTTCGCTTCCCATTGATGATCAAAGAGCGACTGTCGTAGGTTACATTAACTCCGTGAGCGAAAGGGTAAGCTATGAAACTAAAACAGGAAAACAACAAAAACAAAACTAGGCTGATAGGTATCTTCATGTTTCAGCAATGAAGTGAAGTTGAAGTGAAGGTTTCCGTCTGGTTTTTATAGATACGCATGGAGTACGAAAGAAGCATGGCAGGAGAGAAGTACATTTGTCCGTTAACATAAGATAAGTATATATGACATTTAAATGTTACTTTATCCGTTTACCTATTCCATCCATCCTATAAATTTAAAATCAAAACAGTAAAAACACAAGTTTAGCAAGTTGACAAGTTAAATCCTTAGAAGTGCTGTCTTAAAATTAGGTAATTGTTTTGCAATTTAAATATCATTCATCTGTCGTGGATAAGATTGCTGAATTCTTTTTAATGTAATTAAGATCATTTAATTACATTCAAGTTTTGACTAGGTTGACCGTTGCAAGTATTCCCAAAACAAAGCCCACATTGGATTGGGGTTGAGATAGGTTTGCTATATCAAACCCTAATAAAATGGATTTAATATACTTTTTAACGAATTTGAGGTAGATTTTTAAAAAATATAAAAATTTATAACAAATTTAATACGAATATAAATATGCATACTACGTGAGTGTTTGAGTATTCTCAAATATTTAATTTTTATTTTCAATATAAATATTTTTTAATATGTAAATATTTAATATTTCTGTTATGTTTATATTTGAATTAATTTTTTTCGTAAAATTATATTTTCTTTTATAATAAAAAATTATTTTTATTTTCAAATAGTTCTTTTCTTGCACCATGTTTTGATAGTGCCTTTAATGATATTTTTGGATTTTTTTTAAAAAAATAAAGAGTCTATATGTACGTATATTTGCAGTAATTAAATTATATTTTTTAATTATCATAATTTTTAAATGATTGAATTTCTAATTAAAGATTTTTTTATACATAAAATTGTGTACTAAAACTAATTGATTTTAATAATAAAAATAATATAAGTAGAGTTAAAAAAATACAAAAACGCTAATTACTATAATTTTAAGTGTTCAATTTTTATTTTATTTTTGGTGGTCATTGGATAATAGGTTACAAAAGATTTGAAAAAAAAATATTTTTTAAATCTATTGAGAGAAATTCAAAATTTATAAATTCTTGGCAGAAATTTTCTTATAATTTTTTTAGAGATTAAATTACTCCAAATTATACTTATTCTATTTAACAAATTTTAAATCATTCGTCTTTCGAAAACGAAAAATTGCATTTTTTTTTATTTCATTTTTATACTAAAAAATAAATGTCGTAAATTTTTTCTACAATTTAATTATTCTAAAAATAAAACTTCTAAAATGTGTCTAGTAGAAATAGTTGAAATTTTATTTTTAACAAATGATATTAATTAAATATTATGTAAATATTACGTAACGTCAATGTTTCTAGTATTGAAACTAACACGGTTAATCTTATTTGAAAAAATATTAAACTTAAATAATACTTATAAAACTTATACAAAGCACCAGTAGAAAAAATTTTAAAAATAATTTTTGACACAATTTTTTTTTAAATTTATATTTTGTTAGTATTTCTTGTGCTTTAATTAATACAATTAATCTTATTTTTTGATAAATTATTGCAAATAGTTGTATTATTTTTCAAAAATGTTAATTTTAACAAATATATCAAATAACATAAATTTTTGTATCAAATTATATTTAGATGATGATTGACATTCTGTTTTCTTCTTTCAATTAAAGTTAGAAATATATGGCACAGTAATTCTTTGCCAAGCTGGAAACCCTGCAACGCGAGCCTGAAATAATGCCAAAGCTGGAAAGGCTGCAAGCTGAACCTGTAATGACAAGCAAAATGTGCCAGGAGTAGCCTGCTGTAGTGGTGTCACAAAAAGACAATGATTTGTAATGAAAACAGTAATGTAGCTTGTAAATTACGTGACATAGGTGTTAGATGCACGTTGCTTGTTTTGAAGGGACAAACCTTTCTCGTCTTCTTGCTAGACTCTTGCTCTTTTAAGGCACTAACGAAATAACTAGCTTTTCAAGACGGAAATGTAGTACTGACTCACTAGGGAGCTTGCTTTTCAATCCAAGACCCTTATTAATCTAATTTGAAAAAAAACCAACACTACTTTTTCCTCTTTTAATCACCATTAAAACTTGCAAAAATAGAGCATACTCAGTTTTGGGGTGTAAGAATCGTGGAAACTTCTTGTATATTGTTTACCATTCTACTCTTTCCTTTTGTTAAGGGATTGGATGTTTCCTCTGTCTCATTATCAAGCAGTGATACTTCGGGAAGACGGTGTACTGTTTGCTCTAGAAATCATTTTAGGACCTATGGTTGGATCGGTTTCAAAAGGGTTGACAACTTGGAGGAAACCAAACATCTCCATAAGAGAGAGAGATTAAGTTTGCCAGTGTAATCACTAAATGACTTACTTAAATACCAGTAACCACAAAATTAAGGAGCAACTTTGATTCAACTAACAAACTTATTATTCTTAATCAGACTCGTTTAGTAACATTCTTCCCACCCAATGTGCTCAAATATTTTCAAGGGTGTGATTTGGGGATCATAAGCTCATTGTTATTCGGCTTGGAAGTGCCCACCGGGCATCATTTAGTGGGTGGTCTTCATTCTCTCTTAATCCACTAAAAAAATCATTAACTCGTCCACCTTGAAAAAGCAATTCAGCCTTGCTAAGGAGGTTTCTAAATTAAGCGTTTTGTCAAAATTATTGTTACCTTAGGAGTATTTTATATTTAGGGATCTCTTCGGAATACTTGCCAAGAGCCTTTGATAAAATATGTTGATTTCAATTAGATGGTGGTGGCCCGAAATTGAAGCATTCAATTTCATTTGGCAAAACCGACATTAAAGCTCAATCCAAAGGGACCATACAAACAGCAACAGTAAGGTGGTCACTAAAATTAATATTGATCGGTTAATAAATGCGACGACTTTTCCTGTAGATAGACAAATTCCCCACTTCATTTTCTTCACTCCAATTCAATCATTCTCGATCCTTTTCCATTCCATAACTTTTTAATTTCTTAATTAGTGTTAGTTTTGAAAAAAGTGGACTAGTTAGTTGAAGGCCGCAACTGCTCCTAGCCAAAATCATTTGCTCAATCACAAAACTCCGCGCAAGCCTCTTCCATCCCAAGTTACTGTACCCATACACGTAAGAAAATCAATTTAGTGGAGTTAGTTCGCAGTGATTGATTAGCATTCGAAGTTGTGGGTGTGTTGGTACACAATGCCTTTAGTGGTGGAACGGTAGCGATGGCTGTTGAGTTTACTAGCCAATGTTCGTAAAGCCTTTTAGCAGTGGACTTGGGGAGTGGGTGGATACGCAATGATAGGTGCTAAAGAAAGGGAGAAATTCGTGTTAAAAATTTACAAATTTTTAACGAATATTTGTATATTTTAAAACTATACTTGTGTTGTTATTAAATATATTATTTTTATTTATAAATTACTTAATTAAACTATAAATTTTAATATTAATTTAAAATAAAATATATAATTCATAGAAAATATTAAATACATTTGACATAAAATAAAATTAATTATAATTTTATAAAAATGTAATTAGTTTATAAATTCATATATAACAAACTTCTACAACAGCCATGTTTGCTGCGAAACAGCAATGTCAGCTTAAATGAACATCCAAAATTCCTAGTTTGATTATCTTTTTAAAATTCGTTCCTGCTGGTGCTCTCTATTTCAATTGTTACATTTGATGATTTTGCCTCTTCATAGCTCAATTCTCCAATGCACCCCTCATCCAGCATGCGGGAACTGAACTCAAGGAGCCATTTATCAGCAGCAGAATCTTTCACCCTCTCAAAACATTAGATAATATGGAATGCTAGAAAGAAACAAGATTTTCTTGAGACCTGTCTACACCTCCAAGGGTCTGAAATGCTGCTGATCTTCTCAAGGTTGTAGCGTCGTTAAGAGTATCCCTTACAACTGCTAGAGGTGGATAGATTTCATTACCTGCCTAATACACAACTGTGGCCTGCAAAAATACACGAGCACTTTGACCACCCGCAATTACCGCAATTTGCATACATAAGAAAGGAGTCGCAAAGAATCACCTGGAAAGAATTCACTTTTGCTTGCTTTCATTAAAGAAAGGACAGTAAAAAAGAGCCCCAAACCAATTCTGGTTTGGTTCTATACAATACAATTTATAATAACAATTTATAATAGCACCAATTCTGGTTTGGTTCTATACAATACAATTTATAATAGCTCACGTATGTTGAAGTAAAAATTAAATTAGCAAAAAAAAAGACAATTAATGGTAAGCAATTGTTTGTTATTTATGCAAATGCCAACCAATGGCAAGCAATTGTTTGGTATTTATGCATATGCCAACCAATGGCATTTTAATTCAGAAGAAAACCAAGCCAAGGAGGGGCCAAAACCGAACTGAACCAAAAATTTTGAGAAACTAGCCTACACCAATGGGAATGTACATACGAACAAGGGACAAAAGACCAGCTCGGTTGCCTCCCATCAAGGCTTGATGATTAGTTAAAGCTTGATGTGCACCTCCATCTCCCTTGCAAATAATCCTCTATTGAGACGCTTTTCTCACTGCCACTAGGACAAAGTAAATTGTCATCCACGTCTAGTAATGCAAGGTTAAGATGGGATTGGAAATTCAATGGGGTTGATTCATCGTCAAAGGTATCAAGATCCTCTGATGCACTGACTTGTTGCTTTGCCCAATTCATTGCTTCCTCGTCACCTTGAAGGAGCTTTAAAATCTGTTCATGACCAACAAGCAAATGTGCTCAAGAAAGGCCGGAAAACTAAAAACATAAGTCAAAATTTCTGAACGTATTGTAGTTTTAACTTACAATGTTCATTTGAGGCCGAACAGTAGGTGCTTGTCTGATTGAAAGTGTTGCAGCTAAAACCATTCTCTCAGTCAGATCATTATCAAAATTACTGTCTAAACTTGGATCTAGCAATTGGGAAACCTTGCCATCCTTCAAAATTGGCTTTGCCTAGGTGTCATCATCAAATCCATAATCACTATATA
Organism: Xylocarpus granatum; assembly: GCA_019650275.1. Lineage (NCBI taxonomy): Eukaryota > Viridiplantae > Streptophyta > Magnoliopsida > Sapindales > Meliaceae > Xylocarpus > Xylocarpus granatum. The sequence goes on along the minus strand of BNST01000572.1, from coordinate 19,276 downwards.
TCAAAAACAAATTAAGAAGACTGCCATACCAATCAGAATAACTGATCCCGAGGTTTAACCACAGAGATTAACTTACCCACATAAGAAGGCTCTCCTGACCCTTTGGATTTTCATTGCTAATTGGTTTTTTACCAGAAAGAAGCTCCAAAAGTACAACACCAAATGCATATACATCAATTTTGTCACTCACTTTACCATGCATGAAATATTCTGGAGCTAAGTAACTGCAAGAGAAAAGAAATGTTATCAATAAAAATCTTAAGGGAAGATAGGAAATATTACTAGTAAATTTAAGAATAACTTACGCACCCAAAGGTTCCAGCAACATCAGTACAATTTAGGGGGGATGAAGAAGTTGATAACCAGCTAGCAAGTCCAAAATCAGACAGCTGAAGAACCAAAACAAATTTTAATATGTATAGGAGCTTCAGCCACTAACAAGAAGCATTGTTAAGCAAAATAGTAGAATATACAATACCTGTGGTTCAAAATCATCTGATAGAAGAATGTTGGAAGATTTGACATCCCTGTGGATCACTGGTTGGTCACAACCATTGTGTAGATAGTCCAGTGCCTCAGCTACACCCACAGCCACCTTATATCTCTCCTTCCAACCAAATGTATTCTCATCCTTCTTATTACCTTGATTAAAAAATAGGCAGCCAGTGTAAATAAAAGTATAACGGTGTAAATACAAGTTGATCCAATCCAAGGATTCACCACGAAAAAAGCATTTACCATGCAGATTCTCTTCTAGGCTTCCTCTTGATAAAAAGTCATAAACCAAGAGTAGGTTATTGTCCTCGAAACAGAAGCCAAATAAGTAGATTATGTTCTTGTGGTTTAATGCTGTAAGTATCTCAATCTCGGAAACAAACTCCTTCAATACATCTTTGGATGGTTTCAAAATTTTCACGGCAAGTTCCTTTCCATCTGGAAGAGACCCTCTGTAAACATGACTATGACCACCTTTACCAACCATATTTTCTGAAAATTATAATACAACAGATAAGAATGATCAGATTTGCCCAAAATCAAGTTGACCTCAAAACAAAGAGAAATACTAGGAAAATATCACAAACCAGGCCGGAAATTAGATGTTGCAGAAAAAAGTTCCTGGTAGCTGAACAATCTACAGGTGGATGAGTATCTATCATGTAAACCCTCCAACTCCTTAGAAAGGTCATCACAAGGGGAAAGGAGTGGGAAGGCCACCTCATGCTCAACAGGCACAATTGCACTGCTCTCTCCATCTGAGTTGGAATGATAATCCTCAATTGTTTTAACAGAATGATTCTGTTTATGGTCAGGATAGACAACAGCAGAAGTATACCGGCTTGGTAATCTCAGTACCCATTGAATCAAAGATGACTTCTTCGCAGAAGGTTTCTCTGAGTGCTGCTGCTTGGATAAAAATGCCTGACGAAGAAGTGGCCAACCAGGTTTTGACCTGGGCATTTCTCGAACTACAAGGGAATTTGAATCTGAATGGTTTTCATTGCTTTGAACAGGAACTAATGCTAATGAACTATCTACAATCTTATCCTCAGGTGAATCTTCATATAAAGTTGTCCTAGAATCACATTTAGTACAATCCTTCTTGTGTGATTTCCTCTTGAAACTTGAGCCTGACTTTTGCAAGTATGGGTTTGAAGCTGACTTTCGTAAGCACTGGCTTGAGCCTGACCTTTGTAAGCATTGGCTTGAGCCTAACTTTCGAAAGCATTGGCTTGAGCCTGACTTTCGTAAGCACTGGTGACATTCTTTATTAGATTTCTCTTCCCCTGGAACAGCATTTTCATCAATCAGCACTCTGACATTCGTGCTTAGAGATTGAGCAATATTCTGCTGTCGATTATCATCTGTTCAACCAAAAAGACGACTGTCATCAACACACAAAGAGAAAATAAAATTTCTCAAAACCCCATCAGAGAATCCAACAAAACAACATAAAAACAGAAAAACAACAAGTTCTATTCCTCCAACAAAACAAACACAGAAGAGGAAAAAATCACAACCTAGATAATTAGCTATATCATAATCAGCAGCTTCTCTCTGGAAAACAATTTTGCCATTACGGACGGCAAGTACCCAAAATGTTTTGGGCAATTTTCTTGCGCAGTACTTGGCAACGTTGGTCGACGAGCGAATCGCATGAGGAGTCTTAGATATCCCCACGATCACCTTAGCTGCACCATATGATTGAGCTTCCCTTACTAGAACTTTCTTCGGTGATGTTCCTCTACAAACCTTCAACTTCAAATCAACCTACACGAATCATCCCACTTTAATCAACCTTCCACATCAAATCAATACCAAAAGAAAAAATTACCCACCGTTAAGAAGCGGCGGGAAATAGATATTAAAAGTAAGTGTGTGTGTGTGTGTGTGTGTGTGTGTGTGTGTATATATATATATTGAACATTCTGATGCTATAAATCGTCAAATCAGGATCTGGACAACTGAATTACCCATATCTTCACGAATTTTTGCATAACCCAAACAGGGGAATAGAATAAAGTTATTAAATTGTGGGAAAATAAAATCAAGGAAATTAATGTAACCTGCTTGAGGTTGCAGAAACCTTCATACACGGATAGTATAGAATCAAAAGTCTTTACTAGAGATAGAAGAGAACCTGTGCTCTCTACAAAACCAAACCCACAAAAATTTCACACTACAAATCAAAACAAGAAGAAACTTAACTCTAGATTCTGAAAATGCAATGCACAAACAAACGAGCACGGTACCCGTAATGGTGTCGAGAACGTGAAGAGCAATGATTCGATCACCAGGCTTCGCCACTTTGACCAACGCCCACGTCAGCAACTCCCTGCTTTCCGCATCGAATTTCACTCCCACTACCACCACCTTTCCTTCACCAACCCCGTCGCCATTACCTTCGCCATACGTACAGTCTCCGATCAACTTCATCTCTTCCAAACGCCGTCGTTTCAGTATTTTAATTTTATTACAATAATTATTATGATTCTTAATTTTTGCTCTCACACACCGTACGCTGTCCCTCTTCTTCTTCCTGTTAAAAGGGGAGTTTAGAATGGTCAGAATCAGAACATGGCGTGGAGATTTTAGTGTGTTTTTGTTTTAACTGTATTTTTGAGAAACGTTGCGATGTTTCCCATGTGTTGTCGTGTTATGGTTTCATCGCAACCGTTGGATCTGTTTGGTGTTAAACCGTCCTGATGTGCGGATGCTGCTCGTTAGATTTTAACGAATAGAAGACAAACGGGTTTGGTAACTGAGTAACGACGTGTCGGAGATACATACCTAACATTTACATGTAACTTATCCATTTTTTTAAAAAATTATAATTTTTTTAATTATATTAATTAAAAAACAACCTAATTCACAAATTCATACATTATTATATTTTTTTCCCTTGTCCTAATATTTACATAATATAATTTTCACGAATTCAATACTAGACGAGTAATTAATTATTTTAAATTATTAAATATAACATACGATCGAGCAAAATAACATCATTATTGATATAAAATATTGAGATAAAACTTAAAAAATCGAATATTATCTATAGTAAAATATAATAATATTATATTATTTGTATTAATAAAATTTATATAAGTATTTGTATTTTAAATTTTTAATTAATTATATTTTCTCAATTATTAAAATAGAAAAGGGTTAACACGTTTTTTATTTTTTGATATTATTTTCCTTAAAAGTTAAATATATCATCGTTTTATTTGAAAAATAATAATAGAGTATTGGAACCTCCTTTTTTTTTAATTTTATTTAAATATTGAATTTAGAAAGGGTATTGTATTTATTGGTAAAAATAATTGAATTAATTTTATTAACCCTTTTAGAGGATATCCATAATCTTGTAGAGGATAGAAGAAAGTGAATGTGGGCTTGATTATCATCAAAATAATGAACAATGATACGAATAAATGTCATGATAACGAAGGCAAAAGAGTAATTCAACATTGAAAATCATTTCTAACTAATTAATTAGGACCTTTCTTCCTCCTTTTCAAGTCATGATGGTGTAATTAATGGCATATATATATATATATATATATATATATACTTTGTTGATAAAGTAATTAATAGCCTTAAGTAAAAAGAAAAAGATAATGTACAATATTAATTAAATGACAAATTAATTTCTATCTAATACTCCAAGAATTGTTTGCTTCCCTTCCCCCACAAAAGTGATGATTCCCCTTCAATTTTCTTTTCTTTCTTTGCTCTCACGTATCTATTTACCCCAAAACACACGTTTAATCCTCTATTTTGTCAAATTTTGATTTTGAATTTATTGAAATTGCGTTTTGTTTTAATAGGTAATAATCCAATTTTTATTAGTTGTATTTAAGGTGTAGAAGTGAAAGGAAAATGTTAATTTCTTTACGTTAAAGATATGTAACAATCGTGATTTATCATTAACTAGTAAAATAAGATAGATTTTGTTAACCTTTGTAATAATAATATTATTGAACATAAAATTAAAAATTGATAAAGAATTGATTTGAACTTTTATTAAAAAAATTAAAATTTATAAACTAAATCAATTGTGAAAATCTAATACAATCTATCGATCATAATATGATATTCTCATTTAAAGAATAAAATTTTATTTCATAGACATCAAATTGATTTTAAAAAAATATCAAACTAAAACTTATTTTGTAACACCATGATTCAATCACGTACAAATTAAAATTGAATTAAATTTTTTAAAATTTTAAATATTAAATTTTAGATAATAATAAGTTTTGAAAATTAGAAACTCGTGAATTTTTTTAATATAATTAAATTTAAGCTTTACTTAATTAAAACTTTTCATCTTTTGGACCATACTTTTTTCATAAATATTTAGAAACAAATACTAACCTAATTTAAAATCTACAATTGAATACTATTTCTGATGTTTGCTATCATATTTTACACAACCAAATTGCCATAAATCAATCACATGATATAATATTTAAATCTTATTTGAATATATTTCAAAAACTATTAAATTATACTAGAAATTATATACCTAATTTAAAAAAATTAACAGGTTCTTTTTATAATAAATTTAAAGTAGGAGCAGAAATTAGATTTAATAATGGAGACAAAAAATTATTAAAACAAATAAAAAATATAATAAAAAATTTACCATAGAGTATTAGTAGCTAATGCAGATGTAACATAAAACATAACTAGTCAAATAAGATAAATGATTCTAGGATATGATAGAAAGCTTTTTAGGACTATTAAATTATACTAGAAATTATGTACCTAATTTAGGAAAATTAACAGGTCCTTTATCAAACTCCTTTTTCTTTGGACCCTATACATTAAAGACGTTCCCCTCTGGAACTAATCTCTCTTTCAAAGTCAAAGCTCAATTTATCTATTTTAATTTCTTCTTTTTTAGTTTCATCACCATATTCTACTGTTTCACCAAATCTTTCTATGTCCATAGGACAATATACTAATTCACAATTTTTACATTTTTTACAATTATCATATTATAGAAATTCAACAATAATGTATGTATGTATGTTTGTATGTATGTATGTATGTATGTATGTTGATGAAATATGATAACTATAAAATAATAGATGTTGCAAGATTAAGTTTTATATATATATATATATTTAGTGATACTTAGCGTTTAAAAATGTTCAAAAATTGTTGTAGGTCATAGAAAATAAGTAGTGTTTGTTTATTGTTAATTTGGACAGTTTGTTTGTTAACTATAGTTCTTGTATCAGTATTTTATTTTTCTTGTGCTTTGGCCTGCCAAAGCGGTTTATGAATGGTTCATGTTCATGGGCCATTCTTGTCTATTGATCCCTTTCCCTTACTCAGTTCATGCCTCATCAACATGTTTCCTCGCACAATCAGGGACACTTGCAAAGTTGCAATCTTGATGTTTTATATTTTTATTTATTCTTTTAGATTTTTTTTTCGTGAAGAAAATATTAATTCGATTATGTTAAATTATTAATTATATTTTTTTACTAATGAAAATAAATAATATTGTTATGGTTGCAACAAGCTGAAAGCAAAGAAGGGACACAGATCCTCTGGTATGTCCAAGGTGGCATAAATATTAAAGGCTAGCTAGCTGTTTGGGACAAGGCCATATGTATATTTATCTGTTTATTGATGCTACCTTATAACCAAATTTAAAGGCTATTCACCATTGGAAAAAGACAATGCAAAATTTCAATTAATGGGCTCTGATTGCCATTCAAACGAAGTTATCAAAGAGAGAGAGGGAAACATATGGTCTCATTTCACGTTGCTTTCTATAGAAAGACTTAAATTCATATTAGGCTAAGCTTTGCAAAGGCAGCACATCCAAATCATGATGTAAGCTAATTAACAAATCATGTAATTTTGTGCATTCTTCTTTATTTACAGTACTTATCATTCTGTCTGTCTAACTTGATAGAGAACAAGCAGTTAACTTATCGACTATTTCCTTAGTTGATTATATTCCTACTGTAATTATGTTTATTGGCATGTTTATATAGCTTCTTATTGTACATCCAATATTGACAGGATTTCTTTCCTTTAAACAGTGTATATATACTGTAATAATTTTATCAATGAAATATACTCATTTTCATCAAATCCTTTATGGTATCAGAGCTTTCTCTATCTCTGAATCAAGTTTTTCTGTATTCACACTAACCTTCCTCCCCCGATCTAATGGCAAAAATAGAGAACTTCCAAGCATTTGTCACAACACCGACGACACCAACAGCGGTTTTTGGAACTGCCAGTTGTTTCAACACCTGAAAACCTCATGCCTCTAGGTACTCTTCCTTCAAACAACAAAAATCTAATATCTCTGAATGCAAAAAATGGTGAAAACTATGCATCGTGGAAGTCTCAAATGACCAATCTTCTCTTTGGTTATGGACTCCTTAGCTTTGTCGATGGAACGTATCTGTCTCCATTTCAAATAGACCCTACATATCCTTTCTAGGCTCGTTAGGATCGCCTTGTGCTTCTCAGTACTCTTGCCACAGTTAGCAGCATAATTAACCTAATGATAAACAATTGTTCTACTTCTGCCGATGCTTGTAACAAATTAGAAACAAGCTTTGCTAACCACTTTAACACTTGTATGCTTTCAATTATGTTGTCTTTCTTGTCAAACAAGGAGGAAGAAAAGATAGTGACTGCCTATATGAGTAAGGTAAAAGAGTCTTGTCGATGAATTATGGCTTATTGGGCACCTTTTGAATGATGCTCAAATCATATCCTATACCTTGAACGGACTAGTAGACGAGTTTAAAGAGTTGACAATGGCCGTGCACGTTTGTGACACCCTTATTTCCTTTGAAGATTTGTACAACAAATTACTTGACAAAGAACTCACTCGTAACCATGGAGAATCGAAAGATGAAGAAGTACAGGTTACTGCACAACTTGCTCAAAAAGGTCATGGTGGCAGTTGAGGATATCATTTTGGTAGTTATAACAATACCTCTCATGGTCTTATGAGTAACTCAGATGGACCAAACTCAAAGCCCAACTATTTTATCCAACCATTTGCAAGCTAATCGGCAGCAATCATCTTATGGAAAAGGTATAAACTTCTTGTAGTTTAAATCACACTTGCCATCAAGGAATTCAAACACCTATCAGAGAAATTAAAGCAAACCTCGTATTGATTGTCAACTATGTGACAAATCAGGACATGGTGCAAAAAACTGTTGTATTCGTGGACAACCATCCTTTTATTCTTCTCAACCTCAAGCTCATTTCGCGAAAGGCAAGTCAGGCCATCCTCAACACAATTGGGTTCTTGACTTCTGTGCCATACATCACTTACTTTGGATCTACAGAATCTCTCCGTTCATTCAGACTGCGTCAGCAACAGGAATGTTATAGTTGGTAATGGTAATAAAATTTCCATCTTTCATACTGGTTTCTTTATCATTAATTCACCCATTACCATCTTTCAATTGAACAATGTTTTGTGTGCACCTTTGATAAAAAGGAATTCAATATCTATCTCTCAATTCTGTAAACAAAACAATACTTTCATTGAATTCTTTCCTAACCATTTTCTCATGAAGGATTTGAATACAATGGCATCTATGGTGAAAGGCCTGAATAAAAACAATTTATATGAGCGGTCCACCTACAATCCATCCATCCAACCATCTTTCTCATCAATTGCTATCTCCTTTCAACTATGGCACCAACTTCTTGGCCATCCGTCTCCTCCGACTCAAAAGAAAATTCTAGCCAACAACAAAATCTCCGTTTCAAATTCGTTTACCAATGAAGTTTTCTTGTCTTTGTAACAGAAGTCAAACTTTCTTTTAAAATTTCATCTATTCAGGGTAATAAATCTTTTCAAATTATGTGTTTGGATGTTTGGGGTCTTGCTCTTATATCTTCCATTGGAAATTTTCAATATTACGTTATTTTCATTAATTATTTCACAAAGTACAGTTGGTTTTACTCTTTAAATTTGAATATGATATGTCTAAAGTTTATGAGAAGTTCAGCAAACTTTTTGACAATTATTTTCGAACTAAAATAAAAATGGTATCATAGATGGCAGTGAGAATACAAGGCACTCTTACATACTCTAGCTTAACATGGCATTCAACATCTTACCTCCCCACCATATACTCTTGAGCATATTGGCACCGCTGAACGTAAACACCGTCACATTGTAGAAATTAGTCTCCGACTTCTCCATACTGCAGCCATCCCTCTTCACTTCTGGTCACATGCCTTTCAAAATGCCACTTACCTTATTAATCGGATGCCAACGTTTGTGCTTAATCATGATACACCTAATCAAAAATTATTTGGTCATCCACCCATCTGCACGTCTCTTCGGGTTTTTCGTTGTCTTTGTTACCTTTGGCATTGTCCGTACAACACCATAAACTTGAACCTCGGTCATGACCATGTGTGTATTTAAGGTTCTCTCTTTCTCATCACTTCTTTCTTTGTTTTGATAGCCATTCAAATCGCATTTTTGTTTCTTGCCATATGGTTCTTTTTTAACACATTTTCCTACAAAAGCAAACCCCGTAAATTATCGAGTATCTTTCCACATTTTTAAATCAAAACTTGGCTTGCAATACATCATTAATCCTAGTTGATCAAAACTCAGTTGTATTTAGTCTATCTCTCTTCACGTTGTCTCCACCAATTCGCCATCACAACCCTCTTCTTCTCAACAACATCTCAATCCATCTTTAATGGGCATATTAACACCACCTTCTTTAGATCGCAATGGCTGCCATTCTACCCATCCTTAAGCCGACGTTGGCATTATGAGGCCCTCTTCTTTAGGCCACAATATCGGCCATTCAGTCATCATCTGTCTTAAGTTAGACGCTGTAGCCTTCGCCTTTTTATGCCATGGCACCACTTTTCTTGCCTCACCTACCTTACCTACCTCACCAAGTCTGTCTTTATCTCCCGCTTCACCAACCACACCACTTCGTATGATTACCCTGTGCCCAAAACAACATAGCCAATGCAGTAGACAGGACACAATACCTCCTCATGTGCCAAGATGGCAATGTAGCCACATTGGCATTACCCTTAATCAGGGAAGTGGGTGACTATCCTGACATGTGATATAATTGCCGTCCTCTTATACGTTTGAATGCAAGAAGAAAAACTAGCCTGTCAGGGAACCCCTTCAAATTCCTTGAGACAATCAACCACTTCATTATGATCAGATTCATGATGGTTACAAGGTTCATGAAGGTTTTTGTAGAGGGGCAACTTTATTAGGAGAGCAGGTAAAACATGTACAAGTTGTATGTCGGGCTTAGCTGATGAGGATCCGCGCTATACATTGACCATTGTGACTTTCCTAACGATACCTACATCACATGTTAGGACCCAACATGATTTGTGCCAACAATTGAAGGCCAACTGATGAAATATAACACAAGACTTCGATGAATCTTGTGACGAGAGATAGAACTCAAAGGCTAAAAGAAAAACTAGATATCATGGAGAAATAGATAATTGATAAATAAGGTAACATATTTCTACACGGAATTGAAAAATAGAATTTTGAAATTTTAGTTTAAAAATCACATAATTTTATGTGATTTTATTTATGAAATATTGTGTGACAATTAGAATAATTATTTTTTAATTTTGAATTACATAAAACCCATTACAGCAATAATAACAATAATGATATCATTTAACAAATAATTATATAAGTGGTGTTACCCACCCTATTCTATCTAAAAGTTTCTCATAATCATATCAATAGTAACGATAAAAATAAGTTAAAATCAACTAAAATCACAAATTCTATGATCTTCCAGAAAATTAGAGAGTAATACTGGCTATTAGCATTGGGTAATTAATCTCAATTATGTCAAAAAGCTTGGGGATATTATTAATAAAGTGGAAGCTTTTTGCAAGAAGATATATGGAATTTTGACCATCGACAATTTGGTATTTGTTTGCGACATGGAAAAAAATGCCGCAGACATTTACAATTTACAAGAAGATATCAGACCCACCACGTGTTCGACAAAATGACGGCCATTCGTTTTGCATGTTCCATTCCGCAACAAACAACTTGGCTGCTCATTGCCTCATTCTATGGTCCTTAATTAATCAGGTAACAAGAGAAAGAATCAATCCCACGGCTCCATATTGCGTGACGAGGCTACAAATTTTAGTCAGTGGACCATAAGGATTAATTTATCTTTTAAGGAAAATCATCCGCTTGTCATGTGGTGAGTCGTTTCGATTCTTGTATAAATGGAATAAGTTTTGAGTCTTACTGTTCCCTTTGACTATATTCGCTATTTCAATTTCATATTATAAGACCTTTTTTTAAAAATATATATCTATATATATTATTTATGGTAAAATAAATTTTGAAAATCAAATTATATATTTTATTAGAATTGACAAAATTTTTCTCACGTGTGAAATTCATGGGGCCGAATTTATCTCCGTTGGGCTTAACGGGTTGGGGAATTGAGGACAAGAATTGTTTTAAAAATGGGTCAAGGACAGGGCTTTTGAAATTATATCATGGGTAGGCCCTTTTGCATACGTTAAACTCGTTTATGAATTGGCCTAAACCTGACCTCTTTACATGTGTTACCAATTGAAAAAACTACCAGAACCAATCAGCTTCTCAAATTCCTTCTCAACTTGAATTGCCTCGTTCCACTCCACAGTGCTCGTCATCTTTTCCAGCGACATTCGAGCAACTTTCCTTTGTTCTTGTCTCAGCATCATCTCAATCTGAGCACCTCTAACTTCAGCTTCAATATAAGCTTTCCTCTTCTCCAGTATTTCCTTGTCAAATTCGTTTCCTACTTTAAGCTCGATCATCTTATCATGCGCCTTCAGAATTGTTTCAGCGAATCTACTCTTCAGCATTGCATGACGTGCACTATTCTTTCCGGACAAAAGACTTGATGTCGCTGGAATCGAGTTCTTCACATCCATGGAACAACCGCGCGTTCTCTTCTGTTTGTTGACTTCCTTCACCTCAGACGTCATCTCTGGAATTCCACCTTCGCCACTTCAAGTTTGCCCAGAGAAAACACAAACTACTGAACGACAGAAAGAATTGTCTTGTCTTCCTTTTCTTGGAATGTAAATAAAGAGGGAACGATGAAGCTGAACGTGAAGCAGTTTCCTAATTTATTAATCCTGGTGCAGGGAGGAACCTGTGTTGCGATTCTTATTTCGTACTATTAAAGTTTCGAAAACCAAATGAATTCCTCCTGGACCTGAACTCTCTTATTACATAACCTTCTACTTTAGGAAAGATAGGTACAGGACTTTCCGCTTCTGGTTAGGAAAAGGAGTTTACAGGTACAGGACTTTCCACTTCCGGTTAGGAAAAGGAGTAGTTTCCATATTCATAACGGTCTTTATTTCTTTTATTTGCTTCTGAAAAACATAAAACATTAGATTAAGTTACTTGTAGTAGAGTTTTTACAAAACTAAGCTATTGTCAATTCATTATTTGTAATAGACAAGAATTATTGTTCATTATGCCCAATTATTGTTCAAACAAAGGATTGTTCCTCAATCTAATTGTGTGTCTACTCCACAGCAAAATGGAGTGGTAGAGCGTAAACACCGTCATCTCCTTAATATTGCATGTTCATTAATTTTTCAAGCCAATTTGCCTAAACACTTTTGGGGATAAGCTATTCTAACAGTCACATACTTAATTAATAGAATATCTGCACAAATTTCATATGGAAAATCACTGTATGAGATGTTGTTTAATGTCAAACCCTTTTATACGCATTGGGTCTTCGGCTGTTTGTGTTTTGCTTCCACTCATGCACAAAAACCATTTAAATTCGATGCTCGTGCTAGTTGATGCATGTTTATCGGTTATCCTTATGGACAAAAAGGATACAAAGTATATGAAATTGAAAATCATAGAGTTCTTCCCTTTTTAATCCTTTCACTAATATTATTTTTTGACAACGTTTAAGATATAATGTTGAATTAGTTGCACTAACGTATGGGGTTATTTGGGGAACTTTGAACTTCTTAAGGAGCTTAGTTTGAGATCTCCTTTGATAGAGGAGATCTAATTTTGTAGTTGACTTCCTTTTCAGTTCTAATTGATCCTTGTCCCCGTTCATCTCTTGTGTTTATTTCTTAATCTGTTGAAGCTCCTTTGCTACTTTCATGGCCTCAAATAAGTCCTTGGCACCCATCTAGGTTAATGATTAAATATTCATCTTCTTGTCAGGCTTCATCATCCTCTAATCTATGCAATACTTTTTACTCAACCTTATCTTATCTTCTCCTCTCTAATATAATTTGCCTCGATTTAGGACAAATCTTTTTCAAAAAGCTTTTTTCAGTCTTCTTGTCCTACTCTCATATGACCTTTCTTTAGGTCTTGCATTGGGTTCATTTTGGTGAGGTATTGGTGGTTGAGAAGGTGAATCCTAGTCTCTTTGTGGTTTCTCATTTTCTACTTACAGTGCTATAAATTTTTCTTTTCTAGTAGACATTGGTTTGATCAACAATAATGTTTGGATAATTCAAGAAGAAAACACAAGCGCCGTTTGAACTATTATATGCTTTTCGGAAGTGCTTCGAGGAAGAAGACCAGAACGAGATAAATATATAGATCAAACGGCGTACTACAATGTATATTTTGACCAGAACGAGATAAATATGCTTTTCGGAATTGCAAAATCAACTGCAAATGCACTGAAAACTAAAAACCCCTTTTTCCAATGTATATTTTGCCGAGTAATGGACAATTTACTGCAGGCTTCTCTCTGTGTTTCGCAGTCCCTTGGAGTGATTGTTGAGAAAAGCACTCTAGATTAGTACTTGTATAAACATCTATGCGTGAATGTGCGGGTTCTTAAGTCAAGTTAATGGTGTTTCTGGCAAGGTATGAATCTGCGGGAAATTTAACTCAAAACAAATTACTGTCATTACTGAAGAATCTAAGTATGTGTAAAGAAAAGAAAAGACAATGAAAGAATTTGTAATTGGTTTTTACAATTTCATCGCCTAGTATATACACTCTTCAATGGTGTACAATTTATAATATCAAACCCTCGTCAACCGCACAAGTGCTTTCCTTTCAATTAACACCAGAACCAATCAGCTTCTCAAATTCCTTCTCAATTTGAATTGCGTCATTCCACTCCACAGTGCTCGTCATCTTTTCCAGCGACGTTCGAGCAACTTTCCTTTGTTCTTGTCTCAGCATCATCTCAATCTGAGCACCCTCTAACTTCAGCTTCAATATAAGCTTTCCTCTTCTTCAGTATTTCCTTGTCAAATTCGTTTCCTCCTTTAAGCTCGATCATCTTATCTTGCGCCTTCAGAATTGTTTCAGCGAATCTACTCTTCAGCATTGCATGACGTAAACTATTCTTTCCTGACAAAAGACTTGATGTCGCTGGAATCGAGCTCTTCACACCCATGGAACAACCACGCGTTATCTTCTGTTCGTTGACTTCCTTCACCTTAGACGTCATCTCTGGAATTCTACCTTCGCCACTTCAAGTTTGCGCAGAGCAAACACAAACTAATGAATGACAGAAAGAACGATGAAGCTGAACGTGAAGCAGTTGCCTAATTTGTTAGTCCTTGCACAGGCAGGGAACCTGTGTTGTGAATCTTATTTCTTGTTGTGAAAGTTTCCAAAACCAACTGAATTCTTCTTGGATTAGAACTCTCTTGCACTTTCCACTTCTAGTTAGGAAAACGAGTTTCCAAATTCAGAATTTCCCAGTACTGGTTAGGAAAAGAAGTTTCCATATCCAGGATTGTCATTGTTACTTTGAAATCGTCTTTCGTCATTTAAATCCTTGAACAAAACATTCAAAAGACGGAAAGTTTAATCACCAACAATGAATAGAACTCTAAAAGCTTCTTAATTATATTTGGCTTTAGGATAACGATGATTATTATCAAGAGAACACACACATAAAAAATTTAATTTACAAAGGAATTTGATTACTTTCTCCTAAAGAGATAAGAATGTGTTACAGTAAATCTCTTTCAAGTTTATGGCAAAGAATGTGCGTTTATATAATTTAAATGTAAAAAACATATCTTAAAAAAAATTAGATTTTTTTATGAAAGTCCGCTACTGGTGATGTCTTGACGGATGATCCAGATGATGAGTTGAGAGATGCAGGCAAGCTAAGAGTCCATTTCTAGTGGGTTCCTTTACTTCAAGCCCAATGATGAAAGCCCAAGCTTCTTGATCCTATTGTTCTTCCCATCAAAACTGCAAGTTTTTAGGATGATTTCTTCAACTGTTTGCATGTTCTTCTCTGTGATTAAACCTTAACTGTATTATTTGATATAAAGTCTTAACTACTGCACTGTTAGTTTCAAGCTTTAATTGTTTTCCTGTCCTCAGTTGTATAAACTTGATGTATATATAGATGTATGAGAGCTAATTAAAAAAAGAAAACATAAACTTGAGTTCTTCAATCCCCCAGTGTTTTCTGTAAACCTTTTAAAACCTCTCAAAAACTTTGTAGAAGAACTCTCCTCATGCCATATTCTTGCGAGAGTTGAGATGGATTCCCCATTAAAGAATAAAACATAGACTTTTGTCTCGTTTCTAAAAGGTAGTAAGATGTAAGTGAATGTTTTTTATTAAGTACAAAGTTGATGGATATATGGCAAGGTTTAAAGCGAGGCTGGTAATAAAAGGGTATACAGAAACCTATAGCGTAGATTACCAAGAAACTCTCTCCCTTGTGGCCAAGTTAAACATGTTAAGGGTCTTGTTGTCTCTTGTGGCTAATCTTGACTAACCATTTCACACCAGTTTGATGTGAAAAATGCACTTCATGACAAAGATCTTGAAGAAGGAATCTATATAGACATACCCATAGGATACGAGGCAAACTCAAGAGCAAAGGTTGTGTGGAAGCTGTAGCAAACTCTATATGGCTTAAAATATTCTCCTCAAACTTGGTTTAGGCGACTTAATCTAGCAATGAAAAACTATGGCTTTGGACAGAATAACTCCGACCACACTCTGTTCCTGAAGTATTAATAATCTACATTGATAATCTACGTCAACGATGTGATCATCAAAGGGAATGACTCTAAAGAAATAACAAGACTGCAAAAGAGATTGATAGCAGAGTTTGAGATGAAGAATTTGAGAGGAACTTAAATATTTCCTAAGGATTGAAGTGGCAAGACCCATGAAAGGCATATTTCTTTCTCAGCAAACGCATGTCCTAGACTTAATAGCTAAGGCAGGACTATTAGGATTTAAGCCTGTAGACACACACTCATGGTCCCAAATCATAAGCTCAGAGAGTATCCTAACCAGGTATTGACAAACAAAAAGCAATATCAGAGGTTGGTTGGAAAACTCTATTACCTCTCACATGCACAGCCTAACATTGCTTATGTTGTTAGTGCAATAAGTCAATTTATGCATTGTTCAAGTAAAGACTATATGAATGTAGTGATTCGTATTCTCTGATATTTGAAGCCATCCCCAAAGAAAGGACTCATGTTTTCAAAAGCTGGTCATCTATGTGTTAGGGCTATATTGATGCAAATTGGGCTGGGAATATTACTGACAAAAATTCAACCTTAGGGTTTTATGGGAGGAAATCTAATCACATGGAAGAGTAAAAAACAGAAAATGGTAGATTATCAAACACAGAAGCTGAGTTTCGTTAGATGGCTACAGGTCTTTGTGAACTTCTCTTGCTCAAAAGATTACTAAGGGAACTCGAGTTTGCCCCAAATGAAGCAATGAATCTTTTATGTGATAACAAAGCCGCAATTGACATTGCCTACAACCCTGTGCAACACGATAGGACCAAACACGTGGAAATAGACTGGCACTTCGTCAAGCAATATCTAAAGGTGAAAGTAATACATTTTCCATTTATCAAGTCAATAGACCAATTGGCGGATGTCCTCATCAAATCTGTGCACGAAGACAACTGTTCACGAACTCACTTGACAAAGCTGTGCCTCAGGGATATGTACGCACCAACTTGAGAGGGAGCGTTGGTATAAGTTGCTCCTAGAAATCAGAAGAAGATATTCTGGAATAAGATCGTTCCTTATTTACAGGGTCAACATGTTGTATCTTTGGTTATGATAGTCTATTAAATGTAGGATTCCTCACCAAGATGTAAGGTCACCAAATAATGGATATATAGTCGCCGATTGTATACACCATCCAGAGTGTAAAGAAAGAAATGACTGTCGACGGAGAAAAAAGGAGACAATTCCTCCTACATTCGGACAGGGGCGAAAGGAGTTGGTCAACAGTTGACATAGTTGGTTTGTGTCTATGAATTCCTTTTATTTGTTCCTTAATAATGGGGAAATAAATGGTAATAAATGTTTGTGTGCAACCAATTCAATAAATTTTTTTCTTTATATTATTTATTTTTTAATTTGTAAATACACAGTATTAAATTATATTTTTTTGATTAAAAATAGTTTGAAATTTAATTATATTTTACATGAATTATCTACAAAGTGTTACGTATACTTAGTATTTAAATATAAAATTTTGTTCAAATAACAACACAATTTTGAAACAAGATGAGCATAGAAGAAAACACATGCATGCGGCCCGTGCCAATTAAAGAATAGTACATGGATAAATAAGATTTAAGAGCTGGTAGTAGAACGCGTGTAAGGCGAAGAAAGAAGCCGCAGCAGCACACTGTAAGGGAAACAAGAGTGGGCGCGCCGGTGGTAATGTCATGTGGCTAGCTAAACAACGATATATAAACCCCAAACCCACCACCCCTGCGTAATCACATCTATTTATACATATTACGAGTGACTAAATTGTACAAGACTTGTTTTGTCCCGAAATTGAGATTGACGATCAAGAGAAAGAGAAAAGAAAGATGATACTAGTTGCAATAATGGCAGAGCTAATGGAAGAGTACACGGTGCTGCTGGCCAGAGTTCTGGAGCATTTATTCCACGACGCTCCTTTTCCAAGACGGGTTCGTTTTCTCATCCTTCATAGCCTTCCATTTGTGTCTTCTTCCTCCGCCATCAGGAGGCCTCCTCCCCTGCTTCGTGCTTAATTTATTTATTAACAAAATCCGATGATGCGTCTCGAATTGGATGATTCTCAATCCTTCTGTATAATCCTAGAATTGTTCTTGTTTGTTTTGTTTTAGCAATCAAAAGAGCGTTACTGTGAATTGATCTGGGATGGTCTTGTTGATATTTCTGTTTCACTGGTTTCTTCTTTTTTTTTTTTTTTAAATCCAAAAGCAATTTTGAACGATTCAATATGTTGATAGAATTAATGTGTTGTGATGTGACTGTGGTGATTCCATTGGTTGAGTTCATTTCCAAATTCTCTATTTGTGAGATTGATTCAGGAAGCAGGAGCAAGATGAGCAGTATTATCTGGATTAGATTAGATTGGGTAACTTGTTTGTCAGTTTGGAAGGAGACCTGTGTTGGACATGGACACATGTCGTGTACAGATGGTTATCCGATAGGATAGGTTCGGTAATACATATTAAGCTTAATTATTTTTTTCCCCTAAAAATAAATTAAATAAAAAAGTAATAAAAAAAAAAAAAAAAAAAAAAAATAATATTTATTAAAATAATTATTATTAATTTGATTAGTATAAATAAAAAAGTTTTTGCTTGGGCCGTGTATCCCACAACTTGGCCAAGCCGGCGCGGAATCTACAGACAGCCTTCGGTTTGATATGTCTATTATGCAGAAAATCAATCCGTGCTAGGTCCATTTGATGTGCCAAACATTAGTTAATTACATTTTGGGTATTTGTGCAGTCCAGTCCAGACCGGTCATCCAAACGCGTAGAACTTTTTTTCAATTTTTTCATCATTAGTTGAGTCTGTCTAATATCATTTGATAATAATGAGAGTATTGAAAAAGCTGGCAAATTATTGAGTAATTGGGCTCTTGGGCCGCAATCATTTTCAAATATTATCATTGCTGGTGGTGGACCACCCAAGTTATTCCTCTGTCAATTCATACAAGCAGTCGATGGTAGTAATAATATCCGTTCGATGATCTATAAACCAAAGGCTGTACCTGTAACCATCATGTTCATGTGTTGTAATTTTGCAGTGCAAATAATTAGTAGTTGTATTTAATTTTACATCAATTATCCATAAAAAAATTATATTTAAAAAATAATTTATTAGTGAATAGTGGGTTGTTTTTATTTTGAAAAAACAAAAAAAAATATTTTTTTATTTTAACAATAAAAAAATTAAAAAGATAAAGATAATACCCTTTAAAATTTTTAATAATAAGGTACAGTATACAGATTACGAAAGAGGAAAAAAAAAAAAGGGGGGGTTTGTTTGATTGGAATGATAAAAAAAAAATTTAAATGGAGATAAAAATTAATTTAATACCATGTTAGATAATTTATACTTAAAAATAATTTAAATGAAAATAAATAACTTTTATATAATATATTTTTATTAAATTATAATTTTTTTATTTTCATTTTTAACACAATGGTGAATGTTTTTATACCTATATTTTTTTTCTGTATAATAATATAGTTAACTGAATATATAATAAATATACGTGGAGGGTGGGTGATAATATAAATAAGACATAGATATATTTATATATATACCGATACATATGGTAGGCAAATGGATAATTTAATTTTTGAAAAAAAAAATTCTTAACACCAAGTATGAAAAAAAAAAGTGTAAGTTAACTCCAAAAGATTATGCAGGAAAAACAAAGAGAGGAGGAACTTTGAATCTCAAGTGAAGGTAAATCAGTAATTTCT